>CM052539.1:180272782-180316820 GCA_028533065.1 Trachops cirrhosus | reverse complement strand
GGTGTAACAATGTATAGTTTTAATTTGAACATTTCATCTAAATGTCATATGGTGTGCTTGAGTATGATATTGTTACATTACAGAATTATATGGTTATGATTTTGTAATAAAAGAGTTTGTAATAAGCAGGGGTGTTATTTGTGCTGGACTCTGTACACACACATACAATGTATGCAGGTAATGTTAATGTATACATGTATATAATCTTCAAAATTTAAATAAACTCACCACTTGTTGATTTGCACATTTTTCATGAAGAAATTTTGTAAGCCAAGTTTAAAGAAAGGAAACCTAGACATCACAGTATGGAACCTCTGTAACATGTTTGTCTCTAAAATACAAACTGCGTTCAGCTATGAGGGATAGAGACCTTCATCAAGAATAGAGAAGTTTAATAAAGTTAAATTTCCAGTTGCTTTAGGATTAACAATATGACAAATAACTTAGTGTGGTATTCACACATGAAGGCTGAAAAATATCTGGCTGAATTATTACAATTACAGCAGTGACTTTGTCATCTTATCACAAAAAATAACCCAAGACCTTGCACATCAAAGAGACTCCTAAAGAGCTGGTGCATAGCACGTGGCATTGACTGAGGCTTTGCATTAGTTCATGAGTATTATTACTTCACGTTGACCTTTTCATGGAGACTAACTAAAGGTTTTGGTTTGCAAAGTAAACGAGGAATTTTATTGGGGGTATAAGAGCAGAAATACTAAAAAAAATTCTATTCTTCTCAGTTGATTCTGTTAAGAGGACAGGCATATTATGATCTGAAAAGAAAGAGTTAAAAAAAGATCAGTTGTATTTTTGATGTCCTTCTTGGACCATGGAGACTCATGTCCCGGATGAGGGTGCAGAAAAAGAAAAAGTTATGATAAACAATAGACTTAAGTTTTTTTATCTAAAAAGACTGTATGCTAAGATAAAGATAAACCCTAAGTTAAGTAGCTCAGAAGTACAGACTTATTGCCCTGTATAGGATCACCCAAGTGATTTGGAAATCTTGGAACTATGAAATTGGAATAATTCAGCTCTAGAGTAATAGATACTCCAGAAAACTCCAGGGGAAGAAAAACTCTCCTCCTAACTAGGGAAAAATATGTTATTCTATCATCAAGTACAGAAAGGTAGACTGGAAACTGCAATAAATTGAATTGTTTCTCTAACATTATTTCCAATGTCTGGAAATCTGAAGGGACAAGCAGGTGAAGCCATACAAACGTGGCTGGATTTATATTTTGCGTATCTGTGAGTCTAGGTGTTCTTTGAATAAGGAATTTTTGTTGTGTTACTGGCTAGACTAGAGACAAACAATTGTTAATGACCCCAAATTCTGTAAAATTATTTAAATTTGCTTAATTGTTGGCC
Source organism: Trachops cirrhosus (assembly GCA_028533065.1). NCBI lineage: Eukaryota > Metazoa > Chordata > Mammalia > Chiroptera > Phyllostomidae > Trachops > Trachops cirrhosus. Next base: position 180,315,446 of record CM052539.1, on the reverse strand, counting down.
AGTGTACCCAAAGCCAAAATAACTACCTAGAGTTTGGCCAAATGTGTTGGCCCTTGCATCCCATCCTGATCAGGGATGCCCTGCTGACGTCCTCTGACACTGGGCCAGAGAGGACCTGAGGAGAGGAGAGGTACCTCTGTCCTGCATATGGGCCATGCCAGAAGGTCCAGATTTGGACCCATCCTCTATCAGAGTTTCTTCATGGCTGTGATGAAATTGCGAGATGCTGTTTCCATGAGTGAAGTTCTAAGTATCTGTGCCTGTAGAGTCACAGGTCCAGAGCCTGTGAGAACCTCTTCTTCCAGGAGAGCCCAGTTTGTGACAAGCAATTGCTGTTCTAACTGCCATGGCATGGAGACAAGGGGGACACTCTCTTGCAGCACAAGTCTATGGACAAAGAGTAGCTATCACAGTGATCTAGACACTCCACATGATATGAGAGGGGACTGTTAAATCTTCTACCCTGAAGGGTTCTTGGTGGATACTACTGACAGTGTCTGTTGTACTGCAATTTGGACATATTCCAGAGTCATGTTGGAAGGGACCCGTTGCCTTAAGTAAAATTTTTAAACAGAGAATCTATGTTGCATCCAGAGACCTGAAAAACCCAACAATGTATTGAAGTAATTTTAAAATTGTGGTGCTGAGAAGATCAATAGCTATTACTTGAGAGTATCAGATACAAAGCAGCTCTTGGTTTTCTAAATAATTTTCAGGAGTTTAACTGGTGTGGCAAGCCCTTGAATTATGTGAGCAGGTAACTGTTCTCCTCTTTTTGTGAGCTCCTTTGTATTTATATGTCCTGGATGATTGTGCCAAGTGAATATCCTTGCCAATGTAGTGTTGGAGAAGGTTGGATGCTATTACGATATTGTTGGCAAATATTGTATGTGCTTTCAAGGCACTTAAGGTACTCAAATAGTGAGGTAACATTATATTGTGTTTTATGGAGGGGAAGGCAAATTACAGCTGAGAGTCTTGAAATAGGCACCAGATAAAATATATTAGTCAAATCTACAATAGGAAACTGATTACTTTATTCCAATTGGATAGTTTTAATAATTTTAATATTGACTATGGAGCCCAGATAAATGAAGCAATAGGATTAAGGCCATGGTGATTTATTACGAGATGATATTCATTCTTTCCAATTTTAAGAACAGCCAAAATTGTGTTGTTGAGTGAAAAGTCAGTGGGGAATAATCATTTCTTCTCTAAATAGTTTTTATATAACAGATTTTAATACTGGAACATCCTGTTTCAGTTTACATGGGCCATATTAGCTAATTTAAGTAATAGGAGGTAGGACATCTGTGGGGTTCCATTTTGTTGAGTTAATTTGTAAGTGCCGAAGGCTTCATTTAATTTGATTTTATTCCACATGGTGTCAGAGCATCCATGCTCATTATGGGGTAATTTAAGCAATCCAATAATTTATGTTGTTAAGGAAAAACATGTGTTCTGTATTTTATGTTTAAGAGTTGCCTTAATATTACAGGGGAAACATTGTTCAAATTTAGTGTGATCTCAAGATGTAACTGGAAATTGACTCGATATGAAGGACATGAAAGTTTGCCAACTGATTTATGTTAGCAGATATTAAAATTAATTTCAGAGCTTTGTTATAGAGGTGCAAAATCCATTTAGCTCCCTTCTATCTTTTTGTCATATGAATTCTTTTATTAAGTTATAGAGTTTCAAATGGGTCAAATTTAGGAACTCTGTTTCAGTGATTTTTTTCATTCCCCACCTTGCCTCCTGCCAGCCAGTCTCTAGTCTTTTCTCTCTCTACCCCCCTGTACCCTCTCTCTTTCTCTCTCTGCTTAGTTAATATGCTGTTGCATGGGGTTTTTTTAGTCCTGCTTATGTTTCTAAGACATCCTCCAGGGAACCTCAAACCAGTATTGTCACGTTGAGTGGCCTTGCCCATGGCGATGTTTGCTTTGCAAGGTTTAAATATCTGAGTTTTAAGGGTTGTGCCCTAGGAGTGCCATGGGTGTGTTTTCCTACGATCCTAAGGATGACAATCTTTGTTTGGACGGAGGCATAAGAAGCTTCAGCAGCAGCAAAAGCATGTGTAGGATCCTATTGGACCATGTGCCTTTACGAGTGTGGACCTCCATGACTCAAATCTTTAAACAAAGATGCTGCTCAGATAGGGACTGAATAGTGTCAGAATGTGCCACTGCAAAATATGCTGCTTTGTTTGGCATGTGAAACTGAAGGCAAGCAAGACCCAGAAGACTTAGGCAAACCTTTTTACCTCTCCTTTAACTGCTTAAAAGACTTTAGAAGTGGGTCAGTACCAGGAAGGGAGTTACTACCAGAGATGACTCTTTCTTAGGGGAGACTTCCCTCCCCTGCAGGGTGAACAGGTGATTACCAAACACCTTACATTCCTGTGAACTGCCCTCTTCCCCTTTAATGCCCAGACCCTGTCCCTTTCTTTATATCAGGAGAGGGTATAAACCTCAATTGTTTGGCTGTCTTCAAGTCTCATATTCCTGTGAATACACACAAAATGATTTAATCATTATCAGAATTTTGATCTTCTCTTCAGCCTTCAGCTCTTTAAAAAATTTAATCTTTATTGTATTTTTTCCATTACCATTTTGTCCCCTTATACTCCTTTCCCTCCAGCTTTTATCCCCAAGCAGAAAGGGCTACAAAGAAATAATATGTTCTTCTATACATATCAGCATATTTTTATTTTTCACTGGAGTTTTTTCTGCAATCAGTCCTCTAACTGTGTATATCACAGTGTTGAGGTTCTTGAAGTCAGTGACTTCCTCACTTGGGATTCCTGCATCTTTGAGGGTGTTTACAGTAGCATGAACCTTTGCATAAACCTTGACTGCTTAATTTTCATCTCAAAGTTCTGCCTGAACTGGGTGAGCCTAGAGTGACTGATAGATTCTTTCTGGAATGATGTGATAAACGGGTAGGAATTCTACCAATATCCTCTAGCAGAGATCCAAGCTCTCTCCTTTCCTGTAGCCATAAAGTGGCAATTTGTGATATGGACATGTGGGCTTGTTAATAATCTTAAATCTTTCTCTGGACAAAGATAATAATGATCTCCTGAACTGTTAGTTTTGGTAATGTGATTTGGATACATTATCCCTGAGTCGTATTTCTAAAGTACTGAATAAATTGTTACAGGCATGATTGAGCAAATTAAACACGGTGGTCACCTGGGATTGGACACTCACTGTATTTCATAATGTCGGAGAACACCCACTGCCAGCGGAGCAGTGGGAGTGACAGCTTGAAGCATTGGGCCATGCCAGGTTTAGTCAATGGTGAGTTGGGATGTTTATAGGCGAAGCTGTTGTTTTTGTAGTGTTTGGCACTTTTTAAAAGGATGGTGAAAAAGAGAGTGGTCATTCCTTTTCTCTGATTTTTAAATTAAGTCTCAACATGAATCATTTTTCATAATTATTATGCATTATTTTAACCCATGTTTATAGGAAACAAAACCCTCAGTGAAGCATCTTATTTATCCAAATAATTCCCTTTATGGAATATAAACTGAATTTGTCCAAACCTATCTGACTGGTCACATAGGAGAACTCAATAAACAGTTCTGGTTGAATACTATTGGCTTGTTTGGGGCCAGCTGAACATTCTTAGAATCACAGGAAATACATCTCAGGAGGAAAATAAAAATTCATTGACGAAACTTTCTATTTTTCATGTAATAAAACTATTTTCAGAATATAGATCTTTTCCAAAACATTGTAAATGAGGGTCAGAACTGGGATTGCCTTCTAATATTAAGTGAATCTTGTACTCAGTCCTCTGTATATCCAGGTTTATGCTTCATTGGTTTGTTATGAGTAAATGAGTTTCTTTAACTGTATTCTGAGAATGTGCATGTACATGAGAATACATTTGCATATATGTGTTTAAAATTTTACTTTAATTTTGCTTTCCTCTTTGCTTCTATATATTTAGGTATTCTTTCTTGTTACTGTTTATTTTATAGTAAAGTATGTGGTCCTAGAAAACAGTTTTGGCAGCAAATGTTCATGAACTGTTTTATTTCAAATAAAATGCGCTTCTGTGATTATGATCTTTATATAAAATGAACTGTCCTTGAACTCCTAAAAATGGAAACACTTCTAATAAAATGAAATAATATTTTACCACTGCTTCATAAGCCTTACTTGGAAACTTCTCTGTGTGAGAAGGTGTTTGGGAGAGATGAGAAAATTCTCTGTAGATGTTCTTGGTGACCGTACGATTTGAGTTTCACCCTATGTATGTATATCAGTGGTTTCTTTTTTTTCTTTTTTTTTAAATTTTAAATTCTCATTTAATATAATGAGATGACCAAACAGTTTAAAAACAACATAGTCCACAAAAAATTGCATATCCATCACATATATAAACAGAGACTTGATTTAAATGTAATTAATATTAGCTAGAAGTTTTTCTTTTACCATGAGGACATGTAAAACAGTCTTTAAAAATCTTATGATTTCTATTTTATGCCTTTAGAGTAGAGGCTGATGTACTATATACTCATTCAGTGGTTTCTTAATAACAGAGAAGCTTGCAACTTTTCTGGCCCTAACAGCAAGCTCCACGTGCCTGGGTGTAAGTCCTTTACAACAAGGAGGGGGCATTTGTGAATACACAGACCATCCTCCTCTCCTCTCGGATGGATGGCTCTCCAGCAGTCTCCAGAGTCTCCCAACAGTCTCCGGTCAGATTGAGTCCCAGTAGCCTGCCAGGGGGACTTGCTTCTTAATGTTCCTCGCATGCCTTCCTTTCCTTCTCTAACTCACTTTCCAATTCCCCAGCCCCTATCAATTCTTTCTAGAATCAAACTCAATATAATCCAGTCAGAGGAGATCTTACCCAGGATATTTTCACAATAGTCTGACTGAAAAGTCTTAAAATAGAACGATGTTTATATACTGACTCTTGAGATTTGAAAGGAAAACAATTGATTGGACTCTTTTTCCCTATTCAAGTTATGAGTCAAGGACAAAATAAAATAATAGCAGTTAGAGACAGAGGCCAGAATACATCATCATTATTGATGTGAGTGATATTGCAGGGTATAGGCTATACCTGAGTGCAAGAAAACTGTCTAATGTCCAAACCCAGTATCACACTAATTACTCATCCAGTCTCAGGTGCAGCCTAGCAAACACAACCAATTCCCCTTACCCTCCTGTCCCCAGCTGGCCCATTGCCTCTGCCTCTCTCAGGGGTAGGAACTCTTTAAGACCCAGTGAAAGCAGGCACTATCTCATGAGAAATTAAAAGAAGCTGACTTGGACATGCCTAGTTTCTTCTCTCTAAATTGACCGGTAAGTGTTCAGTTCACTGCGTCCTTCTGTAGGCAGGAGTGATTAAAAAGGACGAGAGAGACCCATATGTTTTAGTGGAGCTTCTGCTGCATGGAAGACAACAATAAATCAAGAGTCAAATGGAATCATTCCTCTGCCCTCCAAAAAGGACCCATAGGGTCCCACGCTGGAAATTTGTGAAACCACACAGGTTTAGGCCAAAGGGAAAGGGAAAGCTATTGTCTAGCTTTTGATTTCTCTTTCAGTGACTGCTTTGGACAGGCATTAGCCTAGGCAAAATGAAGGTTTCTTACTGTACCTTTTATTCTGTGTGGCTTCTTTTATTTCTTCTATAAAATTACATATAAAAAGACTTGATGGCATATTTTCTCATAAGGCAAATGCAAAACAAACTCCAATTAAAAATTTAGTTAAATTTTCCCTCTAAATTTCACCCGTTTAAGAACACTCATAAAAAAGCGAAAATTTGCCGTTGTTAACACATAATATTAGAGCTTAATTAAATGAATTTTTGTATTGCTTTTGAAACAGTAAAACCCTGTCTTGGATTGAAAGGTACAAAATCTGTTTAAACTGAAAAGGAAGAAACAAAACAAAACAGAAGAAAACACATCCCCAAAAAACCAACCCCCCCAAAAAACAGTCCTAGTGTTAATGAATCTGGAAAACAAACAAAATTAAAGCCAGGGGCAAATTTAACAGAAAATGTTGTTTCTTCCTGGTTATATCGCAGTTGTAACATGGCAGAATGACCTTGTCTTTGAGTGATGGGTACTTTCTAACCAATGATATACCCTGACCTGCTTTTCTGCTCCTAGCTGGTGGCGATACCCAATTCTTCACCTGCCTACAACTCCTGAGCACTCAACCCGTACATTTTCACTTTTCCTAATCCTGTCTCAAAAACAGCAGCCAACCCAGAACTCTCCTTCACTTTCCTTAGATTCTCTTCAGAAGTTTTCAGAGAGAACCCAAACCTTAGGTAAGACGCGTCCCTCCTCCACGTGGAGAAGCAGTTTTTCGCCCTTCCTCTAGGATGCCCTTCCTTGGTGCAATGTGTCAATAAAACACTTTTGCCTGCTGGTCTTTGGCTCATTAAATGTTTGGACTTCATTATTGACAGTGTTGAACTCATTGCATAAGACGATGAGGCCCTTGGGGTTTGTTCCATTTTAAATGTGACACAATGTGGGCTGAATGGGACAGTTATGCTGTCAGTGGTGGCCTCTGCACGTCAGAGTCTACGAATGCAAACCACCCCCAATGCTTCACTTTATTAAAATTGCAATGACCAAATATTGGCATTGGTTGTTTACTAAAGTTACTTGTGTGTTGCTGTTTTTCATTACTCTATTTTATTGATTTTTAACTAATTTTGTTGTTGCGAAAACAACACATGTGAGTTTAGATGTTCATTTTTACCACATCGGTTTTTCTATACCAGTTCTTATAAATAATAGGTGAGTCCTACATTTCTAGTAGAAATTAAATTTGTGATAAAAATCACATTAAAACATAACCAGAAACATATGAAAAGTACAAATATAGACCAGTTATTATTTAGTACAGCATCATTCCATTATGAGGCAAAAATGCATATTTGTGCACATGGGAGGCTATTGAGGCAGAAAATTCTGCATGTTAACTTTTTGGTTTTGTCATCAATAAAATTTTTTTAATGTGTTATTATGGTTTATCCAATTTTATACAAAAAAGAACTGATGATATACTAGTTATCTCAAAAATCCCAACTGAAACCCCACCTCTGACCACGCCTACCTTTCTCTACCCCTGTCTTCATTTCTATGTCTCCACGCATGTGTGCATCTGTATGTACATCTATGTCTTTATCTTTGCTGTCAATATGAATTTATACAAGTAGACTCCCGGGTTGTAACATAATCACGACACCACCATATGTGCCTAAATTAAAAATAAGCATGCAGAATTTGATTAGCATCCATTGAATCTGTTTTGGGAGCCAGATCGCTTGATCTATGGTACTTGGAAACCCACTTAATTGCTATATGACATTGGGTGACTTAATCATTTTGTTCATTGATTTCCTCATGTGAAGATAAGGATGATAGTAGCTGATTTATATAATTATTGTGAAGAGCGAATTTATTCAGGGAAAAATCACCACGAGGACAGTATATTTTATGCTTTCAATACACGTGTCACAAGTAATAACCAGAATTCTGAGGCTGCACAAGTCTGGGTGTGTGTGTGTGTGTATACACAGGTGGTGTAAGGCAATTTATATAATTCAGGGTCCATTACAGAAGGTTTCCAGATATGCCGATAAATATAAAGCCTACCTATTTTTTTTGCAAAAATATGGATGACCTCACATGAAAGTTTTTGTTTTCTTAGCATTGACTTGAAATGTTCATCTTTCAGCAGAAAGTGAACGTTCTGCTCTGCGTGGGAAACCGGAAGATAAAGAGCCCTTCGTGGGCATGGGGCAGCGGAACGTGTCCTCTCACGGCTCAGAAAGTAAGTTGTAGTTTACTGAGAAGGTTTCAAAAAACTCCACTTATTCTGCCAAAGCTAAGCCAATTCTGAATCGTTAACAAGTTATTTTGCAAAAACTTTCACTTTTCCAGAATTATTAAAACAGGATTTTAGGTGACTAGCTATTATTTTTCTTTTGCACTTCCGAACACCATAGAATTAAGGGTTGCGGTCGGTTGGAACTGCTGTAAGTGCAAAGGCAGGGAGTGAAGAACAAGAAGCATTAGGTGGTGGGTTTTGAAGCCTGGATTCCCATGAGCCTCTGCGACTGGACTTGGTCATTCTGAGAGCATGGTCTTCAGTTATGAGAAAGTACCATTGGGAATATTGCTCTACATTCTAGAACCACTTCCTTCATTTGTTATTTCACAGTAATTAGGATTTATCATCTCTTTTATATTGTACAAGAGGCAACGTAAGCTTTATTAATTGATATCTTCAACGAAACATATTGTTTCAAGGAGAACATAGGTGTGCAGCAGCTATAAGGGATATAATTAACTAGAACATTTCAGACATTTCTTAAATTTCTGTGGATTATAAATTTTCTAGAGAGCTGAAAGAGGGAGAGGGTTATAAGGGATTAAATGGTAGAAAAGAAAAAAAAGCACTTTTCTAAATTACTTATTTAAAAAACCTACTTTTGCCAAACTATACTTCAGATAACAGATCAAGTTTAATGCAGATTCTAAAGAGACATTTAAAAAAAATGAAATTTGATATCTCTCTATTCAGTGTTACTTTCTGTTTCCATAGAGATAACTTTTATCTGGCTACTTTTGTTTAAACCCTAGGTAGGAAAGGAATTCGTTGTTTTAAAAATTAATCAGGAAACAGATTTCTTTTGGTATCGTAACTGTGAGAAATGACAAGTGAGATATAAACTTGAAGGGCCAGTGGAGACCTAGATTACAAAAGCTAAAACAGTACTTGTCTTTAAAATAAGCAACGAGAGACAAAAATCCCTTCAAGGTAGTTGTCTCTCTGTCTTTCTCTTTTTTCAGCTCTCATTTGCCCTCTCTCTCTTTTACTTTTTCTTCTTTCCAAAATGTTTTCTTATAATACTAAATTCCACTTCTCTTCAGACCATTGCTATAAAATTCGTGTGTTATTGAAGGAAAGAAAGAAGGAATATATTTTTTATAGTCACACAAAGATCTGAAATAACTTATATGGGTGTGTACACTTTCCAGTGGTATTGATTTCTTGATTTTAAATCTTCAGTAAAGTAAGGCTAATCTTTTTTTATGAGATGAAATCGTAGGGCTTTTCTCAAGCTTAGGGTTTATTTAGTAAGGAGTTAATTTTAGCTATTTTTTAAAAAGAGGAGTCACTTGCTATAAATAACAACATTTATCATTGTTTCTGTTAATAGAGTTTACAACCCTTTTGATCTACATGCAATACATATTTTCAGAATCTCAACTTTAGAATACAGAAAATATGATATGTTTTCAAAATCATGCTTATTGAGTCACTTTATGTGTAATAACTTTGAAACCTGATGTGTAAACTCAGACTACTGCAACAAAAAATCAACACTGATTTTTGCAAGATAATTCACAAGTGTTACCATGTTCAATGTTTTTCACCAGTTACCATTTTCAAAGGTGTATGTAAATCTGTCTTAGCTGTACAAGTTCCTCTGGGACAAAGGGATCAGTACTGGTGTTGAGAAAATCTTGTTGAAAGTAACACCCTTATACTTTCTTTATATTTGCATACACTTTCCCAACACCTTTCGTTTGCCATAACATTTTGAATAAGATAATACATTTTTAAATTGGGATTATCAATTAACACCATCACTAGCATAATCCATTTTCATTTTCCCTGTCAGTGTGCCTCACTTGCTGTGTACCCCACAACACATTAAATAACAAATCTCACCCAGTTGGATTGTTTACCTAATTTTATTACAGTTAGTTGAAGGATCGTCTTTGGTCCCATTAAGATTGCCTTGTCTTACGAGTCTGCAAAACTAGATACAAGCTCATTTATACATGTCTTTAGCTGGAGTCATTGAGTTAATTAAAACTTTAACTGTGCCATCTTAGGAAGTTGTAAAGAGTAAAGATCTTCAATGATATTTTGAAAATAGTTATTACATACCAATACTTCTAAAAAACAGTGGAAATACATATATTACCATTACCACTATTTTTTATGCTTCAAAATTGGTTTTTAACATAAAAATGTTAAAGATAGAAACTCAACACCTGTGGTTAATTAAATGTCCCATAAGAGAAAGAGAAAAAAAAATGACTGAATACTAGAAGACCCCTATGGAACCAATCCTGATGTCTTTGTGCAAAATATAAAATATCTCTAATTACTTACATATTTATTGATATATTGTATATAAAACATAAATACATATTTATATACTAATATCAAACTATTATATGTACACAAATTTTATATTTATTAGATATAATCAAACCCAAAATTTAGACATTGAAAAACACATTTACACTTTAGAATATTCATTTACATGATTCTAGTGAGACAGTGGAAAAACAGTGATGCTTCATGGGGTACTCTACACCTATAACTAGGTTGCCCTGACTGGGAATTGAACCAGTGACCCTTTGGTTCACAGGCCAGCACTTAATCCACTGAGCAACATCAGCCAGGAAAGGAGCCATTGCTTTTGAAAAACTTCATGATTACCTAAGGGAAAAGCCAAGTGCACATAGCCCAGTGTGGTCCAGCCTGTCCTGGCTTCCTCCCATTTTATTTTCCAGTCCTTCCTCCCCACTCCTCTGTCCAACCACAGTGGCTTCATTTCCACCAAATGTTATAAAAGCAACAGCTCCCACTAGCTCCCCTTTGTGGTGCCTCTAGGACATCTGGACCAGTCCGAATGCTCCAACTTGTTTCTAGATTCCAATGGTCCAAAGGGCTGATTAATAACTTTTCTCTGAGCCTTTAGCTCCACTTCCCGGACCTGATCTTCCCACTTTCTCCTACAAATGCGTATGATCTCTTCCTCGCAATCCCTTACTCGAAGTATGTATAAGCTACCTCCTGCAATTCCTTATTGGTAACATTCAGGGCGGTTCTGCTTCTTTGATGCATAAAATATGAGGCAATAATATACTATAGTGCACTGTAGTAAAATCTTTTCTTATGCTAACCACATAGATGGCAGAGTCTGCTCTTGAAACAGAAAATCCAAAGGAAGCTGTTGGGAGCACAGCAGTAGACCCGCTTCTTTTATGCCAAGCAATACTAGAATTCAACAAAAATTATCCCATGTCCTAGATTTTTAACATCAATCACAATTCACAGCAAGAATTACCAAATAATGACCATAATAATGTGATAAGGGAGGCCTTCACATGAAGAGGCAATGCCAAGTCTCACTGAGTTTTGTCACCAATTAGTATGCATTGAATGTTCTCTCTCTAATTGCTGTGATGTTGGATGCCCACAGCAAGGCTAACAGTTCAGGAAAAGTATGTTTGTAAAGCTATAAGTAATTGGTTTTATAAAACAAAAAGCAATAGAGCTCATATGTGTGTCTGCATAAAATTCTGGAAAATCATAATAAAGAACATATTTTAAAAATTAAGAATGATTAAAAGGACATTTTCTTTGCCTCTTTTCTATACAGATTATTATTTCTTAAAGGGATTACGGATGCAAGGCAACAGATTTGCTACAAGTCTCCGGCTCATTCTGACAACATGAAAATCTCTTTTCTGTACAACAGGCTTTGATTTAAAGGAGATTAAAACTACCATGAGGCATTTTGGACAGGCTATGTATGATATGTGAAGTTCATCTTATTTCAGAGCAATTATAAAAGTAGCTAGTTGGTCACCAATTGAGGACCGAAACCTAGATTCCATAGTGTTGGTTGCATTGCAGATTTGCAGGACTAGCATTACCTAAGAACTAGTTATAAATGCAGAAGTTTGGCCCCACTCCAGACCTGCCTGTGGTGGTGGGGTCTCATCGCCTGTGTTTTCACAACACCTCTAGGTGATATTGACCCTGAACCACTTCTTAACGAGAAGAGACATGAATGAACTTTGAGTTATTTATAGAAGATGTTTGTATCTCTGCTTCTGTGTGCATAATGTCAGAGAGTAGCTGCCTTTTTTTTTTGCCCACATAATGTCATCTGTTGAGGTATCAAAGCAGGGCACTGTCATCTGCTCTGAATTTGTCACCACACTAGAGAACAGATACGATACATTCTTGTCTTTTAAATTCCAGTGTACCTGGTTCAGTTTGTGAGTGTGAAAAACATGTTTTTTTAATGTAAGAAGAACCATTTTGGCTGTTTGTTATGACTCTCCTCTCCATCCCATCTTTAGTATGACTTTTTCTGATCTGGAGAAGGAGGGAGGGCAGGAAGATGTATAATATACTCAGAGTCCTGGGGAAGGCATGAAGAAATTACTCTTAAATATCCTGTCTTGGTTATAACAATAAAAATCCTTGGATGGCATATTAGAATTGGAATTGATATGATAAGTATTTCAAATGTAAAAGGGAAAATATTGAACTTTCAATAAATGTTGAATTTTAGAACATCATTGTGCACTGTTTCTCCTGGTGAACTTTGTTTAGAATGGAGTCCTGTTTGTCCTCAGAAGCCAGAATGTTTTATTATATGTCATTGCAGGAGGATGTAGATACCCTCGCCCAAATGCCTGGAACCTGCGAATGTTACCTCGTGAGGCAAAGAAGATTTTTCAAGTGTGATTAAATTAAGGATCTTTTAATGGAGAGATTACCTTGGATTATCATAGTAGCCCTAAATAGAGTCACAAGTGTACTTGTAAGTAAGAAACTAAAGGAGATTTCATGCAGAAGAAATCGATGTGACAAAGCAAAGTCCTGACCGAACTAGTGAACTAGTACGCTACACTGTTGACGAGGAAGATGCAAGAAGAGACCACACGCCAAGGAATGCAAGAAATGCGGCTCCAGAAGCTGGAAAGGCAAGGGAAACCTTCTCCCCTAGAGGCTCCAGGCAGAGCGTGGCCCTGGGGTCACGTCAAAGCTCAGTGGACATGTCAGACTTTTGGCCTCTAGATCTGCAACAGGATACAATTGTGTTGTTTTAAGCCACTAAAGTTGTGGTAATGCCTTAGAGTAATGAAAAGAGACTATCACAAACATCCAGCCAGTCTCTCCCATATACGCATATAAAAACTTCATCTGTGTTTTTATTTACAGTCCATTTTTTAAATGAAAAAATGTTTCTCTAATAAGCATTGTGGTTGGGGGCCTTATGCACACACGCACACACACACACACACACACCCCTACCTATGGTTGTGAAAGTAAGTAAAGTTGTCATCCATATACTTTCGAAGTTTAGCTTAGTGTGATTACGAGTCATGAATGTTGGTTTATCTCCATGTGGGAAATTGTTTTTTTCCTTAATCACAGATTTCTTTTTTACGAGGGTTTTTTTTTTTTTTGCTCATTAGGGTTAATCATCAATATTTTTGAAACTTATAAGCGTATTTTTCAAGTTAATGATATACAGTTTTTCATCTGACAATTTTTCATATTATGTATTTTAAAAGTAAGTACATGCCAAATATAGCTAATTCTTTCACTGAATCAAGAAGAACATTCCATTCTAAAACAATCAACACAGTTTAATTTTCTCTGCTCAAACTGCTTTTGGCCAAGTGGATTGCAAACTTCTGATTTGTTCTTTTGCAAACTTTTTATCTACTTGTCCCTGATAAGTGCAGTTAATCTAATCTCATTTTTATTCCTGAAGAGATATGCATAACCAACCCTTAACTCAAATAAAAACTTAATCTGCACTCATAGAACACTGTTTTCTTATCTAGTTACGTTTCTTCTCTGGATTTCAAACACCTGTCAAACATGTTCGACAGCTGTGTTAGCATGGAAGCCACCAGACACGTGTGGTTGTTGAACACTTGCAATGTGGCAGGTCTGGAGGCCGATGTGTTTATACACAAAACACATGCTGAATTTCAAAGACATTACCAAAAAGGAATGCAAAACATCTTATTAAAAATTCTCATGAATTGTGTGTTTAAATTAGAAAATTTAAAATTACATTTGTGGCTTACATTATATTTTGTTTGGACAGTACTTTTTTAAAAGATTAAACTCACCCCATGTTTCAGTCCCAATAATAGCTTTTAAACTATTAACCTCGGCATGTCACGCCATATGTATAATTGCCCATCTATCCTTACATGGCATTTTTTAAGAAAACACCAATGAATCACATTGTTAAAAACTGCAAATGACTTTAACTACTTAAGTCAAAGTAAGCTTCATAGAGATCCAGGTTATTTGGGCTTGTTACTGTCATCGTCATCTCAACATTTTATTCATTTTTTTATTTTTATTTCTTAAATAATCTTTTTGGTTGTTGCTCAAGTACAGTTCACACCGGTCAGAATGGCCGTCATCAACAAGTCACCAAACAGGTGCTGGAGAGGCCGTGGAGTAAGGGGAACCCTTACTGGTGGTGGGAATGGAGACTGGTGCGGCCGTTTTATTCATTTTTTAAAATGTCACTTCCTCATTCATGTAACTCTGCTTAAAATTTCCAGCATACTGAAACCCTACTCTTTCTAGTTCTAAACCACTGCACTAACATATTTTACCTATAGCGTTAATTAGCAACTGAAATGATATGCTTTGCTTATGTACTTGATTATTAGTGTACATCTCTCTGATAAATCTGCTTTAGGAATCCTTGATGTCTGTCTTGCTTTACCTGCAACTCTTAGAATAATACCTGGCATGTAGGTGATGCTTGATGAATATTTTTCCAGTGAACACATAAATTGTAAAATTTCTGCTTAAGTTGAAAGTATTGAATATTTATGTTATATGACATTTGCAAAGATCTTTTAAGGTACAGGCATATTAAATTTTATTATTTCGTAGACCTTATTTTGAAGGCTTTTATGGTTGCTACAAAGCACTTGTTTAGTTTTTGTCATTTTTTAATTGTATTCTTACTCGATCCTCTGTAACTAATTCTGCTTAGGGGCAGAGCATTTGTTTCTTCTCTTCTTACTGAAAAATTAAACAATGGAGATTGAGCAAATGAAGTATTTTTCAAAGCAATCAATGCCGCAAAGCTCTTTAAAGAATTATATTGAGTTTATTTATACATTATGCAGCAGTAGACACGGTCCATTTAGAACTTCTCTTAAAAGACTGTTAGAGCAGCTAAGCAAAAATTACACAAAAATTTTTCACTGTGAAGCAGATAGTATTTTAAGGATAAAAGTCATTATGTATCTAAATAATTGAATTGGTGAAAATATTTTACATAGTTTGTAGAAAATATTAAAAAGTGAAAAGCATAAGAAAATATTAAAATATTAAAACACTTCACTCATCATCTCTTAGCAAGTTACTATATTATAGTGGGACTCTATGATGACATCAAATTACTCTTTCTGTGCTGTTGTATATATGTGGACTTCAATAACAAACTAGCTCTGCTATTAGAAAGATATCCTCATATTTTACAAATCTTAAGTAAGAACAGCATTTTTTTTCATTCTACATGTTGATATAAAATATTTTAGTTTTTTTAAATTTCAAAGGTCTATAATTAGCTTCAAAAAGACGGCAATAACATTAAATTTTCACCATGCTGAACAACAAAATAAAATTGATCACGCAAAGGCACACCTGGTTTTTTAGCATCACAGCATTTGTATCTTTCTAAGTGTAATTATATCTGATTTTATTTTGACAAAAAATGACATTTGTAAAAATGTTAGTCTAGTGCCATGACTAATTAACAACTACTTACCAGTTAATTTGAGAACACATGACCTTAATCATGATTCAAAATCAAAATACTAGCTCATCATGTGATATACTAAATAATATTTACTAAAATCTAATGTATTAGCCTAGTAATCAATCAATCAATAATATGTAAAGTTTTTACATATATGGTCTGCGAGTCCTCATATTTTCTCTTTCATTGAGAGTTTCCTTTACCCTTCTGAACAGGTCATTTTTCATAAGAATATTAGAATATTTTTGTTCGTCCTTGTGGATACTTTTTCACTATAAACAGTGTCAATGTGCTGTCCACATTTAATCAAAGTAATCTGATGGGGCGCCCTCTCCCTCCTCCATGGCTGCCGCCTCCTTCTTCTGCGGCTCCTGGTGCTGCCCCTGCGCTCCTCCGGTGTGGACCTGGTACCTCTTCTGTGAGGTGGTGGCTGAGGAGACTCTGCGCTCGCCATGGCCGATGCGAAGCCCAAGCCAGGAGTCAAGACTGAGAACAACGATCATATATATTGATCTGAAGGTGGCGGGGCAGGATGGTTCTGTGGTGCAGTTTGAGATTAAGAGGCACACACCACTTAGTAAACTAATGAAAGCCTATTGTGAGCGACAGTTGGAAATGGAGGATGAAGGTACCATTGATGTGTTCCAGCCGCAGACTGGAGGTGTCTCCTAAGAAGGGAACCTGCTACTTTACTTTGGGATTCTGTTCCTTCAGACCAAGAAGACAGTCTCAGTTAGAAAACTGCAATTGGTTCCACCACATCCCGATACTACAGTATAGTTTTCTCTATTCTTTCATTTCCCTTGCCCCATTCCTTTATTGTACATAAAGTAACTGATGTATGTGCACAAGCATTTGCATTTTTTTAAAAAAAACTAAATTGCCAATGGTATGTTTTGATTGACATCACATGGAGATGGGGTGGGGAAAAACACTGGTTCCACAAAGATACTCCCTTTCTCCCTTAGTGGCATGCACATTCAGCTCTCACCTTTATATTCCAGTAAGTTATTTTGCTCTTGCTGTTTAATAAAAAAAAGACCAACATAAAAATCCTTGCATACCTTGTTTGATTGGAGAATTTTAATGTTTTTCATTTATCATTGTGAAACCAAGGACAATTTTATAACTTTTTTGTATGTAGTTGTTACATGTAGGGCAATCTGTCTTTAAGTAAGGATAAATCACCTTAAAAGAAATGAATCCCAGGTAGTTTTCCCTTCAAGTCAAGTATCTTGTTGTTTAAATAAACTTCTTGTTTTAAAAAAAAGTAATTTGATGAACCATCAATAAAGTTTAAAATTATTCCTAGTTTATTTTTTCTTTTTAGAATTGTTGAAAGTTAATTACTTAAATGTGGGACTGAATTTGCTGAAAACAATATTATATGATTTAAATATCACTTCAAACTTTCTGGAAAACAGTAAAATTATAACAAAATAAGGAACCTTTTTTCTCCAAATTCCATTCATTGATTATTCTTCCCTTCTATGTCCCACCTGTAATGTGAAATGTGGAGAGAGGGAAGGCGTTACACAACCAGAAGACAGGGGCCAGTATCTACGTGTTTAGGATAGCAGAGGAGAAAGATGGAAGGACCCTAAGCTGTGGCTGGTATCGTGAAAATTCTGCACCAGCCTCTTCTTTTATGAAAAAAGTAAAATCAACCACTATTTAGTTATCCTACTCTATTACCCTTTTCAGAGTCATGATATGACACTGAAATATAACATATATTTATATGTTATATGTTATACATATAAAATAATAAATATAATGAATAAATAAATATAACATATATTTCAGAGTTAAATGTAATATTAACAGATTCTGGGCATGTGATAATAGCATTAAGTAAGAGTATATGTGTTTGTGTATGTGTGTATTTTTTCATTGTTGTTCAATTACAGTTGTCCCCATTTTCCCCCCACCACTCTCCCCTGCCCTATCCACCCCCACCTCTCACACTCAATCCTACCCCCCTTTGACTTTGTCCATGGGTCCTTTATACATGCTCCTTGATGACCCTTCCCCTTCTTTCCCCCATTATCCTCCTCCCCACTATCCTCTGGTTACTGTCAGTTTGTTCTTTATTTCAGGGTCTTTGGTTCTATTTTGCTTGCTTGTTTGTTTTGTTGATTTTTTAATATTTATAGTGCAAAAAATTTTTTTTGCTAGAGGATAACTGGTCAAGATGGCACTGGAACTGTATAATGTAAAATCTATTCTCTCCTTCTCTCTTTCTCTCTTGCTGATGCTCGAGATAAATATCTTCTGAATACCTGCATTCATATTCACAAATATAATACTAACATTCATGGACTACATAAAGCATAGAAAGAGCTAAAGTGAGAGTTCTCCTGGACTGTGGGTCTGGCATCAGGCAGAGGTGGCCAACAATTTGACTCCTACAGGCTGATTAGACCTAAAGACTTCCAAGTATGCTAGAGCCCAGAATCTGCCCTCTTTTTGGAAACTGAGCACAGTGGTAGGCCTCCCGTAAATGCCATAAGAGATTAATGAAAGCTGCACCAACTGTGGGGGCCTGCTGCATAAACTTGGTGTTAGGGATGATGACACCTGGCTTTGTGGGAATAAATTTCCCTGAGAGTAACCTGGCCATCACTCTGCGTTTTTAGTATTAGGCTACTCTGTGTGTGGTGCGAGGATGAGATGGAGGATGTGGAGAGGGAAGGCACTTACCTGATAGGTTTCTTTAAAAAGAGCAAATAGCTCCTTATCCTTGGCTGGGCTCTGCCCTGTAGTCTTTTGGAGGGAGGGTGGTCTGCAGAGAAGTTAACTGGCCTTGCTCTAGGACTGCCCTTTTCTGCTCTCCTTCTTGAAAATCAGCAAGAATTTCCACTGCTGCCCTGGAAGTAGCTTTATCTGAGCAATAGAAGGTCCTGCCTGTGGCCAGCCTCATTTGCAACTGGGTGAAGAGCTGTGCCTAGTTCCAAGATGCAGTTAGATAGCAAAAAAAGCCCCCTGTGTAAAGTGCTGGCACTTGAAGAGATATTTTAAAAAGCATCCAAGAAGATTGGTTATTATAGTAAATCTATATATTTTTAAAGGATCGGATAAGATTATGTAAAATAGGCAAATTCAGCTTGCTGATAAAGAATATGCGTATAGAGAGTCTGCCAAAGATCTGAAATTCCACCTTGTATCTGAGGCTCCGCAAGTAATAAAAGTGTGAGTTTGGCCTCAGAATTTCTCCTATTTCTATTATTTCTCAAAATGTTCAGAACCTGAGAGGAAGGAAAAGATGTCATTTATCATAAACCCCCACCCCTGGACCAAAACTAGGTTGGGAAAAAACTCAGACACTCGTGATACATACTGGCCGCATTCATGGTGGCAAACCTTTAACAAATTGTTCAAAATTATATTAGCAAAATATTTTGCAAAACATTCAAATTATGTTTTGAACAACACTCCATTCCTTTAATTCTGTATTAATGAAACTCTTATTCTTTGTAAGTTTATACCTTTAAAATATGCATCTAACTAGTCTCTGAATATCTTTCTTATATTTTTTCAACCTTTTGTTTCTCTAAGTTGTATTTTAGGTGAATTTAACAGCAATTGATTATAATTCAATAGTGTTTTTTTGGACTTTAGGATTTGCCTATGTAAAAAAATCTATCATTTCTAGGGCTGAAGGTTTTATTTCTGGAATTATGTTTGGTTATATTCACTCAGTGGTTCAATTTACTTGTTACTGTTTTATGACTTTCAAAAATAGGTCAAATAGGTCAAGTACTTTATATTTTCTATTATTTTAATTTTATTGGAAGTGATTTTATCTATAATAGTTTAATTTGGTGCTTCTCTTTCTTAATATTTGCTTCTTTTGTGTGGTCTGAAATATTAATATAATTATGAATAGAAGGTGTTTTCTCCCTTGCCCTGAAATTGCTTTTCTCTGATTGCCCATTTTCTCATGCTCCCAGAGACCTAAGGGCTCTCATTAGTCTAGGGCAGGACAGGGGCTATGCCTTACACTGAGATGTGCTGTGAAAAACATGGGAAGGCTGTGAGCTAAGGGACATTTGCAGAGAGTGGTAAAGTTAACTGAGGAATTGTCATCTGTTGGCACCAGCTCTCTTTTATTTTTTGGGATACATGTTCACAAATTGTATTTAGTTGGCCCTCTCTTCTACCATTATTTTGTAAACCTTTTCCTTAATCTACTTCATGCTTTTTTTTCTTTGTTCACCTTTTCAAGTATTGGTGAGTTCCTATCTATTATTACATTTTCTTCTTTTTTTAAAAATACACTGTCCCTTGACAATCTCATTTAAAGTGATAAACACCATCATGAATATAAAATCATTAATCAAAATTAAATACGCCTGCTGAATTTAGATTTCAAAATACCTACTGGCTATCTTTTCTTTGGTAATCAATTGTTACCTAAAAACCCTTAGATCTTCAAAAGAACCATATGTGTATAATCCTAACCCAAACACTAACCCTAGCCCAGACCCCCAACCCCAACCTTATATATCATAATTGTCAATAACATGAACAGAGAATTGTCTTTGATGTTTCCTTCTCATTTGCTCCTGTGTTATAAAACAAAACAAAATCCACTTTTTTTTCACGGTGGAAGAGAACTGAACTTTACTATTTTCAGTTTCCATATTGTTGCTGAGATTTATCTCTGACTGTTTTGTCCCGGGATCACTCACTGATGCTCCCTCCCCCGAGGTCATCCTGACCAGTGTCAATCATCTTCCACACCATTGCTCAGGACTTTCTTCTAAAGGCCCCAGTCCTACCGGGAGAAATTTAAATATATTCCTCTATACATACAGAATGTGTGGCAGGAATTACTCAAAGGTATTAAACAGTGTAAGAGGAAGACAAATGTTCTCAAAGTATAAAATTCCAAAACATAAATTTTAAAGTCTCAGCCATACAAGACTGTGGTGTGAGGCATGCCTTATTATATTAACCACTGAATGATGGTTCATCCAAACGGAGTGGATGGTTATCCACTCCAAGTGATAAAAGGATGTAAAACGAGGCAAAGGAAGAATGACTGCCGATATGCGTGAGAAGGAGCCGTGTAAAAATTGTTTTACTTCCAACAATTTTCCTATGAGAGGAATAGAAGAGTCAGCTTGGTTCTATGTATTGTATATTGCTCAAATGTATAATTGTAATAATTGTGTGTTCATCAAAATGTTATACTGAGAATGAATTTCTATGCTTACTTCATGCTAATATAAGTAATATAAATGATTACAATGCCATAACATGTCTGAAGATTATATTGCAACTGTACAAAATCTATATACTCCAGAAAATTTGAGTTAAAGTTTTTCAATTAATACTGACATTATTACTACCAATTTTGTATATTTATTGGCTAATGCTTTTTGTTATATTACATATCTATTGAATACCATTTATCACAGTGTTTGTTTTTTTATTCTTATTTGCTTTTTACTATGAAGTTTCAGGATAGTTTCACAAAAAAAGTCTCAAATTCAAACTGTGATTCAATTTACCATATTTTCTGATGGTTTTATTCACATTTTAAAATCTCTGTGAATGAAATGTGTTCTTTTGCCTGAGGTGAATTCTTGTACTTTTTTCTTGCTTGCCATTCACAAGAGCTTAATTGGCCTGCTCTGGCAAAAAAGCCCCCTGTGTAAAGTGCTGACACTTGAAGAGATATTTTAAAAAGCATCCAAGAAGATTAGTTATTATAGTAAATCTATATATTTTTAAAGGAGTGGATAAGAGTATGTAAAACAGGCAAATTCAGCTTGCTGATAAAGAATATGTGTATAGAGAATCTGTATTTAATATTTTTTAAACTTTCTTCTTGACAAATAATCACTTATTTCTTTTGCATTTTCCATCTAGCACACACAAGGCACTTGAACAGCGAAAAAAGAGACCTAGAGAGGAAAGAAGCCAAATGAGGCAAATCATCTTAATTCTGTACTTCACTCGACTCTGCAGCCTTTGTTCAGATTTACTTCAAAATGATCTTTTATAGGAATTGATGGAATGCTCCTCAGTGCAACTCGTGGGTATGAATATAAACAGAGTAGGTTTACAGATGTGAGTACGTGAAACACAGAATTTATTCTTTATGAATTAGCGTATTATTCATTTGTATTACAACTTTAAATCTACTCTTGCCCACCCCTGAATAACTGTCTTTCCTTAATCACACTGGCAGTGCCAACTAACAACTTTATGATGGAAAACAAATTTGTTGCAATGAACACTTGGCACAAAGAAAAAATGGAAAGACATGAATAAAATCAATAAAAGCAAATTGAATCAAACAAGGGATCATAAAATTAATTCTGCTTGCTTATTATAGGTAACCTAGACATCTTAGGAGCAGCAAGAATTTGGGTCTCAGGGACTTAACCTTTGTGGCTTCATTGTGAGAATTAACTATAGTGGAATCATGCGCAATAATCTTTATTAGTCTAGTCGTCCTTACCACTGAACCTAGAGAAAAAGTGAAATCCAGCATAACTGCTGATAAGCTTTCTGTTCATGATAGTACCTACTTCAAAAAGTTGCTTAAACCCTAGAATATATAATGTCTTGTTTTAGAATGTTGCATGGTATAAAACAATGCTAAAAATTAATCAAAATTCTAAAAAATATAACCAAAATCCTCTACAGTTCATCAGTTATTACATTGTCATGCCTTGGTCATTTTAAAATTATATACATGCTTTACCTGGTGTTTATATCATAATAGCAATGTCTCTGAGCAGTAATGTAAGTTATACACCTAAAGATGCCGAATATCATTCATTTTTGTCTCTATAGATAATTATCTCTAGTATTTTGCAAGTAACAAGGGATTTACTGTCAGTGTTAATAGGCTACAGATTATACAACCTAAGTGTGAAATGTCATATCTGGATATAATGATCGTAGTGCATTCTCTAATAATGATGTATCATTCACCTATGAGGACAAGCCATATTTTTAAAAATGACTTATTTTAGATATCATCTCTGCACTCATAATCTTGCCATGTTGATTTTATTTGCTTCTGAGCCATTTAGAAAATTCTAATGTCATGTTTGAGCACCTATCAGAGATGTAGAAACATTAAAATGGACACAATAAATTGCTAAGTTATTTAGGTTTGGCTAAGTTATTGAAAGAAGTTAATATTACCTGAATTTTGATATTTGATAGAAGCTTCAAAGGAAAAAAAACCAATTTAGCATGTTGCAAATATTTACTCAATATTTCTATAGTTTGTTGGTGTAATTTGGAAGATTATGATAACTAAATGTAAAATGATTTTAGGTACACATAATTTTTATTATTTGTATATAAGCAGATAAATCATTTGAATGTTTGCTAAAATTTTGTCAAATAGTAAATCAAATGCATCAGTAAAAACATCATCACTTACAATCCAATAAGCTTTTAATTATTATTTATTATATTAATTTATTTTTTCAACTCAAAAATACCTAAAACATTAGATAATGAATAGTAAGTGTATATTTAGATTTAAGAAGGCATTCACTATTTTGAGACAATGCATCAGTTGTCATTAACTCTTTAATTATGTGGGACAATTAATTAGAGTCATTTGGAGAATTCAGGTTTTGCATTATTATCTGAAGAGCAGATAAGAGGAATGTGTATTCCAGAGACATAGGGTTTTTTGACTATTCAATGCTATATCCCCAGTGCCAAGGACACATAAATGGAACTCAGTAAATACTGTTTGAGTGACTTTATTATGGAAGCAAACTATTTAAACATTAGAATAATTAATGCATTCTTTCAATTAAGGTTATTTCAACACAATATGGTGAGGTAGGTAAAACTGGTGCCATAATGCCCATCTGGCTGCTCAGGAATATGAGTAGAAAAAAATTAATAGTACTTCCTAAATTATAACCTAGTCCTCTCAAATTCTTTAAACTTGCTATACATATCAGATTCCTGTTGCTCTTATAACATATATAATTCAGTATAATCTCCCCAATTCAAGACCCTTAACTTAATCAAATCTACAGAGTTCCTCTTGCCAGGTAGGAGGCAACACAGCTGTGATTTGGGGGGATTAGGAGCTGGACCTTTTGGGAAGGCTGTTATTCTGTCTGCCACAACAGAATGGTATACAATACTCTGTATCATATCATAACTATAATCCTAATGTAAGTTACATGTTTATCCTTCTTAGCACTTTTTAAGTCTGTAACTTTAATTCATAAACTTATCTCAAAAGTTACTAATTTGCATCTTATACTACAAGATTATTTTCTATTACTAAACATCTTCCTTTTAAAGGTGTAATATACTTAATTGCTTATGTTTCTTTTTGTGGCTCTAGTTATTTAACATAATTGTACAAATTAATCATTCATTGAAGTAACAATTTCAGTCAAACTCTCTCCTTCACAGCTCTCTTCCCCCCGTACTCATTTAAGTAGGCTTATGTGTGAACCTTCTGAACATTTTTCAATGTATTTTATTTTCTTCAATATCTTGAATTGACTAACCAAGAAACATTTTGTAAGACAAATTACAAGCTATTAATTGAAATTGATTTAAAAATAATTTGTGGCCAATAAGGACAAAATATAGACCGATACTATCCTTGTACAAAGTATATAAATTACTCTTTGTTTCACAAACATTCACAGAGCAATAAATAAGATTGTGAGTAAAATACAAACAGAAACTGACATTATTGAATGCTTTTTAAGTGCCTGCCACTGCTCCAAATCTACCTATGTTAAGTCATTTTTATTGTACTAAAGACGGAAAGCTGAATTTTTTCAACCCCAAATTGTTATTGGCAATCAATTATGTTAAAAAATGTATCATTCAATATTCAAAGTGCAGATCAGTGATACTGTTTGCTCTATTACACTCCCAATCCACACCTGCTTCCTGATATTGCCAACCTCCCAATATTTAAAAGTTGCTTTTAAATTCCAGATATTTCTTAGTCAGGCAGAGAAGAAACTAGCCTGCAGTTTCTGGTGAAATATTTTGAGCTGATCTGCTGATTGTAACAAAAATCATCAGTTTCAGAATTGATAAGTATAGACCTCTACAATTTTTTTGGTGTAGTACTGATTGGGAGAAAAAATACATGATCTATTATAAGTTTAAGCACTTAGAAATTCGTTTTTATGAAAAAGTGGAAATAGAAGATTTATTTTTGATTATGAATGCTGTAATATTTTTCTAAGTTTACATTAGCAGAAGATAATTTATTGCTGATATGCTGAATGTTACTGTGTCTATACTCTTCCTGTCAGAATACAAATCATTCATAATAACAACTTTGAGATCATGAGATTTTAATGGGAAAATCAGTTGTGGAGAGAGAGTTATACATGGGGCTATGACAAAGAAGAAATGAAAAGAGAAGTTTGCTCAGAGATAATTACAGATACTCCACCTCATTTATTTTAATACAACTTTCAGCAGAAATATGTTGTTGGATCTGTGCATTTTCTCACATATATAAGCTTATATATTTAATGGAAACTGACCTTTATTCTTTGAATTTGATTGGAAAATGTCTGAAGAAATACATGACATTTGTACTTTTTTATATAACTTATTTTTCCAAATAAAACCTGACAGTATAAACTATTTTGACAAAAAAATAAGTAACCAGTTAGGTTTCTCAATTATGCTCAAATAAATATTCAAAATAAGTATCCAAAGTTATAACTATGTGTGAAAGTGGCTGCCAAATGTGTGCGGGATCTGGGCAGTGACTAAACTTAGGAGGGAAAGGTGTGCGTTCACCTCTCTTTTCCCAAGCCTGTGGACTAGAAGGTACTGTGTTGAGTTCAGTTCCACCAATTGGGCCAGTGATCCAGTCTACGGATGGTCAGCTTCCCCCAAAACATTAAGCTCCCACGCCAGCCCCTGTTTACCCAACATGACTACTACGTAGGAATGAAACAAGTGTACGTACTTTTCAAGTCACTGTGTTTTGTGGCTTCATGTGTAAGTAGCCTAGCATGTATCCTAAGCAATAAAGAATTTAGTAGAGAGATGTAGGAAAATTCTGGACAAGAAAATTATAAAAAGCTAAGAAAAGAAAAAAAAATATATGTGACTTGTCCTAGCAGAGCCGGGAGAAGGCTGAGCAAGGACACGGCCATTGTGCGGGAGATGATGAACTTTGGTACGGCAGGGCAAAAATGTCTTCTGGGGTCCTGTGGAAGAAAGACCACGTACCAACAGACCTACCTTCATCTTTCAGCAAAAATGGTTGGACACATGTAAAATAGTTTCTCTTTACTTCTAGCACAGTTCTACCAGAGCAGAGCTTAGACTGGTTTTTAGGAGACACGGCTCTGAACAGGCCTTGTGCGCAGCAGACAAGACAGTCCTTGAGCTTTCCTCCGACTCCTAAGTTGGAAACCAGCCCAGCTGTAAGTGTACAATTAAAGACATTTTCCCCACTCAGGCCTATGGTTTTGGGTGACCTTCATGTAAGCTCAGTGCGATGCACTGAAAAAGACCGCCATGAAGAGGGCAAGTGAGGGCTGAAATCTAGTTTCAGCTCCATTCAGCCTGCGATGCAGTTGGCTGCACGGAGAGGGAGAGCATTGTACCTCTTAAAAGGTGCTCACTGCCCACTCCCGAGGCCAGTGCCTGTGGGGGGGCCACCACACCCAGAGGGGCTCGCTTTCTTTCCTCTCCGTCCAGTGTGGTGTCTCCTCTCTAACTCTCATTTTGAAGCCCTGCTTCAAAGTACGGTGTCTTTCTGTGGGCAGACAGGGATAGCAGAGCTCTGAGGCGAGTAATTATTTTTTAACACAGAAGAAGAATTTCATATATTAAAACAAACAAGTTACAAAATAAACAAGCTACTTAAAGATACAGTTTTTTTGTTGTAATCACATGCATGTAGAATGTATTAGAAGCAAGTACATGGGAATTTTGTCATATATCTTATGGAAACTGTATTAACTATATAAATGGAACAACGAACCATAATTACCTGGACTGCAGAAGCCTGGGAAGTACATCCCATAGGAATTGGGGGAAAGTCATTAGCATAGCTGTGGTCACCAAGAAAATTAAGTGAAAGACTCTCCGAGGGAGCAGAACCCAGAACTCCCATGTAAACTCGTCGAGGGGAATCCTTTGAGTTTTAAGGCAGAGTCTTTTCACATTCATGCCTGATACATATCGGCAGTAGCTGTGGAACAGAGGGTGTTTGTTTCCTAAGTTTTTGTTTTTCAAATGGGAATATCATGGTAGTTATCATGACCCTGTTCTATTTTATATTTCATATAAAAGAGGACTTAGTTTATTTTGGGGGTTAAAACCCGCTGGAGATGATTGCTTATAATGAAGACATTGCGGAATTTTATCTTGGTGTAGTGAGTCGATAGGTCTTTGTGTTGCCATTACTGGGTTAGAGATGAGTGTGTTATATCGTGGGAAGAAGGACCTCCTTGACCTTCCAGGTAACTACTATGTCCTCTGCCTTCATTAGGTATGTCCTGATGTCCCATTTTGGGTAATGAGATATAAGCAGAAATGTGGTCAAATTCTAGATCATTTTCTTAAAATGATACGAGCCACCTTCCCTTTTTCTCTTTTCTTTCCCGCTGGCTGAAGCTCTCCTTCACATCATGGAAGAAGACCTATGGTAATGAGAGAGTAGAAGGTGAAAGAACTCTGGTTTCCTCGTCTGATCAAGCTACCATAAAAGCTCCAAATATCTGCCTCATGAGACATAAATGTTTTTAAGCCTCTATATTTTGAGGTCTTATTATTCATAATAGATAATAAGTCATAAACCATTCTGAAATTGCACTACATTTGAAACTTTGCATGGAATTAGACATTTTAAGTAACAATTGTTGTTTCCTCTTAATTATTTTTGCAGTCTAGCTGACTTGCTCTAGCATATGATGATTTATACCTAGCATATGTCTGGCAGACAGAATTAACTCAATAAGTTTTTGTTGAGTGAATTTATTTCAGCTTTTTCCATCATTTATTAATCATCATTCATTCTTTCCAAAGACAAGAATTGTGCCTAGAGAAAGTTTTGTAATGTCCACAGAGTTGCTAGAATTTTAATAGTATTCCAATTTCTTTATCAAAACACAAACATATGAGCCAAATTGGCCTTACAAAGCCAAAATTTAATTAACTTTTGATGAAACAGTTCCAAAATAAATTATCCCAACCAGGCTCTTTCCTCCTTTGGAAGTACAAAGTTCTGTTGTGCGAATATGCTTCTGTGCTTGATAACGAACCCTATGTGGTCTGTTCTTCCATAAGCTTTAACTATTACTCTGCTGAGAGCCAGGTTTGGGGCTCAGTTTCAGGGGCATCTCATTCATCAGCCCCACATGTAGCTTTCTGGATGCAGTGCACCTCGGAAGCAGAAGTGCAGTTGTGCAGGTGTGCAGGAGAAAGGGCGTGTGACCTACCACAGAGGGTGAGCTGCACGATGGCCAGTCAACAAGGTAGGGACAGGTGATGTCATACACCAAGCATCCACTATTTAACTCTTGTCATCTTGCAGTACTTTACAGTGTATTATGTGATCTTCTTCTTTGACTCTGTGTGACCTTCTGGAACTCTGGATCATATTTTAAGAATCGTATTCTAAAAGATATGATAGAATTGGTAGAAGTGAATCAGTTAATAAATAAACATTATCCTCAGTTTTCCTTTTATATCTCTAGTTTTACATTTTATGTTGATTAGTTTAAAAATAACTAATTACTTAAATGGGAACTATAAAATATATTGTCAAGAAAGACAGAAGCTGAGGGGCTAAAAAGTACAATTAAAATGAGAAGGTAAGAATAGATTAAATGTGATAAATGCATAAATGCAGATGTGTCCTCTTGCATGATATCACTATGTTCTGGTTAGTCTTTATTGACTGCATCTTTTATGTACCCACAGATCTCTTCTTGCCATTAATTTTCTCTTGGTGCTTCACTACACCAAGACAATTTGTATCGAACACTTTCAATTAGCTGATCCTTTTCTCTACTGAGTCCATTATTTATTCCCTAGGAAAGTTTGTTCATTTCTCTATCAACATATAGAAGGTTGGGACGTCACCTCAACATCCTACAAAAAATGGCTGTTTCAGACAGGAATAGGTTGCAGCTATACTTAGCCCTTCTTTGCTAAGCCCTTTTTGTTCTCTGATAAATAAGAGCAACCTAAACCATCATCTGTTATTAAGTGAATATTATCTAACATGGCAAAGGGGACTTTAGAGATGACTAAATTAACGACCTTAGAATGGAGAGATTACCCTGGGTTTTCAGTGTGTATACTCTTCAAGGTCTTTTTAAAGGGTGTTACAAGTGTCAAAGTTAGAAGGAGACTTGTGAAGGAGGATGCAGAATTGGAGTGATGCACTTCGAATGAATGAAGAGCCCGTGAGCCAGGGAACGCAGTCGGCCTCTAGAATCTGGAAAATAATCAGTGGAACAGATTATTCCCACAAGCCTCCTCAAAGAAACCCAAGTGTGAGAGGACCTTGATTTCAGCTCATTGAAAAACATTTTGGATTTCTAACCTCCAGAACTGTAATATAATACACTTTCCCTATTTTTGTTGTTTTAAGCCTCAAAGTTTTTTAACAATTTGTTATAGCAGCAGCAGGGAATTAATACAGCATTGCTTTCGCTTATTTGTAAAGTCATATTACCTTGTTTAACCCTCTTGTTTTAGACAGACGTTAACTTCTTGAGGGGAGCAGAACTGGGAAAGTGGTGAAATAAACTAGCTAGCTTCTTCACAGGAGGATAACAGCTGCTTCTGGTAAGGTGAAACACTAATTAATTTCTGAGAGGAGTAAGTATTTGGTTGGTGTGTCTAAATGGTTGTCTCTTCCCCAAACGGTTCATTGAATATTGATCAAATTTTCAGGTTTTCTGTACTGAAACTATTTCTCTTTTTGGTATTCTTGACTGTTTGATTGGAAAGCTATGCAGAAGCAAGTAAGCATCAGTACCTTTTATAATTCTTAACATAAAAATTATCAGACTAATCTCTTTTATGAGTTCCATAGTCTGTGTAACCAAATTTAATGACACCAGAACAATAGCAACTTTGATGGAAAACAGACAAAATTTGAATACGAGTTACTATATCCCAAGAAGCATGATATAAGTGTAACAGTTCTCCTGGTGGGGTCCCTGCATAGTAACATGTCTGTGTGGGTCTGGTCCGGCAGACAGAATCACGGGGTGAATCAGCCACGGGGTGGTGCAAACTGGCTGCCCCACGCATTCAGGCTTTTACAGCAAAGCAGACAGGGTACAATATGCATTCCCGGCAGAAATAAAATGAAAACCAAACAGCAAAAGAGCATTTACCTTTGAAGAGCAAAGAAATGATATTTAACCTAAAAATACTTTTTTTGACTTTTAAGCATTTTGTTTCTTTTTTACTTTTTATTTTTATTTTATTACAGTTGTCGCAGTTTTCCTCCCTTTGCCCTCCTCCACCCTAAAAATTCTTAGTACAGGTATATGCCCAGTTCTTTTGTGATTTATTCTAAGGCATACATTAATTAAAACAAAACAAAAAGAAATAAAAGGCTGGTTGCATTTTTATTTATAAGATCTATTTTTCTGATGTTCCTGTTACCAGGAACTGATAAAGGTGTCGAGATTGGATCGCAGTTCTTCCCAACAGGATCCGAGTAGACACCAGAGTCCTGAAGGTGGATTAGGTCATGATACAGTAACTCATCTTCATAAATGTTAACCTGAGGGCCCTGCTTAAGTTCAAGGTCAAGGAGACAACTGAGAAAGAAATGAGCAATGATAACCTTCTTTGTGTCTTCCTGTGACAGAAAGGGATTTTGAAGTCTTTTTCTTTTTCTTTTTCTTTTTCTTCACACAGACCTTCATTAAAGCTGAAATATGTAGTATGGTGGAATAAAGTAGTTAAAATTATAAATGTTACAGTTGATTTTATTTATAGTCATAATTGTGCATATACTTATAAACATATTTATATATTTTAAGGTTTTTTTCTCTACCCTAAATGTCACTTATACTTTTTTGTAGTCACTTATTTGTAGTTGGTTCACCAAATGTGATCATTCATTCAAACCTGTAATGTTTACAAGAAGAAAACCTTAGAAAGTGAATATAGTATGGTAAAGTTGTTATATCTACTGAATGATAATCATATTCATATGACACAGTATTATACAATTTTTATTTGCATTAAAATACTGTATGTTACATACTTCTGTATAAAATTAATTAAAACAAAGCAGCACACCAGTCATATATTCTTCTTGTTTAAAATATGAAATATACATTGGGATAGCTGGAAGGACAAATATTTGAAGCAATAGTGGCAGTACAGTTGCATTTTTTATGAATGACAAAGCCTTTGCTTGTTTTACCCTTCACCTGACTACCTTCATTACCTTCTAAAGTTTTATACGTCCATGTAGAAAGATATTTAAAATCTTATTTGAAGACTTTTTTTTTAATCCAAGGCAACTTTGATTTGCATTCTCTCTCTGTATAGAGGAGGTTCCCGAGTGGGTGACAGGAGCCAGAAATGAAGGGTCTTCATTCTTTCACCTCTGGTTCCCACAACTAGCCCCCAAAGTCAGGGGCCTTTGAATTGCCACAGTGAGCTGCCGTGGACTTGCACGTCCTAGTCTTTAGTTCACTGAGTTCTCAGAGGACTTTTAACATACACTTCGTAATACTTATTTAGCCTTAAAAGTCACTTTGATTTCAACATATTCTTTGATACTGGGGTTAAATGAAATGTATCTATTTTTACATAACTCATTATTTCCCATTTTATAGGTATTTCTGTATTTCATTTTATTATTCTACTCATTAAATTTATTGAGATGACATTGGCTAATAAAATTATGTGGGTTTCAAGTGTACAATTTATGATGCATCATCTGTATGTTGCCCTGTGTATAGATATTTTTAAGAAGTATTTTTCAATGAATAGCTAGATCTTATAAGAGAGAAGACAGGAAACTTCATCATTTGAGCAGCGCTAAGGAGATATATATGGAAAGCTGTAATAATGAAGCTATAGTGAAGTAATCTATACTTTTGGAAGAAGGGAATAAAAGGGAAAATGAGTAATGGGTCATCCAGTTAAGACTGTTTTCTAAAATTTCAGTGTGCAGGTGGAACTGTAGAACCAAACAAACTGAGTTTCCCTTGGCGCATCAGGAACAGTGTTTGATACTAAAAGAGGAAAAGAATATTCCTTGCCGCATCCACTGAGGTTAGTTGTGTAAGATGTTTGTTTCAAGTGCACTGGTTCTTGAAAAATTAAACTTAGAAGTTGAACTTCATTTCTTCTTTTTCACAAAAAGAGGAGACATCAGTTGAAGTTGATAACCTAAGTAAGAAGGTACCAATTTTATTTCATCAATTTTTTTGTGAGGGCTTTCAGCTGTAAGAATGAAATGTTAAGGTATTACAGTTAAGTGTTGTATTATTGATGCTCCTTTTTGTATGTTCAGCATAATATGGCAGAATTCCGTAATATCTCACAAATAGCAACAATGGGGAAGCAAACTGAACTTCTCTGCAGCCTTTACAATATAATCATGACACTGTGAAGAGCCTTTCTGTTGAAATATCTAAATTTGACCAGATAACACAAAATGATCAGGATCAAAATTCTTTTTTTTGTGGCTTATGCTGCTTTTTTTGGGTCTCCCATTGTAATGCCCAACCTGAGGAAACAGTGAAAGTTCAATTTTCTTAGTGTTAATTTTGAAACTCATTGTGATTTTCAGTAAACCATTATACATACTATATAATTATGTCCTAAGACAGCTAACATCATTATTACAATTCCAATTGCCATTTGTGAACAACTAGACACGGTTTGACAATCAAAGAGCCTCCCTCAGTCAAATCATAAATAAATGTCAGAGACCGCAAAGGAGAAGTTCTGAGAATCTGACTCAGGACCTTTCTGCTAGGATGGGCAGCCTAGTGAGGGAAATGAGTTAGTGTGTTGAAATTATTCCTTTAAATGACTCAAATATAACCAAAAGAATTAAATAATGTTTAAAAACACAAATAAGCATATAAAGAGATTATTTTACTGTATTTCAGAAGAATGTTGTCATAGGAAGTAGCAATAACACTTGGAAAATAGAAGACTTTGTTTAGCAATTTATTTGCATCCATAAAGTAATTCATGTATATTGCTTAAAGGTAGATTCATATAATAATTTACAAAAATTTTGAACAATTCTTAAAATTTATAATAAAAGTTATTTTTTAAATTATAAGAGATAATTTATGATATTATTAAACTATATAAACAGCATATTTCTGCAGTGAAATTGCTGAATCTGTCATAATGCCCAAAAGTTGTAGTAGTAAGAAAAAATGAAGTTCCTGTCAAAATTATAGAAACATGATATATGTATATGTGATGTGACTTTAGCAAAATCTTCCCATGCTCATTAGCTAGTCCAGATCACAAAGTCCGGCCCTAGTTAAAGAATGAAAGAGAACGGAGACTAAGGCAGATATTTGAAGGTTGGCTTCTCTGTGGTACACACCCATGCTGGCAAAGGAGCAGTACAAAAGGGCTTTGAGTACATCAGACTTTAAGTGCATTTTGGCATGTTTTCTACCTTTTTCCTTATAGAGGCATGTCCTCTCTGAGGGCGGTGAGTTCGGCCAGCATGGGGTGAGCATGCTGCCTTGGGCTGGCTTCATTAGTTAGCACTAGATTGCAGAGAGAGTTACACCAGTGTGCAGGAATCTACTTATTATCATGTAAAGAAATGCTTACTATACTCCAAATACCCAATTTTTCATTTTATTTTTACTGGCTCATCCAGCCAACCACATTTTTAGCTGATGGGCATTATAGTTGACAGGTACAAAGTTACAACTGGAAAATGAATGAATTGTGGAGACCTAATGCTCAGCTAAGTGATTACAATCAACACCACTGTATTACATACTTAAAAATGGTTAGGAAACTAGATTTCATCACAAAAAAGGAATGATGATTATGTGACATGATAGAAGCGTTAGCTAATGCTACGGTGGTAATCATATTGCAATATATAAATATACCAAATTAACATGTTTTATATATATATACCTTAAACTTGCACTTTTTTGTGTTTGTAAATTTTATCTCAATAAAACAAAAATGTTCAGTTTTGCTGTTGTATATTATGTAAATACCTATGAAAACACATACATTTTTGTATGTTTAAAATAACTTTGCATTCCTTGGATAAATCACATTTTGACACAAGGCTCCTCCTTCCTGGATTTGATTTGTTAATATTATTTCAGAACTCTTCAATTTGTGTTTCTGAAAGATATTAACCTTTGGGGTTTTTGTTTTGGTTTTTGTTTGTCTACTGCATATAACATATTTGTTTGGTTTTGGTGGATAAATTGAGCTTCATAAAATGAGTTGGGATGTGTTTCTGCTTTGTTTTCGGGAAACCTTTGTCTTGTACTCATATTGTTCTTTCCTCAAATATTTGAAAGAAAATTCACCAATAAGGGTATACAACCCTGGAGATACTTTCTGGGAAGGCTTTTTATTAGGAGTTCAATTATTAAAAATAAAAATAGAGTTATTTAAGTAATCTATTTCTTGAGTGAGATTTAATAGTTTTTCTTCTATGGCACTTGTGCTTTTTATCTTAGTTTTGAAAGGAACACTTTAGAAGTATGGATTTAATTTTTTAATAGATGACATTATTCATGCCTTTTACATTTTTCACAGTTACAGGATGTTATTGTCCATTAATTTTTTATTCCATATGTATTTTTACATTTGATATAAAAGTATAATATCTCTAGGACCTAATTTTTGTATTTGTTTTCCATTTTTTCTTGAGTTAGTCTTTTTTGTTGCAAATTTGCTAGATTTTATAAAAAACAATTTTTAGTTGGGTGACTGGTCTATTGTACATTTATTTTTATGTTTAGTTTTTCTAGTTTCATTGATAGCTGCTGTCTTTATTATTTGCCTCCTTTCATTTTTTCTGGATTTATATTGCTTCTAATTTTTTAAAAAACTTTATTATATGGTTTATTGAATCATTTATTTTTTAACATTTTTTTGCTAATTCTGTAGATGAGGATTTTCTTAAAGAATATGTAACACATTTTGCAAATTTTTATTTATTACATTTTATTATAATTCAGTTGAAAATATGTTATGTTTCTTTGCAAATTCTTCATCCACAAATTAATCACAGTTATATCACTTCATTTCTGAGTATATGTAATTTCACTCTGCTCTGGTCAGAGAATATAAACAAATAATCAGTTCTTTGGAATTAATCAAGCTTCTCTGATTTTATTATAATTTTGGTATTTCATGAAAACATGAAATAATGCATAATCAGTGTTTCTTGGGTGCATTTTCCATAGAATTCATTTAAATTGATTTTGTTAGCGCTGTCATTCAGATTCACTATATTTTTCATGAGACTTTGCTGGATTATTAATCAATGTAAGACACAACATTATGATGTGCTTAATTTGTTCATAAATAAATCCACACATAAATCAACTGCTTAGACCAGGTTGTGGCAGAAATTTTCCATCTCTCTTTTAATGTCTTTTCATCTGTATTTAATTATTTTCTGGTGGGAAACATTGCAGTAAGAAAAATTAATATACAAAATCATGTTTTTATTTTGTTCATTTCAACTGCAATTTCTCAACTTGTAAGTTAACGTAGAAATTTAAATTCTATAGTAATAATATTCAAACCTACATTTATAACTAAATAAATGCATGAAAAATAAAAATTTTTAAAGTGCCCATAGACACAATATGGTGATTGCTAGAGGGAAGGGGGCCTAGTGGGGGTGGAGAAGGGTCATGGAGGGATAAGTGGGGTCTAAAGATTCCGACAATATCAATGACTTTGGGTGGGGAGCACATGAAGCAGTATGCAGTTGATATATCATAGAATTGTGCGCTTGAAACCTGTATGGTTTTATTAACTAATATTACCCGATAAATTCAATAAAAGTACTCTTGGATTAAAAAATATATATATATATTTCTGTTTTATTTTATTCCATGATTTTAGTGTAAAACGTATCACAACTGTATAACTCTATACCCTAATATATATTATTTTGCATGATAAATTGCCTTCTATTCTAAAATTAATAAAATTAAAATTTTTCCAGCACATGCCTGATCTGGCTTATAATAAAAAAAGAAAACACTATAATTTGAGAATTCAGGCTGGCACAAAATTAGTAGACTTAATATTTAATTCTAGTTTCTAGATAATCCTGTTATCAGATCAGTTTCAAAATATGTGACTTAAGAAGCAATACCATTGATAACAGCTAAAAAGTCTGGAATAATTTGATTTGGGAGGCCGCTCTGCATGTGGTGTTGGACCAGCTCCCACTGGGAGATGCACAGGACCCACGCCCATGGATAGGTTTTCCCGTGGGGAATCAGGCCTGCAATGTACCTAAGCTGCTATGAGTCTCGCTTTTTGCTAAAACTCCCTCACCCTGAATTGAGGACATTTACTGCAAAGCAACTTCCTAAAATCCATGCTAAACCTTCCAAGGATGAGTGTAACTGGTCCAACTACTTTTGCCTTTTCATTTGTAAATATCCCTCTTCTGTGATGTGATTAGCAGCATTGACTCCTTTGTTTTCTGTAAAAGGTAACCACCTAAATTGAACCTGTGCATAGTTAATGAGGACCTTCTTGTATTGTGCCCAGTAAGACAATAAAAGCTCATTGGAACAAAGGCATAGGTTTTTGCTCCCCTTGAAGGAAAAGCCATGCCGTCCTTTTTCCTTCACTGGATTCGCTAATCCATGTGAATGTCTCATTTCATCAGTAATGACGTGGACCGCACGAGCCGGGGTCCGCATCAATTAAAAATATGAATCCTTATGAATACCTGAGTAAGCATGTACATTATATTTTCTGACAATTGTTCATTTTTTAAATGTTTAGCAGACCTTCACTAACAGTACTTATTTATGTAATTTAATCAATATGGCTATAAACAGCAGATACCAGGATGAGTCAAGAGAATTAAAGACCCTTGTAGATAATCATATTACTTACGATAAGTCAAATCAATATTTTTTAGTTCTATGGACTTATAGTTTAAAACTTCCTTGATTAATGATTATCATGAGTCTCTTTTAGTGCCATCAATAGATTAATCAGCCACTAAGATAGACAAAGCAGTTCTTTGACGTAAATGAACTAATTTAATACTTTTTGAATCACTTCCATTAAAAACTATACTTGGTTTTTAAAGTAATATAGTGTTCTTCTTTTCTGGAACCTCAGAACTGAATTTATTTTCATAAATTTCTTTTGAAAAGACATTTTATTTCTAATTTCTTTATTCCTGTTCTTAAAAATAGTGGCACATTGATTGATTTGTCAAATTTTAAGTGAGGCTTGTTTCCAATTGATCCTGTGTCAATAAAAGTTCTCAGAAATGAATGAGTTCTGAGAATAAATATCCCAGATTCTTCATCAGTAACACTCAGTTTATTCACAGGTTGAAGATATTTCCAGGCTGCTGCCCGGGGAGAGGGAATACTGGTAGGTGGATTGAGTAGAGGTGATCAAGCTGACCTCTAGTACAGCCACGGCAGCTAGAGTTCCCACAATATCATCCATTATTCCACATTCCAGTATAATTTTTCTTATGACACTTTTTACAGAAATAGAAAAAACAACCCTAATATTCATATGGAAGCACATAAAACTACAGAGAGTCAAAAGTGATTCTGAGACCAAAGAACAAAGCTGGAGACCTCACATTTCCTGATTTCAAACCATATTACAAAGCAGTAGTAATCAAACCAGTATGGTATTAGATAGAAACAAGCACATAGATCAATGAAAGAGATTAGAGATTCCAGGAATAGCTTCACACACATATGATTAATCTTTGACAAAAGTGCCAAGAATACCCAATGGGGAAAGGAAAATGTTTTAAAAAAACAGTGTTGTTAAAACTAGATACCCACACACAAATGAGAAAAATTAGACCACTATCTTACATCACTCACAAAAATTAAGTCAAAATTCAGAGGGTAGGAAGAGGAGAGTAATGGTGAAAACGAGGGGAAGGGACTAGTCAAAGAACATGTGTGAATGACCCATGGGCCTGGACAACAGTGTGGAGATTGACTGTGGGAGTGAAGGATGCGACTGGTGGAAGAGGGCAAAAGGGCAAAAATCGGGACAACTGTAATAGAACAATAAACAATTTAAAAAAGATTTAAATGTAAGACTTGAAATATAAAACTCCTCTAAAAATGCAGGGAAAGGCTCCTTGACATTGGTATTAGCAATGATCCTTTGACGTGAGACCCAAATCACAAACAGCAAAAGCAAAATGAACAAGTGGGACTACACTAAATTTTAAAGTTTCTGCAGAACAAAGGGAACCATCAAAAATGAAAAGACAACCTATGGGATGGAAAGAAATATTTGAGGACTAGAATTAATATCTAAAATATTTAAGAAACTTGTGCAACTGAACTGCAAAAAAATAATTTGATAAATAAATGGGCAAAGGACCCAAATAGATAGTTTTCGAATATGCACAAGCAGCCAACGGGTACATAAAAAGGTGCTCACATCACTGTTCATCAGAGAAATGCAAATCAAAACCACGATAATTTTGTTAGTGTGGGTATTGTAAAAAGAGCAAGAGAT
Organism: Trachops cirrhosus; assembly: GCA_028533065.1. Lineage (NCBI taxonomy): Eukaryota > Metazoa > Chordata > Mammalia > Chiroptera > Phyllostomidae > Trachops > Trachops cirrhosus. Next base: position 180,277,112 of record CM052539.1, on the reverse strand, counting down.
AACTGTTGGATAAGATGTGGAGAACAGGGAATTCTTTAACCCTCTTGGTGGGAATGTAAATTGGTAGCAATCCTTGTGAAAAATAGAATGGAGGTTCCTCAAAAAAAATAGAACTATTATATAATCCAGCAATCCCGTTCTGGGTGTTCCCCCAAAGGAAAAGAAATGAGTATTCAAGGAGACCCTGCATTCCCATGTTCATAGCAGTCTCGCCGACAGCAGCCAAGACATGGGAACAAACTAAGAGACTGTTGATGGAGGAATGGGCTGAAAAAACGTGGCATGTGTGTACACACACACACAAATAGAATATTATTCAGCCGTTGTTGAGAACGACTTATTTGTGGTAATATGTTTGAACATGGAGGACATTATAGTAAGTGGAATAAGGCAGATCAAGAAAGAAAAAATACATATATATATATACACAAATATAATCTCACTCATATCAAAAAAAGTAAAAGTCATAGAACAAGGTTAGAATGGTGGATAACAGGGACTTGGGGGTGAGGAGAAAAGGGAAAATGTTATTCAAAAGGTACAAACGTTCAGTCACATGATGAATAGGTTCTGAGGTTCTAATGTACAGCATGGTGACTATAACTAATATAAATTGTATTTGCCAAGAGATTAGATCGCCGTGTTCTCACCACACACACACAATTACCATGTGAGGTCATAGATGTGTTGTTAATTAGCTCAGTATTGGTAGTCATTTCCCAACGTAGGCATATGTCCAATCATCAAATTGGTGTGACAAAATTAACCTAAATTTTGCATGTTATTTTGTTTCAAATAATTGAACGCTTAACCACTATTTACTGGACACAGACTATGTGCAAGGCAATACTGGACAAATTCAGGTTTTTTAGAATTTTTCAACGAATAACTTAAAATCATCACGAGGTAAAATATAGATACACACTGGGGTATTCATAGAAACTTACAGGGTGCCTGCATTCCTCAATGATTTACTTACTCTTCTTATTAACATTTTGCAGGTGAAAAATGGGGTGATTAATCATAATATAATTAATTTGTCCAAGGTCACACAGTGAGCTCTTAGTTCTGGATGATATTTGAACCCAGGTAATCTGCCTGTAAATCCATGTTATTAACCAATATATTATGCTACTTCTTGATAAAATTGCATTTCATAAATGTAATGAAAATATTTAAAAATTATTCTCCCTTATTACTCTTCTATACAGAGCAATCACCACAGTGGTTTTATTCTTTACAGAGCTAGCTAAAGCTAAGAATAACCAAGATTAAAAAAACCTTATCCTGAAGTATCTTTTTGTTTCCAGTCGGTCAGAGCCCTGTGTTGAAGGTTATAGGAGAACGTGGAGTTCTGAATCACACTGAAGCTTTCATAAGCTGCGGTTAAAACGACAGACATATGTTCCACAGAGCTGGTCACTCACAAGAGGAAAAGTGGCAGTGATTGGGCTAGAAGTAGAGAGACTAATGCATTTTAGTCCTTAAGGGTTAGAAGACAAATAGATCTTTCAGCTCTGCAAGTGAGCACAACAAGCAATCCAAAAGCATTATTTCTGAGAGGCAGTTTGTAGAATCTGTTCCATTTGTCATTGAACTAGTGGTTGAAGCTCAACAAAACCTGCGTTGTGGTTCAGGCCCCAAATCAGGGGCCCCATGTTTGGGGCAACACCTGAGGTTTAAAGGTGAGTCGCGCCCTCAACACTCAGCAGCAGTGTGTAGCCAGAATGATCGTCTCCAAGTTGCAGTGCTGTTTGAACAGGGAGTTAGGCATTGCTCTTTGAAGAAATGGAGAAAAAAAGAAATTCTACAAATTTCAAAGCATATAATAAATAATATTACTTCATACAAATTACATGAATCCCTGTGAAATCTTATGTAGTTATACATTAAGCTGGAAAGTAAGTCAAGTCTTTGCCTTCGATGCTACTCAGTTTCTGAATAGAGTTTCTCAAAAGATAATTTTGAAACATAAAAAGAGAAAAAATTAAAAAAAACAATGGAAGAATCACTGCAACTACAGACTTTTATGGCCATTGAAATGCATCAGCAATTAGAAAAGAGTAACTTGAAAAGCACAGCATCTGTGACATTGATGTGCAGTGCAAAATACCTACCACAATTTTTGCATGTTGACAGCATACAAACCTGGAGGCAGAGTGTACTTGATGTTGTCAATCCTTAAATGTTATTACATTATTTATATTATTAATTTATATTATTATATTGTTATTACATTATAATAATTAAAAATAACTAGGGAGAACCAACATCTGTAACACTGAGTACATCTGAATCAACCTGAATCTGAATACTACCTACCACTATATGTGTAAAATAACTTCAAATATTATACTATTTTCAAACCAAACTTTTTAATTTACCTAAGTGGTGAGCCAATACAGCGGATCCATTATTAAGTAGCAAATGTATGAGGGTATAATAACATGTCACGGACACAGATCTAGGGACAGGGCATGTAATAGTTCTGATCTTATGTTTCTTACATTTAAGTGGAAGAGATAGAGAATACATAATATCAGATTATGCTCAGGACCGTAAGGCAGACTCTTAGGTAGCATGTTGCAGGAAGGTCTCTCTGAGAGGTGAGTGTGGATCTATAACAAGAGGGACTGTTCTCACAAAGGATTTTGTGGATGGCCTTGTAAGGAGGGTCAAGGTTGCGAAGACAAGAGGAGAGAAGGACATGCATTGGAGAAAGAGCTAGGAGGTCTGCATCACAAAACAGAATGAACAGTGAGCATGGGGGTGGGGGAGAAATGGTAGGAAATACAAACAAATACAGCTAGACAGGTAAATATGGATCAGATGATAAGAGATTGTGATAGCCATGTATTTTTACATCATGGACCTCTTTAAACAGGACTTCCTAGAGCATCACAGTGACCCTCAAGGAACATTTTGGACTCTATTAACCATATAAAAATGATATTCTGTAATCTTAGTTTCATGAGTATTTAATGACATGATTTACAAGCTCCTCAGTGTTATTTAGTAATAATGATTGAATTTGTAATTTGCACTTGGTTCCCCTGGAGCTTTGAGTATTTTGCTATTTAACAGTGTTTGGGTAGCTAGAAGGTGACTCTGTGACCACTTCTGTATGGTAAACTCCCCCCAGGAGCCAACTGTGAGCTTCCTGCCAGGTACTTGGGACTCCCGTGCTCTTGGAAGTTTGAGATCTGGCAGAGCACACCTGAGGGACCCTATAGTTCAAGGACAAAGAGGTATATATCCCTTTTTTGCTGCTGGCATACTGTATCCGTTGCCTACATAGTTGCTGCATGACTATGTACTGTTCGTAAACTGTGTGAGTTTTTCTGTAAATTCTTATGGTAAGTAATGCATAATTAATACAGTTCTTTATGGTAAAAAAAATCAGTAAAATTCTTTATGCCTGATACTTTTGGAAGGTTATTTGTGATAGCTTATTCAATATTTTGATCTTTGTTTATACATTCTGTCATTTTTACTATTATTAATTTATAAGCACACTGTGGCCTGGGTTAGTGAATGTACTATTTCAGTAGTTGTTTTAAATTGTTATTTTTTTCCTTAAATCATTTATTCAAAAGAATGCTTAGAAAACATAAAACGTGTAAAACATAAAACAAGGCTGGTTTGGATACAGGGGAAGAGGGGGAAAGAATTCTACTCACTGTCCTTGAATAATAAAAATTAATGTTTTTTTATCAATGACTATTACCATGAATTAAGCTTTTAATATTTGTTGAACATTGCAGAAATTTTAGAAACAGGTGTAGGTTCCATCCATATGGCTCTGAATAATCCTCAAATATTTAATTCCTAGTATTATATAGTGAACATAATAAAATCTTATTTTTTGAACAGGGAGTGAATGTTTTAAACACTAGCAATGTTTTTGGTATGATGAGCTTCTTGCAAATACATAGAATATTTGATTATGCTGTTAATCTATTGTTTTAAAATAACCCCATAAGAACTACATTCAATATACTGCACAGTGGAACATAGCACATGATGCAGTAAGAGACATCTTTTGCTTTAAATGTTTATTTGGTCTTAATACCTGAGTGATCAAGACCACTGTGTTAGTCTATTAGGTCCGCCATAACAACATTACAGAGACTTGGTAGCTTAAACAACAGAAACTTATTTTCTCACAATTTTGAAGGCTGAGAGTCCAAGATCAAGGTGTTAGCAGATTTAGTTTCTCATGAGGCCTCTCTCCTTGACTTGCAGACGGCTGCCTTCTCTGTGTCCTCGCATGGCCTTTCCTCTGTGTGTATTTTTGGTGTTTCTTCCATCTTTAATAAGAACACCAGTA
>CM052539.1:180253079-180272282 GCA_028533065.1 Trachops cirrhosus | reverse complement strand
TGCTTTCTGGAGTCCTAACTAATATGTAATTAATTAGACTTATATAAAGATTTGGATTGAAAAATAATTCTTAACCAAATAACACTCACTTTGATTTTATTTATTTAGTAAATGAAATAGATTTACTTTTTATTGTCTCAATCAGTATAATTTCTTTATTGCTCTAAAGTTCTTTTGATCATTATTGTCCAAATTAACATAAAAATCTGCCACACTTCTGAACCTCTTCCAAAGATACATTTTAAATTCCAGAAGTTAGTTAGTGCAAGTATGTACATATTCACTTTTCTTTAAGAACTTCCTAAACATCTATTACACACTCAATTCTTTAAACGTTCTCTTGTCTTATATATCATTGTTTCTTATAGCTTGAATAGATTTTAGCTCAAAAAAACAAATATTGACACATTGAATAAACAAATAATAAGATAGGCTTTTGCAAGGCCAGAAAATACAGCTGGGTAGAAAAGGAGAGCAGAAATCATTTCTCTTTTCTGATGGGGCTAATCTTCTCTCTCTTCTGTGCATTGCTGATTTTTCTGTGTGTCTGCTGTTCATGCTACACTCTGCTGAATCACTCCCTTTGCTCTCCTGGGGATTTTATTTTCCCAAGATTTTGCTCACATGTAGTTCTGAGTGGTCAAGACAACAACTCCAGCACCCTCTCTGTGCACTATTTTTGTTCAAGTGGCCACATCATCTGACTCAGTGGCAGTGCCCCAGGGCACGTATCCAGGAGAAAGTCATTGTCTGGCCCACCTTGGATTACAAATTATCCTCTGTCCAATTGGTTATGCTCCAGACTAGGTAATGATAAGACTTCCCACTCCCAATCTCCAAATTCTGATGTCAACTTCATGCCTTCTTTGAAGTACTAATTGATGTTTTAAATATAAAAATGACTGTTTCATTGTTTTAGTTGCTTTCTGGAAGCCATCATGTCTTACATCTTCATGTAAATGCAATAGAATACAGAGTGCCTCACATGCAGCGGGTTCTCTGAGAATCGTGCTGGTCTTGTGACATCTTTATAGCTGAGTTTGAATATACTTCTATATTGATCCAAGATAAGCACCTCCTTAATCATTTCTAAATGTTTTTAAGGTGGTTGCCAAAGGGCATATAAGGACTGACTTACAAATGAACACCCATTTTCAAGAGCTTTTGAGCAATCAATTCTTTCTCTGTATCAGTGAGGATAGCCATGTTGAAGTTATTCAGTCATAGGGAGTTAAAAAAAAACAAGTAAAGTTTTGTCTTGAATCATTTTGGGTTTTTAAACATCAGAAGACTTTCTTAATTCCACACTTTTTATTTAGGTCTAGAAGCGTGGGCATTTTTTTGCATTCTGAAAGGTCCCAGATTTCAGTATTCTGAAATCATTTACTTTCACAATATACAATTGAAATCATTTAGATTAAAAATTCCTTGTTTTCATGTATTCCACGATTTGTGTCTTGATAATTCTTTCCTTTACCCTTTTGGCCAACTCAATCTACACATCAGTGAAGTATCAATGTTGCTCTGTAGCTTTCTCCCCTTCACATGACTGGATTCTGCTTGCAAGCTCCTGCTTTCATTTATTCTGGGAAACACATTTTGGGGGTTGACCAACTCCTAAAACTGCCCTCTTGTATATTTTCCTAGGAACAGTTTCAGTAATTTTTTCTAAACTCAGAGGTAGACAGGTGATGTCATAATGAAGCAGATAATGTTAGCCACAATTTTACTTAATGTCTTCAAAATTAAGAATATTTTTAATTAAGGACTGATGACATCCACGATAACTACAATTTCTAAGAGATTGAACAGATGCCAAATGACATTGGATGTACTGGGAATTATTCTCTAGTATATGAGTTTTTATATATTTTGGTGGCAAAGCACTAACAAAATATGTTATATACTTAAAACCATATAAATCTATCCCAAAGAAAAGAATGGATAAAACACAAAACTGACAAATAAAGTAGAATAACATTGGGAAGCTCTCATTTAATTAAGATAGGAGGATCCAGAGTCTGTAGTTTTTGTCCCTTTCTCAATAACTTCCTTTGCTAGGACTCCCAAGTTCCCAAGAAACACTCCAGTCATTTTGAAAATCACTAGGATAAGACCCAGGTCCAAATTTAGAGAAACAGCATTATCCTCATAAAACTTCTGTATAGCTAACTATGTAACTTTGGTCTCGGTGACTTTCAGCTTTCTTAACCTCAGATAAAATAATGAGAGTAAGAAAGAAGTAGATGACTTCTAAAGTCCATCTTAGTCAAACCTTTACAAAGTGTGATCTACCTTTAATTATCTGCAGAAATGGAAAGGCTTAAGAGTTTACTCTCAATATATTTCTAAAGTCCAAAATGATAAGGACTCCAGATGAAATAGAGCCATAAGTCATTGTTCAGACAGTTTAAAATAGCTAGCGATCTTTTTCTTTTGTATATTAGAGCAATTTAACTTTCATATAGAACCTTTCTGTCTATAGTCATAAAAATGAATGACTAGAATGAAACAGATGAATGCCCAATGGCTATAATACATATTAATTGATTTATTTCCTAAGTTATTCACAAATATTAACTCATAATGATCTATTATAGGAAAAAGAAGTTTTGTTTTTTAATAAGATCTAAGACTTGACAACCCATTCTAAGAACCTAGCATTCTCTTTTTCCTTGATTCATTGTGTAGAGAGTTCAAAGAACAAAAGAACAAAGATTCCTAAGAACAGCATGAAGTATCTTTCAGATTTTGTCGTGTAAGCTTACTTTTTAAGTGTTAGACTATGTAATGTAAAAGTTGGTTACTATGAATATGTTGATGCTTACTCCAAGACACCTCAACCTAGTAGATTTAATCTATAAAAAAAACCCCAAAATACTCTTGAAATAATTAGAACTTTAATAAGTCTATTATGTTGGCTTCCGATAACACTTTACTTTTGGGAAATATGTAATCAAATACCTTAGAGAAGAACAAATATTTTTTTGATATAATTATAGCTACTACATTGTTAAGGGTTTAGTATTATGTTTCCTTACCATCCATTTGATCCTTAACACTACTTTCTACTCTGCTCATGTAAGGAGTATAACTCACAGGGCATATTAAAATTATTCCTTGCCCTCTAAATACCAACTGAATTTGGCCAGTGGTGAAAGAGAAGGAGGTCAGCGTACACATTACCCTGGTTCCCTCACCAGAGGCCCACAATGTCCTTCAAGAGAAAATTACTGCTTCCCTGCAGGTGGTCTTTTCTAGTGGATTCTCTCCACTGGGTCTAGGTAATCACTTTCCCTTCTGGTCTTATTTAGGGCAAGACTCTGATCAGTCTGCTGCTGTGTTGCTGAATTGTTTCCTGTGTGTTTTCTATGCCCTGCCTACATTTTTGTGAATAGCACCCATGTACAGCACTCAGTAATTATGTTGTATTTGTGTACCACCTACTTTTTGTGGGTCAGTGATTAATACCTGACAATTTTTAGCAACACATAATAAAAAATACCACCTTAGACCTTTCCCTTTAAATAATTTATTCAACCTTTAATCAAATACTTTAGGAGTACCCCTATTATATGCAAGGCACTTTGTTGGGTAGTGAGAAAATGGTCGTATATGACTGGCTCATTCTATTCTGAAGCTAATAATACCTCTAAATGGCCATTGACCCTAAGGTTACCTGAGAATCTGTATACATTTTTGAAAGTCTGCTTTCAAATATACAGTCTTTACCTCAACTTCTGCTACAATTAAGAGGGAATTTTTGTCTTTTCTTCTTTCATTTTAGTCTGTTCCCATTTCACAAGGCATTCTTACCAGGAGCAGATGCTCACTGAGCAGCATTATTGGCAGGCATTAAAAATAAGACAGCTGCTAGGTTGCAGCAATAACCCAAACTTACAAACACTGCTCTCCAGGGAGCTTACAAGGATGTAAATCTTGGTGTCAGGTCTTTGCATTATGCTACTGGGAGAGTACTGTCCTTTTATTTACTTATTTTCATTTTTTATTTTTCAATTACAGTTTGCATTCAATATTATTCTGCATTGGCTTCAGATTAACAGCAAAGTGTTTACAAAAATCATGTACTTGACAGAATGGGAGGACCCTCTTCATTAATCTGGCCAGGAAAACATTTATTTATTTCAGGTCATTCTGTCACAATGTATTCCATGTCTCTGAGCCGTGGGACACTTCAGTTATCTTTTCACACTGTCTGTTTGTGTTGCCTCAGTCCTTCAACTGTAATAGGGAATAAAAACTTTGCACTAACTACTCTGACTCAGTATTAAACCTAGCTTTTACTCTAACCTGATTTTTCTCTTGAAATGAGAGCTTGCATGTTAAAAGTTTTTTAGTATACTTTACAGTTCAGCAGTTTCTGTCCCTGTGGGAACCTTGGAAGCATCCTGACCTTAAGACTCCAGAAATTCAGCTGACAAGAAACCAGATGCCCGCCTCAAGGAGGCTGACTATAAAGATCCATGTGAAGGCCTATGGGAAGCCGTCCTGCCCACCCACAGCCCCAGCCCCCTGATTTTTTTTGTCCTGCTTTCCCTTTCTTTCCTGATAAAACCCAATTGCTGCACTGGGATGTTGAAGTGGGCTTTAGGATGATAGTCTCCTATTTTCCCAGGTGGCTTGTATTTGAATAAACCTCTTTCCTTTTCACCAGCACCTGTCTCACAAGTTCGGCTTTGGTTGTAGCAGGAAGCCAAAGCCGGGTTTGGTTACAAGACTGCTTATGTTCATGGTGAAATACTTCTGTGCCATTTTATTTATTTATTTGATTTATTTTTTTCTGTAGCATTTTAGAATGGGTAATTTTTTTTGGTCTTCATACTGTGGGTTACATTTCTGAATATTCATTTTTACCTCCTTCACATGAAAATAAAATTTACAAGAAACATTTCTATAATTACTTCAAAGAAGTTTTTCCCATTGTTTTCTAAAAATATAAACATTTGAATGGAATTGTTCAGACTTGTTCAAGATTTAAAAGAAAGCATCTAACAATTGCCTCACATATGCCAAAAGGGTGTGTTAAAGATTGAGTTTCCAGAGAAAGATGTTTGAAGTAGGCTGGAATTTCTCCTTGATACCAAGTTTTTCTAGTTCTTTTTCTAAATACTTTAAAAAATCAGATGTAACTTTAGAACTATTTAAGTAAAATAAAACAATATTTTTAAAAAACAGCTTGTTGTCTGGAACAAATTACTATTTTCTGCATGAACCCTGGAATCCACCGAGATGTGGAGAGTTTCTACAGTAAATTATCAGCCAAATTGCAGCTTCAGGATCTATAAATACTCTGAAGCTACCAAGCTCTCCAGATATAAGTGACCTTTTACAACCAAACACTGTCCATTTGCCAGAAACAGAGTCTCCTGATTTCTTGCCATATATCTTGTTTCTGTTTCTGTGTAAATGTCAGGCATAACACAAAATCGAAATAAATACGGGTTTAAGATAATTTAGTTTTCAGTTTTTTCACCCAGTAGGTAAACAGTTACTAGTTTTCTCACAGTGGTTTACTTCCAATTTCAAGATGCTTGTTATAGAGATTTCTTTAAATTCAGCAGAAAGCAGGAAGTATTCCTACCAGGTCACACAGGGATTGCAATTTGAGTAAAATCCTTTGAAACTGCTGAACATGACACTGTGGATGATTGCCCTGTGTCATAATGTCACTGTGGTGTGTGCATACATTACTGTTCTGTTTGGTTCAATCAGCAACTTGCCTCTGAGGCTTTATTTTAGGCTTGGTCAGAAAGAGTATTCTATGTATTAGACTGATTGATATTTCGATTAATTTCTACTAGATTTACACTCCAATATAATTGTGCAAGTAGAAATGAAATCACTCTATTAAATTTGAATATCCATACAGAATCAAAATTAGTTTGTTTTTAAGATTGCATGACTGCATAGTTAGTAGGCACAATTAGATTGTAAGCAGCAGCAAGATTTTATCCATTCTTAGAATTTTGTGTCTGTGGATTAACCTTCTCTCCACCCTGTAGATGCCAGATATTGATGATCTGCCCCTGGTGAAAAAATTCATCTGAAGAGCTCCCACTTTTTACAATCTGTGCTGTTTCTAGCTTTCCAATTTGGAAATACTAGTGGATTTTTCCACATTTGTGTTTAAAAACTGCACTTTTTGTCTTCCAGAAAAGATTGGAGTGACTTGTCTCTTAAAACATTATTTCACTTTTTTCCTACAGAAATGCACAAATGTAGTCTTCAAAATATCAAATATTTTAATAATTTCTGATTATTGATTTTATTCTCTCCATATTAGGTTGATATTTTCTAATTTGTGTTTACCTGCATTTTATTTGGTTTTTATAATGAGTGTTAGAAAGAGAGTTATTAACATGCCATCCTTTCCAGATTTTACTCAGAAAGCTTTGTAGAACTATCGGTTATTATAGGGTGTTTTAACCACTTTATGGAGTTTCAGAGTTCAGGTATGTAGGTTTAATCTCATAATCATTTCTTGAACTATTGGTAGAGTCTACCTGGATTATGGTGTTAAAAGGTATTGTAATAGCTGTTGTGGTCCTCTTACACAGGAGAAAGACTACGTGTACTGAATATATTCCAACCCAGCTGAAACCTCTCAAAACATATGACAAAAAGACAGAGTTTGGTTGAGAAGGAAAATATTATCAGATGAAGCTAGAAAAGTCTTCAGACCACGTGGGCTTCCTAGGTCATATTTAATGTCGTAGTCATTAGGCTAAGAACAGTGGAAATCCACAGAAGGGGTTTAGCTAGGATCTGCCAGTTAAATCCCCTCACTCCCATCCAATATGAGCAGTGTGACTGCTTTCTCTTTGAAATAGCAGCTAACCTTTTTCTATTAACATATTTTCTAAAACTAAAGCTCAATGCATTAAAGAATCTAGTGCAACCTTGAAAGAAAGGGTAGAGTGGAATAATGACAGAGGAAAGTCAGAGGTTAAGGTATTTTCTGTTGGGGCAGGAGCCAGCCACTCTCCAAATACCAGGAAATGTCTTGCAGAAGGTCTAGGGAGACCCAGCAACCTGGAGTTTGTTAAAAGCAACTTTCACTTATCTGAAAACTGTTTAGCACTCTGATGTTTGAAAATATATATCTTTTTAAATTTAAGACTAATATTTTGATATGTTTTTGGTTATTACCTGACCTATGCATTTATAGCAACAGAAAATAAAATTTAACAAAATATTTAATACTTATTCTACCATAACTAATATTATGAACATTTTTCTTCTCTGGATTTGTACATTTGACAATTTATGGAAAAATTTTATATTTATATAGGAAATTGTTTTAATTATTATACAGATTATACTTCTTTATAAATTTGATAATCTTGAAAATAAATAGTATCAAACCTAGGAATGTGATAACGTATTTTTAAAAGCCATAGATTTAGAGCATGTTCAACCACCTAGTATGTACTTAGAATGAATAGTCATGACCTGTAGTAGTTTTATGGGAGAAAAATCAGATAAATCTCAATGCAAACTATATTATACATGGAGACAAAGTTTCTGGATAAAATATTTGTTTTATGGGGAACATATTACGGCTCTTAAAATAAATTGCCAGTTGTTTTTTAACTTGACCTAAGAATGGGAAATTTATATTTGGATTACTTCTGTAATATGTAGATCAAAGCCCCCGAAGTATGTTTATCCACAAGAATGTGTAGCTAAAATAGTGACATTATAATAAATCGAACCAAAAGTAACCTCACAGAGTGATCTGATCATGAATTCCTACCTGGGAAAGCCACGGTGGGTAGTCAAGCCCCAGGCCTGTAACTTCTTCAGTCAAGGAAATTTCTTTGTTTTACGCAAGCCCTGTCTATTGTTTTCATGCACCTAGATTGATACACCTTTGAAGTAAACTTAATCACCCTCATTTGAGCACATAATCTTAACTACCCTGTAATCTGATCTCTGCTTTGTTTTCTCCCACCCTCTTGTAATCTTCCCTGTGTCTACTCCTTAATTTCTAATGCATAGAAGAAACTGCAAAACTGTCATTCTCCAGTTTCCTGGCAACTGTGCTCAGTTGGCTAAGATAGATTCTCATAAAAATTCTCTACATGTTTGGACATTTCTTATGTTGACATATGCTACCTGAAGTTTAATTTTCTCACATTTACTCTTCCTTGCATCATGAATTATTCTAATTATTTTATTCTTATAATTCATTAATAAAATGAGCTCTTGAGAGAGTGAAATAAAAGCATACTTTTATTACTACTTCTAATGTAACTGATGAATACCTATTTAAGGAAAACTGATCAATATATATATACACACACACACACACATATATGACTAAGAAATGTGATTTATAACTATGAACATGATACAGAGAGATGTGATCAGATCACTGGGGAGGAGGAGGGAGGGGCCATAGGAGGAGGTTGCCAGAGACAACGGTAAACAATCTAAGAAAGTATTGGCTGAGAAGCTGAACACCTCTGGAGCACATGAAATTATGGGCCAGAAGGTTTAAAATAAAAGGAGGGCAGAGACCAGCTTTCTTGCTCTATCTTCCTTGAGGGTGCCTGGGTGATTGTGCTGCAGTTGCCTGTGTTTCCAAAGAAAAGTATTTTGGACGGATTTTGGATCGGGGAAGAAACTATGGGCACAGCTTAGGATCAGGCTGGCCTGGCAGAGGGTGGCGGGGTTGTTCTTCTTTGTTTTACAGGGGGCGGGCTCTGAGGCAGAAGCCTGCCATTCTTCCAAAAATTGTGTAGCCTTTATATCTTATGCTGTTTTAGTTTGTAAACTAATCCAAAAGAAACAAGATAATTGAAAACTAGCAGGGGCGGGCTGGGATGGTGGATGATGGGGAACTCTAAAGTTAAATAATTTAGCCTTAATTGATAGGCTTAATTAATTAAAGCCATAACTAAAGAGTTACAGGGTTTAGCTTTAATTGATAGGCTTAAGTGTCTAAAGCATATGGAAAGCTGTTATTCCTAATGGTGTAGCTTTTAAATAAAGACTCCTTTCCTCATTCGACAAAACTTTGCCTCAGAATTTTGCTTGGAGGGTGGTGGTGGGCGGGAAGGAGGACCTTGCTTGCTGTTTGGTAACAAACATAGGTCTAGCATATACACATGGTTCAGAGTCTATTATGCAATATAAAAATGCTCACATGTAAATATAGCATGAATATACAGGTGATGTATTGTGGAATTGTAGACCTGAAACCAATACAGGTTTATTAACCAACATCACCCCAATAAATTCAGTAGAAAACAATGAAATTAAGCAAAACTTTTGCATCAAAAGGATTTAATAAACCTTTCTGAAGTGAATGAATAAATAAATGCTAGGTTATCTACAATAAAATTTGTCCTAATTATTAAATTGTGTGAATATAATGAAATATTTTATTTTTTGTTGTTTTTTAAAGATTTTCTTTATTTACTTTTAGAGAGAGGGGAAGGGAAGGAGAAAGAGAGGGAGAGAAACATCAATGTGTGGTTGCTTCTCTCACGCCCCCTACTGGGGCCCTGGCCCACAACCCAGTTACGTGCCCTGATTGGAAATTGAACCGGTGACCTTTTGGTTCACAGGTTGGCACTCAATCCACTGTGCCACACCATCCTGAGCATATAATGAAATATTTTAATAGAAGAGAATGTCAAAATAGATTTTATACTAATAAAAACTCACTCAAAAATTAGCTTTCTAAATCATTGAAAGCTAAATAAAAATAATCTTTCATTTTGTCAAGAACTTTAGTGTTTATGGAACCAAATTACTAATGAGTTATATTAAGAAAGATTCACTAATTATAACATTTGTAGAATTAGGATTTCAATACATAATGTTCTTAAAAAAGGATTTCTCTATTTATTCTCTATATGCATGTATCTTACATGCATATTTATTTTACAAATAAAGTGTACATTCACTGAAAACAAAAGTAAATTGGAGTTTCAAACATTTTGAAGACACCTTATATTTTATTTAAAAAGTTACAATGAGTCACCCAATCATTCTGTACGTTTGTTTTACTTTTTTAAAAATATTGAGCATGGGATGGGACTTTGAGATAATTCAAAAGACTTGTTCAAAAAAAAAAAACCCCAGTAAAGTGGGTATCTATGCTCCCTTCCTGTATTTGCTTTGATCTAAAAACACCTGCTGCGAGGTCAGTGCAAGTGCTCCTGTCTCCCACATTCTGCTTTGCTCTGTCTTTGCCTTTGTTCTGATGCAAATACGGACCTGTCTGCTATCTCACCTTAGCCCAAGAAATGCAGAAATATAATACAAATAATATCTCACGAGGGCTTGGGATACAATCTCTTCTAGGATGTTTCATATGGCAAAACGAGAAGAAATAGAAACGGCCTGCACAAATGGGTGCTACCACGGCAGCCGCACCCTTGTCCACCGCCCCAGAAGCTACTTGCGAATGGTTTGACGGGGTCATCCCATCTGCCTGGAGAAGAATGATTTTGCGCAGGCTAGAATGAAGACCCAAGGGGCCCTCAATTAGATGAGGCTCTTCCCTTGTTCTTTCAAAGACCTGAAAAACTTGTGTGGCTTTCTATTTGTTCTTTGATGTTTGATGTGTCTTCTATGCTTGTCTTAGAAGTAACTCGGTATGACATGTGATTCTGTTTCTAAGGTCTCATTGACTTACCTTTTATCTTCCTAGAAGGCAGGGCCACGCAGTAATCTCTTTGTTTTCTGCTGCAGCGCTGGCTTGTCCTCAGCGATCAGCAAATGACCCGTCTCAACATGTTTGATGAATTTTAATTCAGAACGTTTTCCCCTAGCAGTATAATATTAAAAATTATTGCCCACTTTTCAACAAGGCATGAAAAGAACACTTTAAAATTTCAGGTTGTCAGTGATGCCAAAGAAACACAGTTTTATTATTATGTTTGTTGCTAGATATATAATGTAATTCTTCCCTTTCCCCCCACTTTATCCCATTTATGTTTCCTAGGACAAAATCAGACTTCTTGTCATCTGGGATATAAATATATCAGATGTCTAAAGTTGTAGGTTTTAGGAGGAAATAAGGTTAGAGCAAACCAGTTGTCCTGAAACCTAGACTTTCATTACAATCGCTTTGGGAACTTAAAAAAAAAGTGTGAAATCCTGAGTCCTACTACCAGAACCACCAGACTACAATGGGAAAGGTTGGGTGTCATAAATCAGTACATTAAAAAGGATTGCAGGTTGTGAGAATTATCAGTCAGGTTGGGAACAACTTTGATCATTGACTGTGATGTTTCCTTCCATTCTGAGATGCTATAACGCTAACCTCTCCTTGCTCACTCCCTTTCTTTTGTCCCGTGGCTGTGGTGAGAATGAAATAGTTACTTTCCGTTGACACTGATCCCTGCCTATGTGTAAATGTTTAGCTGGGAAGACTGATACATTCCCCACACTCTGTGTTCTGTACTTGGAGACCGCAAAGCATGAAATTACTTTTAAAAATATTTGCACAAGAAGTTACCTTAATTTGACAACAGCCCAGGCACAGGTTACCCGTAGTTTCCTGGCAAGCTGAGGATGTGCTGCATTGTTTTAAATTGTATTTTAGAGTATCTTGGAATGTTTTTGCTGATC
Source organism: Trachops cirrhosus (assembly GCA_028533065.1). NCBI lineage: Eukaryota > Metazoa > Chordata > Mammalia > Chiroptera > Phyllostomidae > Trachops > Trachops cirrhosus. Next base: position 180,260,672 of record CM052539.1, on the reverse strand, counting down.
CCTCTGCCTTTAGTTTAACTCCATTTAACTCCATCTTTTAAACTGCTCCTTTAATATATCTTACCAACTCAGCATCTGCTATGTGATCAGTATCAGTAGATGCAATTAGTATGTGACACTGGCAGATGGAGTCTGTTCTAAGTCTTAGTGTTACTGATTCTGTCTTAATGTCATATACTTGGCGTGGATGCTAATGCAGGTGATAAAGTGGCACCCCCGCAGGAATAAAAAACAGGTTGCAGTAGTTCTTAGAGCTTTGATTGGTATTGTCATTTACATGTATGCAATATAATAAATATAACATGCTAATATATAATATTGCAATAAATATTTTATGTCAATAAAATAACACACAATGATACATAAATATAATGTATGTGTGATACATGTGTATTTATATACATATGTATATACACAAGTATATATGTGTGTTTATATGTATATGCGTATACACACACATATATGTATACTTGATCTAAATGAAATTCAAGAGCATGTCTGTATAACAAAAAAATTACTCATTCCTCAAGAAATATTGTAGCATTCATGATGTGGTTTTCTTCTGTTAGAGTCAAATATATTTTCATGAGAGAGGAAAAAGCACTGGGTGATTATTTTAAGAATGTAATTTCCTGTGAAAATTACATCTCATCGTTCCATTTGCCAATTGCTGGTTGGTGACATCAGACTTGTTTTACATGGTCATCCAAAGCATAGCACTGAATCTGCACATTAATTCAAAGTTATTGTAATTTCCTTGTGCAACTGTTTTGTTTTTTCTATTTTATGTAAATGCTCCAGATGGCAACAATTCTTGTGAAATAAATAATTTAACATAGTTTGAACAACTATATATGAGTATATCTACATCTGATATTGAGAAAATGAAAGGCATATGATATATTGAGATGCAACTTAAGTTTTTTAAAATAAAAGTACTTTTTCCAAGTTTGAATTATTATTTAACTAATTACTTCTTTTTTGTTGTTAAGCACATTTTTGAATCTAGATTTTGGTCTAGATTCTCACAGGGAGCATAAGGATGATAAGAACTACCTTTCAAGGATGTTTTAAAGCTAAGAGAAAATACTCTTGGCTCTAGCCTCATGTTTAGCATCATGGGAGAGTATCGTATTGCATATTACTAGACCAGGAAAACATAAAAATTCAAAATTAGAAGAAGAGTTTCTACTAAATATGTATCACTTTCACACCATTATAAAGTTAAAAATTGTAAGTAGAAGACTTTTATTTGATTTATCACATAACTACATATCTATAATTTTTTATAATCAAAATGACAAGATTTTTAGGGTTTTGAAGGAAAACAATTTTTCTCTTACATATTTTCTAGAAACTTGACCTGTTGCTTCATCATGACCACAAGTATAACCCTTCTCTTACCCTTGGCAGTGTAATTCAAAGGCTGTGAGTTTTTTCTTTCTTAGGTGTTTCTCTGCCCATAAGTTAAGTTCCTGCTGGACTCTCGGTTGTGAACACAATACATTCTGTTCTTTCACATCTCTAATTTATTCTAGGACTTTAGTCTGGATTTGGGTCTTGATCACCCTTATTAATGACTCAGGTTTTGTAAATCACTTCTTTTCTGCCAGATCTCTACCCCTCTCTAGCCGTTCGAATGTGTATCTCTTTTCTCAGTGGGAAAAAACAGATTTCACATAATTCTCCATTGCTTCCACTCTGTGGTTTATGGTATACACTCTAGGCTGTGAGTCTTTTAGGCTCTCGGCATTATTCTGCTAAATTTAATCTCCAAAACAGCCTAGCTTTCATAATAAAATTGCATCTGTTTGGGACTATTATCTCTGCTAAATATGAAAAATAAGTTATTTAGAAATATGTTATTTTCCCTGAAGCAATGAATTCCACTGGTTGATTGGTCTGAGGGACATGAGAAAATATGAGAGTTTCAGGATATACCATGCCTGCAAGTAACAGGAATGTTGTCTCAAATGGATTTCGTGAATAATAACATATATGCTCCTACATGAAGGAAGACCAGAGTGGGACCATCTTCATGTGTGGTTCTTTCTGCAGTTTAACAGCGTCGTTAAGGACCTGGCTCTTTGTAACCTTCTTCTCTTCTGTTAGTTCATGCTCCGGCTGGTAGTGAGATAGATATAGTCATTCCAATTTTTCATAGTCCCAGGCACAGGCACATCCTGAGGAAAATGACAGTCCTGTGACTTGCGGTAGTCTTTCTTCAAAGTAAAAACACTTATGCTGAAGTTTCTGAGTCCACTGCTACCAATCACGATAGTATGATCCTACTTTCCCCCCCTTCACCAATCTCTGACAAGGTATTGGAGATTACCCCAAGACAAATTATGCCACTGGATTCAGCTTCTCCTGAAGCATAATGGAAAGAGAAGAAACAGGTATTTATCTGCAATAGATTTGGATCTATTAGGAAGGAGAATGTCATAAATGTTTATTGGGTAGGAAAGCAGTATCTGCAACGATCTTAATACAATGTTATTCCTGAACATATGCATGCAAGGAATTTCAAGATGTCCTTGTCTGTGATATCAAAGGTTTTAAAAAGCATGGAGAAGAAGAATTATGGTGTTATGTGCAGTATACATGATAGGGAAAGCTACATGCAAAAAGAACTTCCAGAAGGTCCCAAAAGTTTTTTTTTAATTTTTCCAAAAGTTTCTATAGAAAATGAAGTTGCTCAAACACAGACTGAAGAAAAGAGAAGTGTATATGTTACCACATCACCACTGTGCCTTCTTTCAGAAGAAACAGTTTCTCCCTGGAGTTTCCTCTTTAGAAATAAGCTTCCAAACAACAGCAGGTTGTGCTGCCCCTGTGCCTGGAGACGGGGGCAATGGCAAAGTAAGGTGTAAGTCCCACAACGCATGAACATGAGATGCAAAGCGGTGTTTCCAGCACCACATCCACGTAGATGGTGAGAAAGCAAAAACTGGATTTAAACAGCAGATTCAATGATGATAGGCAAATTGAATGGACCCTAAGAGAGATATGTTTAACACTGATACAGAAACTGACTGGTTTACCCATACATCTTTAGATCCTTTATTGACTTTTATTTAAGGATGGTAAAGAACCTAGATTTTGTGATCAAACAGATCTGGGTTTCATCTTGCCACTGGTAATTATAAGCTAGGATACTGTGTTGTTTTGGAGGGTGTTTTCAGCCCAGATTTGGGCTTGAACCCTTCTCTGTGTCTGTTAGTGTGTTGCAAATAGTGATTTAGGCAACAGATATGGGTTTTATCTCAGTTTTAATGCTTAGCAGCTATGATCACAAGCAATATGTTCAACTTCTCTATATACCATAATTTTCTGATCTGCACAATGACAGACCTGTACCATAATGTTGTGTGGATTTAATACTGGGTATATTTTTACTAGTGTTGGTTTATACTTCATGATTTTTCCCTCTTCTGTATTTTAAAGTTGTCTCCTGATTAGTGCAGAAAGACAATCATATGTTTAGAGTTCTATTAAAAAATTCAACAGTTACAAACATTTTAAAAAAGATTAACATCCTTGTGATAATTTAGATGCAATGGGTCTTTTAATGCTTTATTTTTGGTTCATTTAAATTCTGTATCACCTCATTAAATTACCGCGGATGTGTGGCCTTGTCATATGAGTTTTTATAAAGAATGGCAAAAGACTATTGGCTCATTATGTATGTACAGTGAATTACACTCTGTGATCTATGAGCATGACTGGAAATAACTGGAATGTTTAAATGATATTTAACGTTTTTGAGGTCTCTTCTTATAATCTAGTGCAATAAAATAAATGCATTACTTAAATACATACATGCACTACTGGAAATGTGCTGCATGTTAGCAACACCACCATTAACTTAGCAATACCTTTGTACATATTCTTTTTTTAAAGATTGTATTTATTTATTTTTTAGAGAGAAGGGCAGGGAAGGAGAAAGAGAGGGAGAGAAATATCAATGTGTGGTTGCCTCTCATGAATCCCCTACTGGGGACCTGGCCCACAACCCAGGCATGTGCGCTGACTGGGAATCGAACCAGTGACCCTTTGGTTCACAGTCTGCACTCAATCCACTGAGCCACACCAGCCTGGGCTGCACATAATCTTTTATTAGTTTTCACTGGAGAAAATAAAAGTATTAATATATTTATTTTCATGGTCTATCTAGATTAAAGAGTAAAGGAAAAATAAAGGTCTGTGTCCCCACCATTTAGGTTAGAAAATAGTTCTTTTGTCGCTCCTCATGTGGTCTTCCTAATTTCCCCATATTTAATGTCTAACGTGCATGTTCTACTCTCTGGATGTTGTTAAAAAATCCAAGCTGATAATACCAATCATATTTTTACCACTTTCTGCAATCCTTAGCAACATTTGCTATTAATATTTTTAATTTAATTATTGCCAATTTTAAAAATATCAAATTGCATTTCTTTGGGGCTCAGTTATTTTTCCCTGATTTTAATAAATTAGATTATATTTGACATGCTTATGGACAAACTATGATTCATTTCTATAAAATGTCTCAACATATCTTTTAGCCATTTTACTATCTGATTATTTCATATACTTAATGATTGATAGAGCTTTATATTCTGATTACATTTTTGTGTTGGATATAGAATTATCCATATGGAATTTTTCTCTTTAATGTATGCTTCTTAGGAATTTAATGTAGCCCATGTTATAAATCTTCCCATTATAGTTTGCATTTATTTCCTTGTTTGCAGTCTTTCCACATGCAGAATACAAAAGCATCCTTTTCTATTATGTTTCACAAATTTTATAGCTTTGTCTTTTTAATTCTTTATGCAAGTTAAATCGAGTTTTGTACATGCTGTGAACCAGGTATCTGGTTTCAGTTTCTTTCACATGGAGAACTTATTGTTCCAAAAGTACTTATTGTTTTCATATTGTTTTTCTCTACAGTGAACAATATCACTTCCAAATTATAGAATTAGCCAATTGTGAATATCATGCCAGTATCACTTCATTAATAAACATTTTAGAATTATCTGAAATACCTGTTCTAAAAGAAACCAAATCTCTCATACGTTCTTTAATATGACATGGACTCAAAGTGATTCACTTGTCTATACCTACACAAACACAAAAGAATCTTAATTACTAAATTTTGTCATCTATCTTAATATCTGTTAGAGAAACTGTGACTACATTGTTATTTTTAAGTAGCCTTAGTTAGTTTTGACCATTTTCTTCTGCATTTGTTGTATTTCCTTTTATTTGTGCGTTAAAGAAAATGGTATTGATCTTGATGGTCATTTAGGAAACAATATCTTCTTTCTATTATAAATCTTCTATTTACAAGAGTAAGTAATACCTCTTTCTCTGCATTTATTTAGGTATTATAAATGTCTTTAATGAATATTTTAATTTTTACCAGTCACTATGCCTCTGCTTTAAACTTTCAGGCAAATTTCTCTTATCAGATCAATAAAATGATGTGTTATTATGTATTATCAAATTTTATATATTGATTTATATACTATTTTTCTCTAATAATATCTTTTTATTGGAAATCACATTAATCAATTGATACTAAATTATTCTTACACTCATGATATTTACTAAAATGGGTCATTGTGTATTAACATTTTTTGATGCATACTGAACTCAATTTACTAATCTTTAGATTAAGGTTCTTGAATAAATTGTTATGAGTGAAATAAATGTATAATTATTCTTTTTTCCACCTTTTTTGTTTTTATCAAGGTTATATTTGTTTAAGAGATTTGACATTGAACATTTTTTCTATTATCTAAAACAGTTTTATAAGCTTACCATTAGTATCAATATTCATTGATATTTTGTGAAACTAAAGCCCTCTAGACTTAGCGTTATTTCAAGAAATAGTTAATTACTAATTTAAAAAAAATTTAGTACTATTCAGGTATTCAATATTTTTTGAATATAAAATTTATTCAGTTTTGATAGATTTTATCTAGTAATAATCAGTTTATCTGAATTTCTAATATTATTGTCATAAAGTTATTAATTGAATTCATATTTTAATAGTTAATGCTGTAGCAGTTGATTTATCTCCTTTTTGTTCCAATCATGCATTTTATTTATTAGTAATTAGAGGTTTATCTAGTTTCTTATTTGTTTTCAAGAAATTAATTTCAGCAAGGCAATTATTGCTACTGAAATGCTTTTTCTATTTCATTAATTTCTGTTCTCCTCATTATTATTTTCTTCCTTTTCCATAATTTGAGTGTATTCTGTGTTTTTTTTGTTGTTGTTGTTATTGTGTTTAAAACCCTAATTTGGAAGCTTATGCTCATGCTCTTGGAAATGCTTCACTGTACTATTTCATAATTCTAAGCATAACTTGAGAATATGTTTTTATTTATGCCAACACCATATGCTCCAAGTGTTGTAATGCTCTTTCACATTGAATGACATTAATATTAGGTGTGAATAAGTGTAGTAACGACTGACATGCCTGATTTTCTGAGAAAACGATATATTGCTGCCTGAAAAATAACCTTGACTTAAGGTCGTTTACCCCACAATGGGAAATATATGAGAAGAATGGATTGTTATTCTATCTGCAAATACTCAGTTTTGTTAGATGTGCGCTGGGCAGACTGAATAAACTTTAGCAGCATGTGTTGAAAGGCTGAGACACACCAGGTTTACACACACACACACACACACACACACACATTCTCTGACCTCCTCCGAATGTCCCCATGATGATACATAAATGAAGTAAAAAATACAATACTATCAAAACATAGTATAACTTATGTACTATTCATAAACTGAATTTATTGGGGTGACACTGGTTCACAAAACCACACAGTTTTCAAGTGTACAACCGCAGTAAAACAATTCACACCCTGCATCGTGTGCCCATTGTTCTAAGCAGTCTCTTCCTTTTCACTCCCCACCCTCTTTGTCCCCTCCACCTACCTCTCGATCCCCTTTCCCTCTGGCTATCACCACATGGCTGTCTTTGTCTATGTGTTATATATTTTTTATTTTCCACTGAATTGATGCTTTATTATTATAAAGTCAAATATTAGGATTGAAATAAAAAGCTACTTTGTTTCCAAAAAGTGAATGAGCCATTTTCCAAGATGGATCTGTGTTCAAGTCTCATCATAAAAACAAAGGATGTGGAAAAGGTCTTCTATGCAGATACTCAAAGCAGTAATGTTATTTTATGTTGCTATGAAGCCATAAGAAGGAATGAAAATTGAACTAATGTGTAATTAACAAAGTACTTCTTTCTTGGACACTTTTTTAACAAAAAATAATATTATGAAAGATGTATCTTCCCACACACTTCATTAGGAAATTCATTGGCACTCACCAGACTAATGGAGGAAGTTTCTTCATGAAGGTGTATGTGACCAAAAATACTGGCAGATCTAGGACTTGTGACCACTTCTCCATGTAAAATGATTGAACTGAAGGTTAATCCATCAAGGTCAATTTTTCAGGTATAACAAATGCCTAGTAGGTCCAGACTTTGGGCCTGCCTAAAATCTCTCTGCATCAATTGCACTTACTACTGAAAAAATAAACATTTAATTTCCTGTGTTTAGAACATAACTT
>CM052539.1:180192503-180252579 GCA_028533065.1 Trachops cirrhosus | reverse complement strand
TGTTGGCTTGGTTTAAAGAATTGAATAAAATAACATGACTAAAATTTGAAAGTTTTGATATCTCTGTTTAAATATTTCACTCTTCTTAAAGTTAAGCCTATTTTAAAATAAATAGGGTTTGGTCCATTTATTTATATGGCAGGTAAAATGAAATAAATACATTTTGGAATTTTCTCTACTAGCAATTATTACATTTGTAATTTTAGCACAAATATTATGAGAATATGGTCTCCATAGCCCTGTGTATTTTTGCAGCATATTAGTATTTTTATTTTCCATTAAAATTTTATTTATGTGTAATATGTATGTGTATATATATGTATGTATGTACCTATGTGTATATAGGTATATATGTGTGTGTATGTACACACACACATATGTGAAAATTGAATGTTTCAGACTCTGGATTCTTTACCTCACATCAAAATCCTTGGATGTGGTCCCAGAAACACAAAATAACTCTCCAGCAGTCAACTGTCTTGTAAATGGTTGAGCTGGAGTTGGATCCCCAATGTCCTGACCCTTAGACTGGCGACATTTGATTACTCCCAAGTAGGATGGAAGAAACTTAAAACTGAAGGCAACAGGTGGGGGTTCCAGTAATACTTCTGCTTCTAAATATATCTGTGTCTTTGGGCAGGTCCATTACACTTTCTGAATTTCACCTTTCTCATCTACTTTGTGGAGAATAAAATAATTTAGCATTGTCATGGAGATCAGCAGGTATAATAGATGAAATTTACTTTAAACTTCTCTAGACCTATTAAGCACCAATTATTGCAGCATTGCAATTTTTTTCATTGTTGGTGTTTCTGAAATGAATGTACAAATATGGAAGTAGTAATGTTAAATGTCTCATTTAAGTAATAGTACGGTATTATCGATCCTGGCCCTGGAACTCAAATTTATACTGAGAATATTTAAACAATGTGCCCTACCTGAGCTCGAGGAGATGATACCCAGTTCTTAACCTTTTGTTTCACTAGACTGATGGCTCAGCAAATTAGAAAACTATACCTCTAAAGATGGAAACCTCTTGGTGAATCTGACAAGTATTTCTGACGTTACTATAAGTCTTAGTGAGGGTTACTGGGTAGTGTCGGATGCAAAGAAAATTGCCTCAATCTTTTATACCCACAGTTTTGAGCCCTCTGCTCCCAAAGTCCCGCCGATGGTGTATATATCATGCAGAATAGAAGCCACGGCCAAGTACAGCAGCTTTCCACCTGAGCAAGCTAAGCTCTCTGCGGAGTGTGGTCACTATTGGTTTTAGTTATGTCTTGAGTCAGTACTGTTTCTTCCTTACAGAATGCATAAGCAACTATCAGAAAAATAATGAAGAAAAGGGTTGTTGTAATGTGGAAAAATATCTTCTTGTATAAAGGAAGAAAACAAAATTGAAAAATGAGGCAAAATAAAGTTCTGGTAGCAGTCGATGTGGGAAACAGCTGCAGCAAAGATGGTAATAAGAGAGAAAGCATAATTAAACCAGATGTTTTAAAATGTGTAATTTTGAATGATATACAACATTGATTTAAAATATAAATGTAAATAAAAGTGGATGGATTGGAAGCATAATTAAAACCAAAAGAAACAAAAATAAACTTGGTGAAAACTAAATTAGAAAGATAGACAGTAAATGATTTTGCTTAGCCAACAAAATATTAGCTAGTGAAGGTTTTTCTTGATTTTAGTTTTAGTGTTGCTTAATCAAACACACATTTAACAGGGTCTCAGTAGGCATTTCAGAAAACAAAATGGGGAAAATGTATTTTCTCAACAGTTTACAATACAATTCAAGTAACTATATGTAATACTTTTTTAAAGTATATTTTATTATGCTGTTACAGCTGTCCCATTTCCCCCTTTATCCACCTTTACTCAGGACCCCCATTCCCTCAAGCAATCCCCCCTTAGTTCATGCCTATGTGTCATACATATAAGTTCTTTGGCTCCTCCATTTCCTATACTATTCTTAACCTGCCCCTGCTTATTTTGTACCTACCATTTATGCTTCTTACTACCTGCACTTTTTCCCACATTCTCTCCCTTCCTCCTGCCTGCTGATAATCCTCCATGTGATCTCCATTTCTGTGATTCTGTTCCTGCTCTAGTTGCTTGTTTAGTTGTTTTTTAAAATTATTTTTTAGGCTCAATTGTTGATAGTTGTGAGTTTGTCGTCATTTTATTCTTTATAGTTTTGATCATCTTCTCTTTCTTAGATAAGACCCTTTAACATTCTATATAATAAAGGCTTGGTGATGATGAACTCCTTTAGCTTTATCTTGTCTGTGAAGCACTTTGTTTGCCCTTTCATCCCAAATGATAGCTTTGCTGGATAGAATAATCTTGGATGTAGGCCCTTGCCTTTCATCACTTTGAACACTTCTTGCCAGTCCCTTCTTGCTTGTAAGTTTCTTTTGAGAAATCAGCTGGTCGTCTTATGGGACCTCCTTCTTAGTAACTCTCTTCTTTTCCCTTGCTGTTTTTGAGATTCTTTATCTTCAACCTTTAGTATTTTAATTATGCTGTGTCTTGGTGTGGCCCTCTTTGGGTCAAACTTGTTTGGGATTCTTTGATCTTTCTGGATTTGTACGTCTATTTCCTTCATCAAATTTAGAAAGTTTTCTTTCATTGTTTTTTCTAATAAGTTTTCAATTTCTTTCTCTTCCTCTTCTCCTTATGGTCCCCCTATGATTCAGATGTTGATACACTTAAAGTTGTCCCAGAGGTTTCTGAGCCTCTCTTTATTTTTTTCTTTCTGTTGTGGTTGAACATGAATTTCTTCCTTCTGTTCCAAATCATTTACATGAGCCCCAGCTTCCTTCCCTTCACTGTTGCTTCCCTGTATATTTTTCTTTATTTTATTTAGTATAACTTTCACTTCTTCCTTTATTTTGCAGCTGTACTCAATCACTTTTCTGAGCATCCTGATTACCAGTGTTTTGAACTCTGCATCTGATAGGTTGGCTATCTTCTCATTGCTTAATTCTTTTTCTGGAGTTTGATCTATTCAATTCTACTATCTTAGGTACTAGGGGATTCTTAGTAATGAGACTAATTTAACAACTTCAATTTAAATTCTAACTTTATTGTCTTATCTTACCCTAAATTCTCTGCTGATCTGGATTAACAGTTTTCTTTCATCCTGAAAATAAATCCAGCTGTGTTACGTGGGAAACCACAGGTCATGTCTTTGTCTTCCTAATCTTTCTTCTCCCTTATTTTTATTTGCAGGTCATCCCCTACTTGCATTTAATGTGTTAACTGCTGTCAATTCTGGTAGTTGTCACACTTTCATAAACACGGTTGCCTAGGCTGTCCACATCAGGGACTGGACTTTTGCAACAGCATGGATGAAAATGGAGAGTATTACACTAAGTGAAATAAGCCAGGTGGTGAAAGACAAATACCATATGATCTCACCAATAAGTGGAACCTAATTGACAAAACAAACCAATGAGCAAAATAGTAGCAGAGACTTGGAAATATAAAACAAATTGACAGGGACCAGAGGGGAGGAGGGATAGGGATAATGGGGGAAAGAAAAAGAAGGGGCAAACCAAAGAACATGAATAGAGGACTTATGGGCAAGGACAATGGGGGGGGATTGACTGGGTGTGGGGGTGGGACAAGGCAGAGGAAAGAAATAGGGAAATATGCAGGGCATCTGTAACTGGACAACAATAAAAAATGCAAAAAAAAAAAAAAAGAAGAGAAAGGAACAAAAGTGAACCACAGGGAAGAATAAGTATGTAGCCCATGGTTATATAGCCGGGAAGTGTGAGATCTAAAATCGGACTTAGGACACCAGACTCCAGACTGCTTTTTTCTTCCTTTTTTAACTCCTCTCCCAAGGATACATTTTTATTCATTTTCAAGAGAGAGGAAGGGGAAGAGGGAGCCCAGACCGGGGATGGGACCCACAGCCTAGGTATGAGCCTCAAACAGGAATCAAACCTACAACATTCAGTGTATGGTTCGATGCTCCAACCAACCAAGCCACACAGGGCTATTTTTTTAACATTGTACATTAAGTACCTTATTTCTAATGAATAATTAATTAATTAGTGAGGTTTTTTAAAAATCAAACACCTCCATAATGTTTACTACATCCAAGAGTTCACCTGTGCTAATCGTACAATCTTCATAACAACCTAATTAGTCAGGACCCAAACCCTGCAGGTACTGAATGTCTGTCTTAAAACCGTCCCTTGGTCTTGTCTATGTATCTAGTCCTGTTTATAAAGTTGGTAAAAATAAGCGCTAAACTTTTAAAATTGACAAATTTTTGAGTTTCTGTGATGGGAAGAATGAAATTAGGGCAAAAAGGGAGTCGCTTTTAGTATGTGTACATGTACACATACATTCAATGTGTACACATCACTATATTTATAATAGATCATTATTATAACAAAAATTCCTTTGGAAATATATAACATTATAAAAGTGATCTACTTAGCTTTGTGACTTTTAAAAAATTCACTGCTTTCATGTCTTTTCCTGTCTCCTTTGCTGTAAGCAGATAACCTTGGCCAACAGCGCAGTGGTCTCACTGGGATTTCTGTTATCTCTCACACTCAGAAACAGACCATTTGTAAGCTGACTATTGACTGCCAAGATATTGTCTGAAGTACGGTTAGTATTCATTTCCAAGGAAAATAAGGACTCTCATATTTAAGTGTCTTCCTATACATAAATAGAAAATAAAACAAGAATTATGACCAATAAAGTGGCAAAAATATTTCTAATCTTCAAAGGAAGGATCTGACATTTGTTTGTTGTTATTTTCAGCTGATCTCATAAAAAGGAAAAGTCTTGAAAGAATATGCTTTCACAAACTCTTTGAAGTAGAATCTAAATTGAAGATTCAGAGAAAATACATAATATTAATTGTGATTGTTTTGCAGCACAACATATGTAAATGCAATAGGAATGTATAACACAAAATATCTTACATATTAACGTATATCTTTCTTAAAATTAAACTAAAGATGGTCAGAAAGAAAGAATGAGAACTGGTTTATATTAAAACAGCTATAACTAAGTTCTGTGTTTTATATAATAATTTAAGAAAGGACACTTTTTGTCTGCAGCAATCTGAAATCACCAACCAGGAAATGCTATTTATGTGGAAACTGTTCAAAGTTATAAGAAACCTACGTAATGCATTTCAAACAGTAAGATATACACACAACACAAATTCTCTCTCTCCCTCTCTCCCCTTCTCTCTCTCTTCCTGCAACCAGGTAAAGAAACACTTTTACTGACTTAAAAAGTTATTAGTCATTTTTAATATTACCAATAATTACAAAAGTGGAATTTTACCTTGAATATATACATACAATTACTGTTTTAGAGTTTATCCATTGCCCTGTTTTCTGATTTTAAAATCAGAATTAATACAATGTTCCAAAGTGTATTTTAGAGAATAAGCATATGTAAAATCTACATGTATTGTAATGTAAAGCATGAATTTATGAGATGCCCATCTGTTGTAACAATCACTCTGTTTCAATAAGCACTGGCAAGCTTATTGGCCAGGAAAATATCCTCTCTTGAGTCAGTGCAGCTCTATTCTTTGTTTTAATTGTATGGGTATGGATTATGCTGTTTTGTTATTGTGGGTAAAAGTTAGAAATTTGGGGGTACTTCTGTGCTTAAGAATCGTGTATTTCCTTTAGCTAAAAATTCTTATGGATTATTCTTGAACTCAGTTTTTAAATTTCTTCTTGTCATTGTGTTCTGTTTATTCATCTTTATTTTGCAATGCAAGTATAAATAGTAACATTGCCCTAACTTAATTTGACATTTCATTTTTTTAGTGATCTTTAGAGAAATAAAAATGTCTACAGTGTTACCAAATTATTACATCCTGTCATGAAATTATTAATACAATTGATCAAGGGGCCCTACATTTTCATTTTGAACTGGACCTCACCAGTTATGTAGCCAGCCCTGGACCAAAATTTCCATTATATCACATCAGTGCAATATTCCATAGAGGACACAGCAATTTGGCAGACTTCAGTGATAAAATGAAAATGGTATATGTAGGAGTAAGTCATTACCTGTGGCTCTAGTGGAAAACATCATGACCATGATCAGGTCTATTTGGGACTTACAACAAAAATCCTCAGGAGAACTGATATCTTATTGCTTAATTATCTAGAATTGGACAATTTTCTCCACCAGTAAAGCAAAGCATGTTGATGCAGATTAGTAAGAAGCTAGGAAAATTCCCTGGCAAATGGAATGGAGAAACTGAGACATATAATTAAATAAACAGCCCAGAATTAGCAGCCAGCTAATAAATCACAAGACCAGATCCTCTCTAACTGAAGACACTTAGGAGTGGATGGTTTAGATCTCTCCTTTCCTACCAGGGAGCAGGTAGCTTAAATCACCTTAGTCAGGGAGATAGATAGCAGAGAACCAATGAGTGCCATTAGTGTCAGACAATCCCAAGAATGGATGAAGTCAGAAGAATAAATAACAAAACCTCAATTAGAGGCAGACAAATCTAAGATAGAGGTAAAGCTGGGCAGAAAATGATTCCAAACCCCACTATATGCTCATTTGGATGCACCAGCATATTAAACTACACACCTGGAAAGCTGATTAATATTCTGATTGAGACTCATCCTAGAATTCCCACCTGCAGGAAATAGATACAAACTTCAGGACAAAGGACAACAGTGCTGTGCTAAACCGTGACAACACCCATGCCTCCCTTTCCTCAGGTGCATGCTTTTACTTTCTCCAAAAGGGCCCTCCTCTTGCCTAAATTTTCTGACTTCTAGTAGCCCTGCCTTGGGTCATACCCGTTGCTGCGATTTGCTTCTTCTGTCCTAAGCCTGTCCTTTTGTCTCACTGTCCAGGTGAAGCAGCCCCTCCTTAGCTCACTGCCTGTTGCTATGATATTGCCTTTCTGTAACCATAGGTAGTTAACTAGTTATTAATAAGAAAGAGAGCATAGGGAATTAATCATTGAGCTTAATAGCTGGGGAGCATAAGCCTGCTCACTGAGCTAAGAAGCTATAGCATTTACAGAATCATTTACACACTCCAGGGGACTGGTGCTGAGGATTCTTAATCTTAGAAACACAGGAAATCTTCCCAGGAGCACTGTCCACCCTCCTGTAGAGAATTGTTGGGGGGTTTAGGGAGAGATGCTTGACCATAGAGGCCTGTCAGTATAACTAGAGGGTATGGACCCTTCAAAAGCCTACAAAATCTTGAGTTGATTGGTTATTTTGACAAAGTTATAACCCCAGTCAAAACAAAGAAGCTCTCTCTCTTGGTGACATCCACTTGCTCCGGGCATTTATACATTCTCTCCATAACTATGCGGCCCTAGCAGACTTTAAACACAGGTTCCAGGTGGGAGCCTGCATACAGCGGCAGAGCTGGGAACACAAGCTAATCTAGGCAGAGAATACGAAAGACTGGACTGAACTAGTACTGACATGGCACAGGATCTCTGGACCATGGCTTGATGCCGGCCCTGATTTTCTATGGCAGGAAGAATAAACACAGGGCATTGGACACCCAAGGGCAGACTTCCACCTGAATAAGCCTTACCACAACACCGCACCTCTGCCTCCCATATGGGTCCCTGAAATGCTTTCTTTGTGATCCCATGGGAAAGCCTGATTTCCATCGACAACACTAGTATCCTAAGCTCTTTCTTTGTCTCACTGTCTCAAGCTGTAATAAATGTACTCTCAAAATCACCTGGAGTATATCTTGAAATGTTTCCTGCACTAAGTCAAGAATCTACATCCCAGACCCTGCTGGGACACATCAACCTCCACCTGGTCCCCTTTCAGTGACAATGTCACCTTTAATGAAGTTCATAAATTGAGATTTCTGAGGTTTGTTTTTCTGGCATTCACTCTGTAGATGATAAAGTCAAGTAGGCAATAATAAGTCTACACATTGGACAGAACTGACAATATAGCTAACATTAAAGGAAGAATTGGGTTCTTATTCTTAATGCAATGTTGGAAATTTATGGTTTCATTGTATTGTCAGGCATACAAGCCCTACCTTATCAAAAGGTAGGATACCTTTTTATGAAAAATGAAATTATGAACATCCGCATGAGGATTCCAAAGAAGAGTTGAAGTGTGCCATAAGCCTACTAAAAAAAATTGTGTTTCATCTAGAAAAAAAAATAAAGAAACGAAACTGTTTCTGGGCTTAGCTACATGGAAAAGTGCTGTGATTTGTTCTTGAGATTCAAAGTTACGCATCTTTACAAAGAAAGGTGACATATTTCTTTGTTGTTCACTAAACCTTTTATTTTGGTTAAAAGTTTACAGAACTATAATAGAAAGTAAGTCATTTAAAGATGCATTGCACAAAGGTATTCAAGAATAAGGGGCAGACGCCCCACCAAAACAAAAACAAAAACAACTCTGAATTACATAGGAGATTTTAAAGTAGTTCCTGTTGACTTTAAATGAATACTGATTTGAATAGGCAAGTGTTCTACTTTGGGTTTTCATTATCTTGAGACTGAAGACACTGCTGAGAATTCCATTAGATGTAAAAACACATTGTGACGTTATGTCTTAATTTTGTCCTCCAGGCTGCATTTCATCAGACCAGGGTTCATGCACTTCGAAGCTAAGTGTGCACAAACAAACTTGAAAGAAAATCATGTGGGTTCATCATATGCTTTACCATCAATGAAGTGCAGGCTTGATTGAGAATTGAATGGGCATTTAAACATCTATTAATAAAAACAGAGAAGGGTGATAAGGGAATGAAGGACTGTCTCAGTTCAATTAGATACATAGACATTTTATTTGATTTTGAGGGACAGAAGCAAGCACTGGTATGTCACTGTGATATTCTATGAAGTTGGAGATGAACAGGGAAATAATAGTTGCCCAGGTACTAGTGAGGGAGCTAAGTTACTATAAAAATAGAAAAGCTAGAAAAGCTTAGAAAAGGTGGCTTTTTAACTAAATGGCTCATGCTCGTTTACTTTTATTTTGGACAAATTTGAAGTATTGTGTTTCTGGGACATTTAAATACGGGTGCTGCCTTAAATCCTGAGATCTCACTCTGCTGTGCAATCGCCTGTCCTATATTCTTCTTTTATTGTCGTTCAGTTACAGTTGTCTCACTTCCCCCCATTGTTTTTCCCTGCCTAACCCACATTGCCAACTCCCACAGTCAATCCCCGCCCAGTTGTCCATGCCCATGGGTCCTATATTTTTTTCCAAATTTAAACAAATATGGTTGTGCATGAAGTATATTGTGTTTATGAATTTAATTAGCTGTTAATATGAATCCAGGTTTGTTGGTGCTAGTTGAATAGAGTAGGTGTTACAATATACTATACAATTGTTTTAGATCTAATGAGATACCCTATAGAAAGTACCTAGTAGAGGAACTTTTTAAAAAATTATATTTTATTGATTATGTTATTACAGTTGTCCCAATTTTTCTCCTTTGCTCCCCTCCACCCAGTCTCCCCACTCCTTCAGGAAACCCCCACACTGTTGTCCATGTCCATGGGTCATGCATGTGTTCTTTGGCTACTCTATTTCATATGGTGCACTTTATATGCCCATGACTATTTAGAGTGACTATTAATTTAATATTAATTCTTTTGAAATACATTGACACACAGATAAACACCAATCAAAATACACTAATTTAATCAATTGTGGTTTGATTTGTTGGGGGAGCAAATCATAATGTGTGCTTGTTTGCATTATTTATTTATGTATTCATTTATTGGGGTACCATTGGTTAATAAGATTATATAGGTTTCAGGTATATATTTCTATGATACATGATCTGTGTATTGCATTATGTGCTCACCATCCAAGGTCAACTAATCTTCCATCGCCATATATTTGACCCCTTTCCTCTTCAATAATCCCCACCCTTTTTTCTTCTGGTAACTACCATACTGTGTTCTGTGTCTATGAGTTTTTGTTTGTTTTTCTTGTTTTTTCCTTTGTTCCTTTCACTTTTATATCCCATATAAGAACGAAACATTATGGTTCTTAAGTTTTTCTGCCTCACTCATTTCCCTTCAATTTATTGAATAGTTTATTACCTTACCATTTTTTTCATAATACAGGCTGCTTTTGCAGAAATATGGTTGAAATATTTTGAGTATTATTTATCTATAATCACAAATATTCTTCTTAAATTTACTCTACTTAATTTTTCAAAAGTTATTTCATAACTTAGTCATTTATAAATTAACAAAATACCCTTTTGAGAAAGTTTTTTAAATTAGCTATTAAATATTATTCAATCAAGAAGTATTATTTTGATTCCTTTCTTTTATCACATCTTTGAAATTAATTTTGTTTATCTTTGTCTCTGTGAGGCTACAGATATAACGTTAAGACAGCACTATTTTAAATTATGCTTTGTGTAACCTAGGTCAAGTAGTAAAACACACTTAAAATGAATTTATAAATAATCACACACTGTGCACTTCTTTGGAAAGGAAAATTATACATTCATTAAGTGACAAATGAGCTATTTGTCTAAAAATGCTATAGCACATTACAATTGTTCAGCCTGATTAAACAAGAAAATTTGTTAACACTTTAATGCTTTACGTAGATCATTATAAACAATGTCTTCAGAAATTTACGTAACCTTATATTTAATGTAATGATCGCCAATTCAAAGTATTCCACTTCATAATACATATAAGTTTATTCTCTTGCTGTAGTCTCATGACAGCTTTCAATGATTAAGTCAAGATTTAGCATCATTTAAAAAAATAGTAATCTGTCATTATTCACAATATGTGAGGGAAAGTTACATTTATTTCCTGAAATATAAATATATGTCTAAACAAACAATACATAGACAACTTACATATATATCAATATTTCTTCATATATGATTCTTATTTCATTGACACTATTATAACAAGATGAGTTGCTTTCTAATTATTTTGTCAAAGAATTAATTTTATGTCTTTATTAAAATGTTTAAAATATGTTTTGTAATAAATTTTATTTAAAAAGTGCAAAATAGTGTTATTCTAATTTTCTTTAAAATTATATTATAATGGCAAAAGTTTCAAAAATCACTTGCTATGTGGCATATAATACCACTTCTGCTATTAAAAGTTTATGACACAGGCATGGAAACATGGAACAGACTGAAAGTGACCAGACAGGTGGGAGAGGAGGGATAATGGTGGAAAGAAGGGTGAGTGACTGGACAAAGGACATGTATGAATGACACATGGACGTGGACAACAGTGTGGGAATTGCCTGGGGGACTGGGGGCCGGGGGTGGTGGGATGGGCGGAGTAGGGCAGAGGGAGAAAAATTGGGACAACTGTAATAGCATGATCAATAAAATATATTTTTAAAAAGCCTATGACATATGTCTGCTAAAGGCTTTACACTAGTCTTTTAATTGTATTTAGCCTTTATGATATACTTGGGCAAGTATGTATTACTTCAGTTTCTAGGGTTTCATGGATTCACTATGATACCATTCCATAAAAACTAAACAATTTCAAGGCCTCTGAAATGTTTTGCTATTCTTTATTGAGAATCCTTTAATAGCCTATAATACTTAGGTTACTAATATAGCTTCTAAAAATTCACTGTGTATCAAGAAAATATAAGTATATATAATACATGTGAACACATATGTGGGAGATGATGTACACATACATATATGTCTACATACTGTGTTTTTGATGAAAAATAATGAACAAAGCACTTTAAAAGTTATGTATTTGTTGCTAGAATGTTACCAAGTACTGTGATCTTCAAAGAGCAGACATCATGTCCCTCGGGCAGACACCCTCAGAAAGGGCTGGTAAATTGGTTCGTATTTATGTCTGAGCTCCCCAGAAGAGGGTACATGAAACAACTTTATTAGAAATTACCTGAAAGCAAAAAGGTTAAAATTCAAATTTCTAAAGAGACTTGATAGGTCAACTGCTCTACATACCCAAGTTATAGAATCCAAACTAAACTTCACAACCCTTTAGTCTAATATTTCTTAAGGGTTGCTTATGTAAGTTAGAAAAACGAAAACTAACCTAGCTGGTGTAGCTCAGTGGATTGAACGTGGGCTGTGAACCAAAGGATCGCTGGTTCGATTCCCAGTCAGGACACACGCCTGGGTGGCAGGCCAGGTCCTCAATGGGGGACTGGTGAGAGGCAACCACACACTGATGTTTCTCTCCCTTTCTCCTTCCCTTCTCCTCTCTCTAAAAAACTAAATAAATAAAATCTTAAAAAAAAACAAAACTATCACACTGGTTCATTTTTATTTTCTTTGTGAAATTATAATGTTGTCCTTAGGAAACTTGATTTTGGGTACACTGAAATATATTTTTTCCTTCATCAGACAAAATTATCAGACAGAAAACAAATGACCTAAAACTGAGCATTCTCACAGGAGGAAAGTTTAGTGCCTTTAATTTTTATTCTTGAAGAAAGGAAAATTCCCAATGGCAGCACAGACAGCAAATAACTGCAAAAGTGTGCCTACTTTTGTTAATGCACCAAGCTTTGTTTTATAAAATCTGTTTGCCTTGTTGCTGGTAGTAAGTTTGTGTTCCGACAGGCTCACCATCTCGCTCAGCATCAAAGAGGAAGCAGAACAAGGGAGTTCACCTTGACTTACATCGCTTCCTTGTTGGGTGGGCTTGCAGGGAGAGTGAGGTCACAGCTGTGTCATAGGTTGGCCATAACGCTTTAGAGAAGAAACTCCTTTTTTCTATATAGAAGCACTGTATAATTTACTTTGTAATACTGAAAAATATAACTTTCAGGGAAATAAATGCTTTTGGGGATAAAATGACAATACATTCTTTTGACTTCATTCTCTTTCATTCTCCCTGGTTTTGTTTATTAAAACAGAAATTTGAACCTTGGTCCTCTGGTAATATTTCACCTGAGGATGGCATTAGGACTACTTTCCTAGTCCCATTTCTGATTAAATCCCAGTGAATATTAGTGCTGACCAGCAAAGTGTCCCTGACAAGGCTGGGACTGTCTCCTTGACTCTGTGAGGAGCCCTCTTTCCTGAGCCAGGACCTTCGAGTGTCTAGAAATGATCTCTCCTAAATGTTCCGGCACAGCATTCTGCCCAGAAAATTTGATGTTGAAAATGTGTGGAAGCCCTTGAACTATGAGGGGATAGATGGGGTTTGTAGGTTTCAACTGCACACCTCTGCTTATGGATAAAGGATGGCGGAAGGACTTAAAAATTCTTCATCAAGTTCTTATATTTAAAAATGTTATAGTAAGTAACAAAAAGGGAGGGCTTACTATCAAACTCACACTTTCTCATCCTAATCCTCTCTGCTTACTCATCAAATATATTGCCACTCTGAGATGCTGGCAAACTCACTCAAAACCACAAAGCTAATATATGGCAAAGAACACAGCATTCTCAATTTCTAAGCCCCTGCACTTTCCACCATGTCACATGTCAATGTTACCTTTTTGGGACCATCATTCCTTGACATAGCTTCTCTTATTCTGAAGCAACTATTAAAAGATAAGGCATGCCATTATTTTATTTAAACTAAAATTTAAAAATAATTAAAGTATATTGAATATTAGATACTATATTCTTAATTGCTACAGTATTTCGTCAATGGAAATATCAGCAAAACAAAACACTGTGAGGCAAAGCCCAGAGCTAGCCAGTGAGAACAGGTATCCTTTTTAGCAGGTAAAGAAACACTTTACAGGAGTTTTGAAGGAAGTTATTTGTAATAAGAGCTAGCCATTTAGATTTTAATATGCATTCTGATTTTTTCCAAGTTAGTCATTCTGTTTAAGGTGATGTTCAATTTGCGTTCTTTGAGAATGAATGCTTTTGTGTGGGACTGATTTAAGTTAAAGAATAACTTGCATAAAAAGTTTCATTTGACTCAGAAATGTGACCAGCTCAAAGAAAATAATTCTGGCTTTAATCACATATTGAGGCAAAGACAAAACAGCACAGATCTTAATTGCTTTGGTTCACAAAGATACTGATGCTCATTTAAATCCTTTTCTGGAAATGACAATCAGGGCGATACACATGATGTCATTGGAGGTTTCATAGGACAATCATTCTCATATTATGCCTTCATGTAGTTTTTCTTCATGGAAAAATCAAAACGTTTGTCTGCTGAATAGTTTACGTTGATTATTAGCATAAAGCCACAAACAAAAGTTTTTTGGGGAGGTCAACTTATCCTGTAAGTTCATGTAGAGTCCATTGTTGTAAAAAAGTACATAAAACAACATTTATGATTTTAATCTTTTTAAACGTACACAGTTGTGTGACAATACATTCACATTGTTGGGCAGCTGTTACCACTATCGATCTTCAGAACATTTTCATCTTCCCCGACTGAAGCTCTTAGCTTATTAAACACTAAATCCCCCCTTTCCCCTTTCTCCAGCCCCTGGCAGCTACCATGTCACTTTCCGTCTGTACGGATTTGATTACCCTAGAAACCTCCTGTAAGTATAATAATACAATATTTGTCCTTTTGTGGCTGGCTTATTTCACTTAGCATTACGTCTTCAAGTTTCATCTGTGTTGGAACATGTATTAGAATTGATCTTCTTTTTCAGGCTGAATAATATTCCATGTACATATGTACAAGATTTTATCTGTCAAAGGACACTTGGGTTATTTCCACCTGTTGGCTATTGTGAAGAATGTTGATATGAATATTATCAATATTTTCGAATTCTTACTTCAGTTCTTTTGGGTACCCAAAAGTGGAATTGGTGTATCATATGGTAATTCAATGTTTATTTTTTTTTTGAGGAATCACCATACTCTTATTTTTTTAAAGATTGAATTTATTTATTTTTAGAGAGAAAGGAAGGGAGGGAGCCAAGGAGGGAGAGAAACATCAATGCGTGGTTGCTTCTCATGCACCCCCTACTAGGGGCCTGGCCTGCAACCCAGGCATGTGCCCTGACTGTGAATTGAACTGATGACCCTTTGTTTCACAGGCCAATGCTCATTCCACTGACAGGACGTCATACACTTTGTAGAGGAACTATCCCACCAAGAGTGCACCAGAGTTCCAGTTTCTGCACATCATTGCTAACACTTGTTATTTTCTGTTTTTGTTTGTTTATTTGTTTCTGTCTGTTTTATTTTTAAAAAATAATAACCATCTTAATAGTCATTGAACAGTATCTCATGATTTTGGTTTGCATTTCCCTAATGACAAATGATGAGCATCTTTTCATATGATTATTGGTCATTTTTATATCTTATCTGGAGAAACGTCTATGCAAGCCCCTTGCCCATTTTCCAACCAGAATGTTTATTTTATTGTTGTTGACCATACATGCATCTTAGCAAATAAATGCTTGGAAAGAACACAGTGTTAGCTCTGGCTGGTGTGGTTCAGTGGATTGAGCACCAGTCTGAGAACGTAAAGGTCACCAGTTTGATTCCCAGACAGGGTACATGTTGGGTTGCAGGTCAGGTCCCCAGTTGGAGGTGAACAAGAGGCAACTGATAAATGTTTCCCTCCTTCTCTTTACGTTTCCTTTACTCTCTTTCTAAAAAGAAATAAATAAAATATAGAAAAAAACATTTTTAAAAATAGGTAAGAATGATATTTCAACACCAAAATTCTCCTTTTGTATTTTCTAAAAAATGTCTCTAATATAAACCTGAAGTATGTTTTGTGTATGAAACTTAGAGATGAACACTGAGTATTTCCTGCATTCATCATAATGTACTAATTTTCAATGACTAACTGCAAATATAAATGATGTGACAATTTAGAAGAAATAATTGGAAAAACAAGCAGGAGAGATGAGTTCTAACTGAAGCTCTGCCCCTGACCAACTATAGTCTTCTTAGAGAATTTACTGATACTATTTTATTTTTAGTTAATTACTGTATTTTTTGGACCACAAGATGCACCTAGGTTTTAGAGGAGGAAAATAGGAAAACAATTTTGAAGCAAAAAATGTGGTAAAATATTTAATAACATAAGTAACATAATATTTCACCAATGTAAATGTAAACAGAACTCAACGACAGCATTATCAACCATTACTCCTCCCAAATTTGGGGAGTGCATCTTATAGTCTGAAAAATATGGTAACATATTTACTTTAAAAGGTTTCGCTGGTAAAACTGGCACCTTTTCCATTGCATTGGATGCACCCTGGCTTTGTGTCATTTTTTTAAACTTTTATGAAAACTTTTCAGAAGTGCTGCACGAAGTCTTTATTCACACACATGGATTTGACATCTTCTATACATTTTAACACTTTAACATGTGGAACTTGGAATTTCATTATCATAAAACCTGCTTTTGGATTTAAACAAACAGAAGTTGTATTGAATCAATTTCTTTAGAAGTAACCAACAAAACCACATTGTATACCTTGTTTTAAACACTGGTTGCAAATCTGGAGGCAGCAAGTAGTTTATTTCAGAGTATTTGTGGTTTGCAGTCTGTAAGGAAAAGTATCACCTAGTTGTCAGAAGACTTTTGTAAATTACATTGCTTCAGTTTCTTCTGCAATTAAAAATGTTATTAAGACAATGAGTGGTCAACTTGCTGAAGCTTTTTCAATATTTACCCTTAGAATGACACATCTTAGAAGTGCAAAATCTGCTTTCGGGATTAATTAGATAGAAGGCTTATTGTTATTGTGACATCATTATTATTACCATGCTATTCTTCATTCAAAAAACAGTTTTCACACTGTATAAATCAAAATCTTAAACTGAGACTTAGAATCAACTCCCTGCTTGTCCTTGTTGTCAGATCTATGGAAAGCTATTTCATTAATGAAAGTTGACTTGTTCATCTGCTAACTTGCAGATGAAATGAGTATTATATGAACTAGTCAGACACAAGCAAAATCTAAACATACATTTGGAGATGACTTTCCTTTTAGCTGCAATAAGCATATCATGAAAGGGCATGTCATGGACAATCCCTTTTCACTGGTTCATTCGCCCTTCAACGATTTCCAAACCATTTAGAATGAACATATTTACTTTAGTGACTATTAATGTGAAGATGAAAATAATAATCTGGTTGCTCCCTTCTAATCTAAAATGTAAAGTAAATCATATCCCAAAAGCAGAACCTAGGGTCACGCAGAAACTGCGTGACCCTAGGAATGGATGTGCTCCCCTCAACATGGCCACTTGAGAACAGATGTGTCAGGACTTCATGAGTGGCAATATTTTCATCACAGATACCCAGCCAGGGTAGCTACTACATTATCTTTTGCTTTCGATTTCTTGATGGGGTTTTGATTAAGATAGAATTTGCTTTTCAACTCAGCTCTGCAGTTCATAATTCCTACTTAACACTCTGCTGGAATTCTTCATTAACTGTTAACTCAGAGGAGAAATAAAAGACCTGATGATTTAAAAGTGAAATGATGACTATCACAGAATTAAAAATAATTTCTGAATAGGATGCCATTTTGAGAATGTTGCAGTAAAAGTATATGCAGGATGGTGAAAGGCAAATGGAGGCAAAATTGACTCTATTATAGTCAGGTCTCAGTGAATTTTAAATGACAAACGAGCAGAGTGATTTTAACGATGCTTTGTATGTACCGAATGAATGGCCTTTGTGGGTCCCTTACTGTACTAAGAGGCTTACGTGTGTTAGTGTATTTCATACTCACTAGAATCTTGGAGATGAGCAAGCTCGCTTCCATAGATTAAACAGCTTTCTGAAAATATAAATGATAACCATGTACGTAAAAAAAATAGTATGATATTTGTTCTGGTGAAAAATATTTCCATAAATTACACAATAATTTCTGATATAATTATTCCAGGAAAGCTAAACATAAAGTAAATTGCCAGGACTTTCACATTTTCATATTGGTTTTCAATTTGTAGTTTAGATCTGTTCAGGTAGGTTTGTTGTGTTATGGTTCAAAAGGCATAAAACGTTATTACCATCTTGCAAGCCTAGTAGCTATTTATATTAAAAATTCTAGATGATCGAGATATTAAAATAAGTATGAGAGACATTATATTACTAGGTAAATATAAAAGATAAATATCATCTTCTCTGCTTAAATATTCTCACATAATTTTTAGTTTCTCTTTCAAGAAAAAAAAGTCAGTAGGAGTTACTCCAAAAAACAGTGGATTCCAAACAAGGGCAAAATAAAATAGTTAAGTTAATGACATTGCACTAATATGTAAATTCTTATGTTAAACAATATTGTTAGTTCGTAAAAAAGTGGTTTCAGCTTTTTTCAATATTTCTATTGTAAAAATAATATTTTGTGCAAATATTAGCTTCTGTACTCAAACAAAAAAATTGCATTTTTACTTACCATGCAATATCGTTATTTACTATATGTTATTAGAATCACTGCTGTTAATACCAAGTGTGGGATTTACTTTAATTACCTGAGATACTTACATTTTCTAAACTCTTATTTTAATAAAGAACCTAGAAACTACACTTTTAATTTATCACATTTTGCACTTTCAAACAATAACATTACATTTTGTCTATAACATTTATTAGATCATGATATCTAGATTTATTGGAGGTAATATGAGATTTAAAAATTAAAAAAATTAACCACCAAAAATGAAATGTGTTTTATGATTTAGAATTTTAAAGTAATTAATAATCATATTTCATTAATGTAAAAAATCAATATTTTTAAAACAAAGATTGACCTTTGATGGAATGTTTTATGATGATTAATTTTTTTGATATCATAAAAGAGTACACTAGTCATCAACAAAAAATCCCTTACTTGTATTTTATTTTTTAATAAAACTATATTTTTATTTATTTACTTATTTTTTAGACAGAGGGGAAAGGAGGGAGAAAGAGAAGGAAACAAACATCAGTGTGTGGTTGCCTCTCATGCGCCCTCTACTGGGGACTTGGCCTGCAACCCAATCATGTGCCCTGACTGGGAATCAAACCAGTGACCCTTTGGTTCACAGGTCCGCACTCAGTCCACTGAGCCACACCAGCCAGGGCCCCTACTTGTATTTTAGAAATAACTCTCCTCAACCCTGCCAACCTTCAGGGTTATGATGAGTTCTATAGATTTACCAATAATGTTTTTGCTCTACTTCTGAAAATGAGAGGTTGTGATGAAAGAAATACTTAGTATGGTTAGAGCTAACAGTAATGTGAAGTTTTGAAAGGTTTTGGTAGCCATTGTTTCAGTGTTTTTTTGAGTCATGGGTGGTGATCACAGAACATGAGAATGCATAGACACAAAGTTGAAGGTGAGATGCATATAGTATAGATGTGTGTTTTTCCCTTCTACATTGGATGGTTAGATGAAACAGGAGACATGGTGGATTAAAACATGTTCTAGACTGGTACTGAAACTTAAGCAACTGATCCAATGGTTATATGTAAATAGAATTTGGTTTTCAAGGGACTTTTATATAACAACACAATATATAAACATATTTTGTAATTTAATAATTTTTTGAATATTTTTCTGCTTCCTAGTAATTGATCATCAGCTGTACCTATTTAATTTAGATGTAAAATATTTAAATTTCAAGGTGCTTTGTGTTATAGTATTATTTTATATACAGATAGTTGACATATGAAGCAGTGAAATTCAATGCATTAAGCTGGAAGAGAAATCTATATAATTTTTTATATCTGTTATCAGATTTAACATTGATAATAATAACCAATAATAACAGCTATCTTTTATTGAGCTTTCTGTGTTTTTAGCACCCTTATTAAACCCTTTACAAGAATATTTTATTTAACAGTGTGGGTAAAGGTTTTCAGGAACTACTACAAAGGACACATGGACAAAACCGAGGGGGAGTGTGGAAGCAAGGGGGGGAGATGGGTTTGGATGGGATAGGGGGGAGTGATGGGCGGGAAAGGCAGACAACTGTAATTGAACAACAATAAAATAATTCTTTAAAAATAATATTTTATTTAAACCTCTCAACAACATGACGAGGCAAGTAAAGTAATTATTTCCATTCATAGTTGAGTAAAACAAAGAATATATGAGTTAAGTGACGGACCTTCGGTAAGTGTTTGGGCCTTGGCCCCAGATACGATGTAGCTACACATATTTATGTGATTGCTAGTCAGATAATAAATTATGAGTTCTCAATAGAGAGTGGCATATAGAGGAAGATCATAGTCACGTCTGAGCAGGGAGTCATGGAAGGGGTGACATTTGAAATAAGAATAGTGTTTTAGAAAATTATAGCCATAGTGAAGAATAGATCTGAGAGAGACACTAACGCATGCAAGTGTAGATAAAAATAAAGACTCCCCAAATGAGAACAGACAGGGGCCATTCATTTAGAACTTCATCTGACAAGGGAGTCAGCCACCATCACTTGCAATTGGCAGGGACTCAAAGGCAAGCAGAGGAGTAGGAAAGCTTTATAGTAAAAACAAGGAAAAGTTCAGATAAGTTTCAATTATGAGTCGCTGACACTAGAAAGCTGGAGGAAGGTTAATGTGAAGTAGGGTATCCTACGTGATTAATTTGAGGAGTGCATGTGACTTTCTATGATTATCTTTAAGTTGAAAATAAGAAATAAGAAAAATGACAGACACTGACATATTCTTGACCCTTCTGTCCTGAGTGCTACAAAGGCTGAGTAATGCAAAAGTCGTGGGTCAGTGGTTAATTCTCGTGTATGGCTTGATCATTGTCTATTCATATATTCAGTACCAGTCTTTCCTTTTTGTTATTCTCTCGTTTGTGACATGTTTACCAATTAAGGGGTGTTAGAGATCCAGATCTTATTTTCTTGGGGATGGTAGTGGTCTCCATAGTAACTGTGTCAGATTTTCCTCAGTTTTTTTTTCCCTGTATTATCATGGTAATTATCTGATCAGAGAGCCACTACACAGAAACATTTAAAGTTCTAGATAAAAGACAGTGGGCTAGCATTATGACCACTTTGGCAAAAACAAGAATAATGAATAGTCCCTCAAAGATAACTTGCAATCAGGAACCCTGCTACAGACTGAATTTTAGACCCCCTCCTCCCAATTCACATACTAAAGCCCTGATCCCCAGTGTGTTGGTATTCGGAGCAGGAGCCATGGTGTGGTAATTCTGCCTTGAGGGTGGAGCTCTCATGAGGGCGAACAGGTCATGAGAGTGGAGTTCTTATAAGAAGAGAGAGGAGATAGCTGATCTCTCCCTCTGACATGTGAGTAAACCACGAGAAGGGGCCCGTCTGCAATCCAGGAAGAAAGCGTTCACCTGACACCGAATCTGCTGGCATCTTGATCTAGGACTCCCAGCTTCCATAACTCTGAGAAATAAATGTTTAGTGTTTTGCTCACTGAATCCAAGATATTTTTGTTACGGCAATCCAAACGGACTAAGACAAAACCTAGTGTCCAACCCAGGCCAGGATAACGAGTCCCATAAGCAATGACAGTCAATTGCAGAGATTCAAGTAGCCTTTTCTTTAAAGTGATGTATCGCCTCTTCTGCTTTGCCTGCATCATCACTGTACTTGCAAGTACAGCAGCACATACTAGCAATGGCACAAATGCCACCATGACTAGCCAACAAAAAATACAGAATAATGGGGTTGTCTATCACTGCTGAAGTCAATTAGTTGAAAGTGATGTGTGTTCCATGTAGCACAGCGCTGGTATTATTTATATCTTCTGTCAGAGTTAATAATAAGTTTCTTACAGTCTTTTCTATATGCATGATTCCCTCCACTGGGGGCACTGCTTTGATTGTTCACACAAACAGCGAGTGAGTAATTTCCCCTCCTATAGACCTTGAATAATGAATGGCAGCTTCAATCTGGAAATGGAAATCTGAGTCAGAATTTCAGCTTTGATGATTTTGCAGAATGAGGGTCTCTGTGCACAGACAATTCTTGGGTTGATTTTATGCTACTGTTAGTCTGAGGAATATAGCATGAGCTTTTCTTGCTGGAAAAAGAGTAGTATCTGAAAGAGTCACATGGAACTCCAGGACGGGAGAAAAGTTTTTCACAACAGTCGGTCAGACCTAAAGCTTTATGTGAACTGGGTTGTATGATTGGGTCTCTATTAATCATTTTCAAGAGGCACGATATCGATTTATTTTCCTACGAAGTTTGTTAAATTAAATTTGTAAATTATTTATAGTCTGATCAATGAATTGTAATAATTTCAAGGTGAGTGGTTGAGATAGGGGCATTAGTAAAGTGACAAGTTAATTTTTTAAGGTCACCTGTCTACGTTGGTGTGAGTGAAAATGCCATGTGCTGTACATATGTATTGTCATGTTCACTGAAGCCCACATTTCCCCGAGCATTTTACGTTGTAGGCCTAGTGACAGATGATGTACCCAGCAGTCAGTTCGGATGGAGTATTTGCGATAAGCTGAGAATGAGTATCTTCTGGTCTAACAACAACAATAATACAGATTTAAAAAACACAGAAAATAAGTCACATTTTTAAAGAGTCTGTGACAACCAAAGGTTTACAGAATATGATAAACAAGCATATAAAAATAATACAACAGAATTAGAGGGGTGCCTTGGTCTAATGTCTTAGAGTAAAGCTTTTCATTGTTTTACGTTTTGGGTTAGTTCTAATGGTCTTGTTTTAGCTGTATAGTTCTAGAGACTGGCTCTTTCTAAATTATCTCTGAGAATCTGCAGTTTGAAAATCTCTCTTAAAGTAGAATTCCAATTGTTTGGAATTCAGGATTGTATCTTACCCTATGAAGTGTCCATCCAAGAATTGATTCCCAGGAGTGTCACTACTATACTTCTTTCTTAGAAGTTCCTAATGTGATTCCTTCCCATTATGTTCAAAGCAGCTTTTCTTTTGTATATTTTTTCAGTATGTGAAATCTTATCATTGAAGATCATGAGAAAACATTATTGTAAGATGTTGTGGGAAAACAACCATAAGCTGTTGATGAGATTGACTATAATACTTGGGTCCCTGCTAATATTTTCTCATGTCTGTGTCCAGCAGGGCAGAGTGTAGTATCAGAGGTAAAATCACTGAATGTATGTGCCTTCCAGTTGTCAGTTCATAGAGGGATAATAAATGAGTGGTACCTGAAGGAACAGACTGTACAAATGTAAGGGCTAGGGTGATATTGTATAAGGGAGCTCAAGAGTTTCTGAAGTCTTGTCACTGTCTATACCTATATATCATTGGTTATTTCAAACCTTACAGAAGACTGTGAGTGGTGAGTACAATGCAGGTGTTACAGTTTAGTAAAGGCATCTTTGTACAGAGTTCTTTTATAACGATTTCTTTAAAGTGTGTGTGACTTAGTCACTTGATATAAAAGTTGGAATGCCCCAAACTTGGATATACAAAATCAAGCAGTTTTTTAAACATGACTAAAAGCTGCAGCTTTTCAAAAACAAATGATTCAGCCTGCTGTAAAAGGAGATGTGTAATAATTAACACATATTCATATTCCACAGACATCAGCGCTGCATAGATTGCACCTGGAGATGTCCAAATGGCCATTAGGGATTTGGGTTTTGGCCATGTGCCAGCTTTAAGTTTTCCCAGAATTATGTGTTTGACACATTGCATATAACTTAAATAACCTTAGTTATCTTCTTAGTGTTGTCCCATTTTGTTGATTTACTACTAACGAACTTGCCTGTGCCATGATATGTAGTTTCCTGGAGAAGTTTAGCTGATATCCACTTGAAATAATCTGGTCTAACAAGCAGCAATCTTGGGAGCATCAGAGATCATCTGAGTAAAAGCCTCAACTAGATTTTCCCCCCATTCCTCCTTTTCAAAATCAGTGCCTAGACATTGCTGTTTGATAATTATGTTTCTGAATCACTACAGACATTTATGCTTGAAGCAATTTATTGTGACTTCGTCTTGATTGAGGCTACTTGATTGTTTTAACAACCTGCTAGAGTGTTTCTTTGTTTTCATCTTTTTTCCCCTATTGGCTTAATTTTTATAATAGCTATGTCTATTGAAAGTAGAAATAAACTTAAAAGTTCCTTAAGTTGTCTATTTCTAAGGGGAAATCCAGCAAAAATTATCAAAACACTTTATTTCCCAAAGCATTAAAAAGCCATGTACTACTCAAAAAGCATACCTGCTATTTATACAAGGTCTGTCCAGAAAGTATCCAGCCATGCAATATGAAAAATAGACATTTATTGAAGAAGATAGATACAAGAAACATTGTACACAGGACAATGATGCCCCAGTTCCCGTAGAAGTAGGTACCTTATACCTCACAGTTTTCCCAATTGCCACCAGCTACCCAGTCATATTTTCCTGAATCTCACCAACAGTCTGAAATCTCTTCCCTTTCAAAGGTGATTTTAGTTTGGGAAAGGCCAGAAGCCGCCAGGTGCTAAATCTGGGCTATAGGAAGGCTGAGTTACCTGGTTGATTTGATGTTTCACCAAAACCTCTGCACAAGAGTGGTACATGAACGGGCACATTGTTGTGATGAAGCTGCCAATCATGAATTGCCCATAGCTGTGGCTTTCTGAATGATCTGAATAGTTTCTGTGGAGGAAGGTTCAAACTTAGCTCAGAATTTGTGCAGATTTGTTGCTCTATTCACTCAGTCATTATGAATACAAGGGCCACACAATACACGTGCTCACTCAATGTCGTTTACCACCCCCACTGACAAGTACAGTGAAGTTGTCATTGTTCACACACACATATTCTAGTCCACTCTCTTTGGTGGCCAGGTTATATCAATGTGGTGCAAACCATTCTCATTATATTAAAAATGGCTGGACTTTTTCTGGAGAGACCTTATATATATGTGTACTCTATAACCATTGATTAGTTGACAAGTCCTAGACATTCAAAAATTTCTGCCATTTAGACTGATTTTATCTCAGATACAGAAATGTATATTAGTAATAATACATGCTTCTTATTAACTTCTAGTTTCTGTATTGAGGCATGATCCATCAAAAAGTAATATTAGGTCAGTGTTCTCATGAAAATCTGTAATAAACCTGAGCAAGATAAACTCGCCTCAGTGAGTCAGACCACAGCGAATAACCTATCATTCTATTCTGGTGAGGCCCACAGAGTAGTAGGATTCAGGGTGTTACAGTGGAGGACAGTGAGGTGAGGGAGAAAGGGCAACAGAGTCCAATAACAGGTTAATCTCCTGGCCTAAAGGTTTTGTGTTTTCTCAGTTATTAGTGATATAAGTACTATGTGAAGAATCATGAAATGAAGTGGGAAGCCTAGAGCTAGTTCAGTAAAAGCGTCGATAAGTTTTGCAGTGGCAGTTATGGTCCTAAGGCACAGAAGATAGGCCTTTGAATCCTGATCAAGGATAAAGTTTTAGTAGGTAGTGAGTTTTTATATTTCTTCTGAAGCTGAGTTGAAATTCCAAGGATTACCAGCCACTCACGTGTACAGGGTTTTGTAATCGGAGTCTAGTTGAAGAGATTACTCCAGGTTCTAAAAGTACTATTTATGTTTAGGGTCCCCAAAGAGAGGATTTTTTAATGTGGACTTCATCAATTAATTAAAGAGGATTTGGAATCTCAAAAAAATGACATTCATGTGAACAATATCTAGGTAAAATTAGAGCTATGGACTTAATATGCTCCCCCATTTATATTTGTAATGTAACCCCCAAGGTGGTGGTATTTGGTGGTGGGACTTTTGGGAGGTGATTAGGTCATGAGTGTGGAGGCTTTATGAATGGAATTAGTGCCCATATAAAATGGGCATAAAGAAGCCCCTTTTTGCCTTCCACAGCATGAGGTTCCAGTGAAAAGAAAGCCACCTGTTTGTTAACCAGGTAGCAGAATAGACCCAGAATCTGACCATAAGAATTCCCTGATCTTGTATTTCTAGGCTCCAAACTGTGAGAAATAAATTTCCATTGCTTACAAACCAGCCAGTTCTTTTTTTTTTTAAATAGCAGCCTGAATGAACTAAAACACCTAGAAATTGTCCCAATTATACAATTATAATTTTGTGAGGGGTCTAATATAAATTGGGACACTGTTTAGTCTGTCAGGGGAGACAATAGGTTTTTGTTGTTGTTGATAAGTTTTTTTGTTGTGTGTTTAAGGTTTGTTTTGTATTTCCTAGACATGTGGGTAAAGTGTGCTGGAAATTGTACCGAGGAGAGTCTGTTCTGCTCTTGGGAGTGGGGGCATGATAAATGACCCATTTTTGACCACAGTCCCTATCTGTGTCTTTGAACTCTGAGCAGAGTCTCTGTGTTCCCATCTCTTCCTCTGTGTCTTCCAGTTGTTCTAGATTGTTACTTTTTTGCCCACTTTCATCCACTTACTCCACCCTCTTTCTATCAGGCAGGTACTTGAAATCACCAACTCCTTGGTGATTCACTTTACCATCCTATCCAGGGAGTAAAGGTACCTGCTGTTTCAATAGAAGTGTTGATAATTTATTGAACATCCAATCTAGTTTTTATTCTTACTACCAGTGGATCTTCTTAATTGTTAGCTATCTTATGAAATTGTTCACATTTGACCATAACAAGAAATGTACTTGTCTGACTCTCCATCTCAAGGGGAGGGCAAATTCAGAAGTCAGAAAAAAATTCTTTCTCCCAAAGGATATACTTTTGGATCACAGAAAAATAGAGAATTTCCTCAGGAAGCTAAAAATGGAACTGCCTTTTGACCCAGCAATTCCACTTCAAGGATATATCATAAGAATCCTGAAAGACCAATTCAAAAGAATCTATGCACCCCAATGTTCATAACAACACAATTTATAATAGCCAAGCACTGGAAGCAACCTAAGTGCCCATCAGTAAATTAGTTAATAAAAAAAAACTATTGTATATTTATACAATGGAATACTACGCAGCAGAAAGAAAGAACTCCTACCCTTCACGACAACATGTATAGAACTAGTGAGCATTATGCTAAGTGAAATAAGCCAGGTGGTGAAAGACAAATAGCATATGATCTCACCTATAAGTGGAACCTAATCAACAAAACAAACAAGCAAGCAAAATATAACCAGAGACATTGAAATAAAGAACAAACTGACAGTAGCCAGAGGGGAGGGGGCAGGGGGATAAACTGAGGAAAGAAGGGAAAGGGTTGTCAAGGAACATGCATAAAAGACCCATGCACAAAGCCAAAGGGGGGTAGGACTGAAGGCAGAAGATGGGGGTGGGGGGCAGGCGAAGTGGTTGTGGGAAAATATTGACAACTGTACTTGAACAACAACAAAATAAGCATAAATAAGCAAAAATAAGCATAAATAAAAAATAAAGGAAACACAAATGTTGATTGCAAAAACAGGGCTTCATGAATGCAAATAAAATTAATTTTAAAAATTAACTTCAATGAGTACTCTGTTTAAGATAGTAATTGAAATAAATTTATTTATTACAGTGTTACCACATGCATCTACTTCTACTCACAAATTAGTGAGTGGGTAAACCAACTGTAGCGCATGTATGCAATGCAATATTGCTTGGCCTTAAAAAATAAGAAATTTTTACCCTTGTGACAG
Source organism: Trachops cirrhosus (assembly GCA_028533065.1). Lineage (NCBI taxonomy): Eukaryota > Metazoa > Chordata > Mammalia > Chiroptera > Phyllostomidae > Trachops > Trachops cirrhosus. The sequence continues at coordinate 180,225,128 of CM052539.1, read as the reverse complement.
TATGGATGGACCTGGAGACCATTATGCTAACTGAAATAAGCCAGTCAGAGAAAGACAAATACCATATGATTTCACTCATACATTGAATCTAATGAAAAAAACTGAACTAAAGAGCAAAACAGAGACAGATCCATAGAGAGCAGGCTGACAGCTCTGCGGTGGGGGTGGTGATTGGAGGGTAGAGGCATCAAGCAAAAAAAAAGGCTCATCGTGGACACGGGCCATCGTGTGGTGACTGCCAGGAGCAGGGGTGGTTGGTGAAGGAGGAAGAGGGTATAAAGGATAAATGGTAATGGAAAACATACGATAAAAAATAAACTATTTAAACAGTCTATAATATCATTGTCCAAGGGAAATGAGATTTTAATTTTCTTGATCATGCTATCTTAGTCTTTCTTTAAAAAAACTGGGATCTGGACCACTGTTTGAAATTTCCACATTAATTTTGTAATCTATATTTCATCTCTTAATGTAGAATTTCCAAAGATTATAAAATAACAGGAAATGGTAATATAGTTGTAGCATTCAGTGAATGAATCCAGGTAGCCTCCTATCATACAGACCATCTCATAAACTCGTATGCACACTGTGCACCTCACACAGATTTATTGTAGTGTCCTTGTAGGTGAACTATGGGTACACATTGTTAAGGACAAAGCATTCACCAAGGTGAATAATAGCAAGTAGGAAAATGGTCATAACCAACTTCCAAAACTTCAGAGATTCTGCAGAATTTTATATTAATTGCTATAAGTTTCAGATGGTTAAAACAAAGCTTTCCAAATGTCTAAGAATTCTCTAAACAATGAGCTGTGTTCTAGTGCATTCATGAGAGTAAACAAAAGAGAGCACATACACAGATGAAACTTTGGCTTTGAGAAATTAAAATCCAGTACAGCAATCATTCTTTAATCTATTGTAAAAAAGGAAAAGGTAACCAGGTTTACTTAGCATTCTCTCCCTTTCTCCTCCTGTTAGCTCTAATTTTGCCTTGCATTTTCCCCTGAATTTAACTGCTTTTGTTCAAAAGAGGGCAGTGTATCTTCATAAATGTAGGGAAAATTATACAAATAGATCTAGATATGTTTTAGAATTTCAATCTCTGGGGAATAGTGAGTAGAAATAAATTTGAATATAATGAATATTATAAGACCAAGCTGCTTAATTTAAGAACCTTTACAAAGTGAAGATTATTTTTACTTGATTTGTTTTACCATCATGAACTTACATATTTAAAATTGTAACATAGATGATTGGATTTTTACAATGGTCAAAGATTAAATCCCTAGCTAATCAACAGGTACAAAATTTAGTTAAATGTAGTAAAATACAATGAAGTTATTCTCAGATTTTAATGTTTTAGTAGATATTTATTTAATTTTAAACATGGCAACTTACACATTCCTTGTCCTTATTATCACTCCTTTTTCACCTTACATACTAGAATTTGCACCAAAAATATTGCTTCTGAAAGCATTATTAATATCTTCTGAAGGATTATCTATGATAAAATAAAGAAATGCGAATTAATAGCAATGCAGATAACATTCCCTAATTGTGACCTGCAATGATTCAGCTCAAATCGTATTACTAGACCTACCACATCCAGGTGCTGGATAATACATATGAAAAGATGCTAAGCTATACTGAAAGTTGGGTTATTTAAAAAAAGTTTTATCTGAATGAAATATTGTAGTGAGTAAAAATGTCTGAAATATAATTCTGTGGAATAAAGCTCTGAATTGGCCATTAAGTGACCTTAAACTCATATACTTTTTTAAAGATAACTTTTAAAAGATTTTTAAAATTTACTTTTAGAGAGGAGAAGGGAGGAAGAGAGGGAAACATCAATATGAGGTTGCCTCTCATGCGCCCCCTACCTGGCCTGCAATCCAGGGATGTGCCCTAGTTGGGATCTTGAATGGGCAATCCTTTTGTTGGCAGACTGGCACTCAATCCACTTAGCCACACCAACCAAAGTTTTAAACTCATGTACTTTTGCCTCTATGTCCAGTGTAGAATTTTCTTCAGGAATACATTCTTCCTAAAAATGTGTAGAAATTTCCACATGCAGTTGAAACAACAACAATAAAATGAACACCAGTGCATTCTCCATCTGATTTAAGAAACAGAATAATGTCATGTCTGAAATGCTCTGTCTCGATTCTTGATTGCGTCATTATCTCCCTCTCCTTCCCTTTCTCCTAGGGCTGCTGTCTCACTGACAGTGCTAATCACACGATTGTATTTCATTAGAGCTCACATTGTGTTCTCCAATCACAGCTCGTTTAATTGTCTAAGTTAGACATATTTCTTTTTTCTGGTATTACTGCAACAGTACAAAATTATCGCGGAAGGATATGGAGTGGAAGGGGTGATAGTGTGTGTCCTTGTATTGTACCTTCTTAATCGTAACGGCAGTGGATTCAATACTTCAGCATTCATTCGATATATGCTGTTGGTGTTTGTAGATGCCTTGTTTCAGATTTCTATTACTGAAATAGGTTTATTTTATGCTTTTTAAATCATAAATGAATATTGGATTTTATAGAATTTTGTTTGCATTCATTGTGATAGCCATATGGCTTTTCCTTATTGTGTACCATATTTATTAAATAATTTGTAATACTATATTAACACTTTATCCTAAAATTCCCAGTCATAGCCAGTTCTCTTTTTTATCCATCCGAGAGAGAATTTTTGTATCAATGGTCTTAAATGATTATGACCTCAAATTTTATTTACTCATGCAGTCACTAACAGGTTTTGGTGACAGTGTTAAAGCAGTTTTACAGTATTACTCAAGGCTTCCCCATCTTGTTTTCTTTCCTGTGGCATTTTGCATAATTTTTCAACTGTCTAGACTTAAAATATTTGGCAAAATGTATCTCTAAAACAAAGTTTTCTATTTTTCTCAGTTTTCCCTCTTCCTGAAAGTGGTCATTTGAAGTGATCATTTATTCTTTCTCTTTTTTTATTCAACATCTGTATATGCACAGCTGTATGTCTCTGTTTATCAGCCCAGACTGCATCTCGGAGAATTTCTGATCTGCAAATTTAGATCTAGCCTCGGTGCAATAAATTTCTGTTATTATTTTTCTTCTAAATATCTTCTTTCCTCTTATTGTGAAGACCTGACTTTTTATGTCAGTTCTCTTGGATGGCTCAAAGACTACTCTGTTTCCCCTCATAATTTCTGTATCTATTTGTTTGCTGTGTTTGTGGTATGGCTTGCATTTATATTTTCTGAGCTTGTAATGTGGGTTACAAGATTGGCTACTTTTGTTTAATTCATCTACTGTATTTTGGTTCATATTTCTATGTTAGCCCCAGAACATCAGGGATAATCTGTCTCCTTCAGTAATTCTGTTTTATTTTCCAAGAATTGTAGATAGTCTGTCCTGACACTTACAGGACACTGCTATTTTTCTTTGTATGCATACTGCGATTTTACCCTGAAAGAACTATTTTCCTCTTCATAAATACACTTCTGGTTGAGTTGTTGATATAGCTAAACTTCATAAATAATGAAGAGGACAGAATCAGAAAAAATTCCCAACACCTCTCTCAGGGTTCTGTTGAATATAATCACACAAGCGGTCTATCCCTTGTTGCAGAAATAACAGAAGCTTCCTGTTCTCAGTGCACCGATTCAGGTCTCCTTCAGCCTTCAGTGCCCTTCCTCTGGGACCTGAAGTTGTTTTCCAGACACTTATTCCGTTTCTGAGTTGTGCATGCTAAGGATAACAAACATTGAGATGCCATTAAACTTTCTCCTGGAGACATTTGTTTATATTCCAGGATTAATAGAGCCCAGGCACCTTCCACTCCCCTTGGAGAGAAGATCTGTGTAAAGGTCTTTCTCCTCTGGTTGGAAGTGAAGGAAGGCCAATGTGCCAGCTGCCCTAGATGAAACCTGGTCTCATAATTTCAAGTGTCCATGCCTGTGGTACACGCTCTACTGCATGCACAGGTAAATGTTACCTTCATTGCTTTACCTTATGAGGAATTCAGTCGCAAGGAAACCGTGCCGCCATAAATATATGCACTTCAATTTATTCATCAGTCTCTAAGCCTTGGAGATATCCAATGGTCTTTGCCCTGAAACATGTGTCAGCCCGCTCTCTTTTGTCTTCTAATTCACTTCTCACTCTGCCACCCCCATGGAGGGTCTTCTCATGTTTATTACGCCAGTTAGGAAGGTGTGTAAATTGTGGCATGTGAAAATGTTCACTGTCAACAGTCACAACGACTTTAACAACTTCTAACATGGAACAGAATGCAGAAGATAGGTGAGAGAGTAAATGAATTGTTTTTGAGTATTACATGCTACTACCCTTGCAAATCCAATTAATTACTGAGAGAGAAATTTTCAAAATGTACTTTGGAGAGCTATAACAAGTAGATAATGTGTTACTTTAAAAAATAAATCTTAAACTACCAAATTAAAGAAATGTGTTATGGAATACATAACATTTTACTTATATCCCCCTGTTCATTATCTTCTATAGACTGAATATTTGCATCCTCCCAACGTGCATGTGTTAAACCCCCAAGTCATGACATTTTGACATGGGGGCTTTGGGAGGTTATTCCTGAAGCCCTCATGAATGGGATCAGTAGCCTTATAAAAGATCTCAGAGACTCCTTTGCATTTTCTGCTGTGCAGGGACATAGCAAGAAGATGGCCAGCTATGAGCGGGAAAGGGGCCTTCACCGAATACTGGCTCTGCCTGTTGTCTTGATCTTTGATTTCCCAGCCTCCACAATGGAAAGAAATGAATCTGTTCTTATTAAGCCACCCAATTTAGAGTAGTCAGCTATAGTATCCCTGATGGATATTGCCAATCCCAAAATTTCAATAAAACCATTTTTTTCTCAAGTGAAAATTAAATTTTTATTTTATAATAAAAAATCAGTTTGCTGAATAAAAATGTCTACCTTCATAAAATATAATCCTTTTAGAATAGATATTGCCATATTTCTAAGGTGCATCAGTATTTGTTTTAAAAAAGAGAATATTGATTTTTCTAAGAAAAATGTTACTCTATCAACAATATTTTTGCACTCCTCGACCACTTATTTTTGAAAAAAAAGTAAAATAAATCAGTATCAGATAATCGACATTAAACTTATTTGCCTGTTTTCTGAATAAGATGAGAAGGAAAACAATTTTATCAGCAAAGAATGTCCCAGCAAAGAAATACTTTGTATTATTATTTGGTATAAGCCCATGAAATATTGTCATATTATACAATATAACAGTACACCTCAGTACTCAATTTTTTAAATGCCTTTTCCTATGAGTAAGAATCTGAGAATCATAATACAGTAAGAGCCACAGTATTGGAAAAGAAAAACAGTGATGTAGCTTAATAGTCAATTACAAATGCAGGCAGATAAAGACATTTAAATGTCTCCAACAACATATTAAGTAAAACAGAAGTGATTAACACTAAAACTAAGCCTATTAATATTATGCACTCATATTATAGTATGTACAACTTTGTAACAATAAATACTAATTTTACTTACATGATCCACTCAGTAATTTCTTAAAATAAGGTTCATATTTTAAGTGTTTATATTTTTTCAATAGAGTAAGTTTATTGCAGTAAATTTCACACAGTACTCAATTTGAAAATAAATACAAACACAACCATTGATTGGCTTGTAATATACACAGGTTTATTTTATTGTCACTTACAGTTTTAACAATCTTTCCAGTCACTGAAAAGATACAGAAAGTAAATAGTACACTGATTTCTCTAAATTGTGTTCCTGAGGCACTAATCATCAGAAACTACAGCCAAGCTACCAAAGACTATTGTGTAAAAATAGAATCAGTGTTGATTGTTTCTACTGTTGTTTGCATCTGCTTGTCTCATACCTTGTTGCCAAACTTTTACAAAAGCACTCATCAAATTATTAATAAAATATCTATGTGTTTGTTTTGATTTAATTGACAAATCTAGTAGAAAAAGGAGTAAAAGGAAAATTGATTACCTTTCATATTCAATTTGGTGTCTTCTGTACTTCAGCAGAGAAAGGGAAATACTTTTATTGTTATTTTGAAGAACACAGAGAATAAAATACAATTGCTGGAAAAATTCCCAGGTGACTTCTTTCATAATTATTGGAAATCATTATGAAATACAGTTGGCTGATTTATTTCAAAATAATATCAAGGAGTCCGGTGGTTGACATTTGATTTTCCATTAATGTACTCAGATTTCTAAAGCAGTGCTGATAAGCCAGAGGGAAGTTCCTCAAAAAAAAACCCCACAAAATTTTAAAAGTCGAAACTGTTTACTATAAGCCAAGCAATGCTTAATTTATAAAGGGCCTCACATAAAACAAAAAGAAACAACTAAAGTCCTATTTCAAACTCAGGTCATTTGTTAATTCTTTCCATTTTCCATTACTGAAGTTAAATTCCAAGGTACCAATTTCTCTGTAAACAGCGTTTTGTAAGGCACAGAAAAATATACCACACATCAACACGTAATGCTTTTGCCTAACATTATGAACTAAATTTTTCCATTGCCAAGGTCAGATGTTGAAGCCCTTCCCTCCAATGTGATTCTAGTTGGACATGAGCCTTTAAGGAGATAACTTAAATGAGGTCATAAAGATGGGGGTCTAATGTGATAAGACATAACATTGTAGGAGGAGGGAGAAACACAGAGATTTCTCTCTGTGTGCGTACAGAGAAAAGCTGTGTGAGGATGCTGGGAGAAGGTGGTTATATGCAAGCAAAGAGAGATCTAACCAGACACCAATCTTGCTGGCATCTTGATCTTGAACTTCTAGCATTCCGAACGATAAGAAAATAGTGTATTTCTGTTGTTTAAGACACCCAGTCTATGGTATCTTGTTAGGGCAAGCTGAGCTGATTAATACACCTAACATAATCTCCAAAGTAGAAAAATAATTAAGTCTTTATCTGTGAAAATTGGGATTTTTAGTAAAAATTACAGTGATCTGAGTCAGACCTTCGGTCTTGCTTCATAAACAGTGCTCATCAGGTAAACCCAGAGACCAGGTCTTGATTTCCAGTTACAAGAAACAGAACTTTTGTGAGAAATGGCCAAATCTAAGGTTGAGGAAGACAAAACACAAGATAAACCTGTAGCATCTTATAGTGACAGATAAAAGGAAATGACCAAAAGTTAGAAACTCGAGGACATGGCAAAGGGACATAGGACCCAACCTGAAAACACTCCCAATGGTAAAAGCTGAAGAAATTTGAACGGGACAAGTAAGTCACTATGGGATTATAACCAATTATATAAATTTAAAATACATGAGTTGATAGTGCAAAAAAATGTTTGACTAAATAAATGCAGGTAAACCAATACATATTACTTTTAGAATAGTCCACATAATGTATATAGAGACTTAAACTTTCCGCCCCTTAAGAGTGTACCAGAAGTGGCGATTTGCTTCTATAGAATAGAGAAAAGAAAAAAAAAAAAACAACTATAGTAGCTTTACAGTGGGAAAAGTCTAACTCTATTTTAACCAAGTGATTGAGGTTATCATCTCCGGTGATGAATCATTCTCGTGTGATGTACAGCCCGGAACACGTGATGAAACTGGCATTTCCCTTTCTGTGATAGTCTTCCACAAATTCTGCAAAGGTAGTCTAATCATAAGAAAAATAGCACTCAAACTCAAATTTAAAACATTCTTCAAAATGAATGTTCCATTCTCCTCAAAATTTTGTCTGTGCAAACGACAAAGACTGAGAAACTTTCACAGTTGGGGGAAGTTAAGGAGACGAGATGAGATATCCTAGACTGGATGACAGAACTGACAGAATAACCACTGAAAAACTGACTCAGCTAAGAAAGTCTAAATTCTAGTAAATATGATTTTCTAATGCTGGTGTCTCCGCTGTTACAAGTTTCCCACAGTAATGTAAAATGTCAGTGTTGAAGGGAACAGGGTGATGGGTATAGAGGGATTCTGTGTATTATCTTTTAAACTTTTCTGAAAATCTAAAACTATGGCAAAATCATACTAAAAATGAAAAACATAGAGTTAGTCAAGTATATTAAAATTGTTATAAAAGAGTTTAGAAAATTGGAAATGCCAATAATACAATCGGAAAGATGATTTGGATTTCAGAGAGCAGGAAAGGTGGGTAAATCTGTTAGCCAAGAAGTCAAAAAAGAAGAAAGTGACTTAAAAGATGGTTAATTTGGTTACACACTAAAAGGAGTTTCTGGAAAGTTAAAAACAAAGAAAAGATAATTTTAAGCGAGAATGACTTTCGAGAGATCAATTCATATTGCTAGGATGAAAGGATGTTGAAGAGACTTCAATAGACTCAGGGCATTAGAAACAGGAATAATGAGAACAGTAGTTCATAATACAGAAGAGCTGCAAGATTCTATCGTTAAGATTTCCATTTCTGCTCCAAAATGTCTGTAAGCCACTATCACTTTAAGTTACATGCTACCAGTTAGCCCCTCCATCCCACTGTAAGAGAAGAGGCGTTTCTGCGCGATGATTTTCACGCACTGTGGTCTCCCAGCTTTCTGAAATGTCTGGGAGTCTTGCTTTCTCCTCCATAACAGTTTCCCAAAATACTGAAATTTGAAATTAAATTACAAAAAGCACTGCATTCACTATAAATCACATTTCTCACTGTAGTTCTTTATTAACTGAAATAACATCTACACTTAAAAAATTATTGGCTGTCATTCTTCTTGAAATCACCTACTGATAGGCAGTTATACATGTCACCAAACATCCGCTTTGGTGCTGGGTTTTCAAACAAAGTCTCCTGAAGTCAATAAGGAAACAAAGGTCTTTCCTTGTATAGTAGGAAAATTAATTTAACATTAGTAAGATTGATCTAGTGGTCTTACTAATCCGAAAGGACAATAACTTGAACTTGTACTGTTCTTAGAACAAAACATTGGTCAAATTTGAGCTGACATCAAAAGTCAAATGTAATACTCTAGACTTCCTGCTAGTTAAGTGCTTACAGTATTACAGATAACTGTCCTTAGAAATTTTACCATCATCAAGTTAAATTTAATGAAACTAACATATTTATTGAACTAGGTCTTTCAAAGCAAGGTTTATGGGCCCTGACATTTGAGAGCTTGAATTTTAAAGCAGCCAACACTGGTGAGTTTGACTATAAAATGCTGTGATTTGAGATGGAAAAAATAAGAGATAGGAAGAACAGAAGTGATGCAGCAAAGATAAAAAATGCCATTGCATTATAGGCTGACTCAAAATAACAACCACAATCCAAAAGAATTCACCTTTTAAATATGTTCTGATATATTTGGGAAGGAACTGGATGGATCAAGGTCAAAATACCCTCCCAGATGGAACCGTGCTCAGACATAAGAGATCCCAAAACAATGAAAATTAAGTAATGCTTCGGATGCAGAAATATATAAATGAACACTTTAGACAAATATGGAGTTATTTCTCTTTGCTAATAATTAATGCTTTGGGTGTCATGGTTCAGTATTTTTGTTTTTAGTTCTTGTATCAAGGGGAGTGGAACTAGCTATTGACACCTATGATATGAAGAGCTAATAAAGAATATATGAACTTGAAATTTCTAAATATTTTTGCAAGGGGAAAACATATTTTAAAAAAATTAGAAGATATAGTTTTATTTTAATCACCAAGGCAAAAATATCATTAGACATGGAGTTTCTGTATGTAACCTCCTTTATTTTATTTTTAATTTTTATTATTGGTCAAATACAGTTGTCTCTATTTTCCCCCCTCCACTCTCCCCAACCCCAGCCATCCCTATGTCTCTCCCCTGATCCCACCCACTCTTGGTTTTGTCCATGTGTCCTTATAGTTGTTCCTGAAAACCCTTCCCCCTTTCATCACCTCCCACTTCCTCTCTGGTTACTGTCAGATTGTTCATAATTTCAATGTCCCTGGTTATATTTTGCTTGCTTGTTTGTTTTGTTGATTAGGTTCCACTTATAGATGAGATAATATGGTATTTGTCTTTAACTACCTGGCTTATTTCACTTAGCATAATACTCTCCAGGTCCATCCATGCTGTCTCAAAGGGGAGGAGCTCCTTCTTTCTTTCTGAAATTCCACTGCTGGGATTATATCCTAAGAACTCTGAAACACCAATCCAAAAGAACCTATGCACCCCAGTGTTCATACCAGCACAATTTATGATAGCCAAGTGCTGGAAGCAACCTAAGTGTCCATCAGTAAATGAATAGATCAAAAAATTATGGTACATTTACATGATGGAATCTCCTTTATTTTTATTGTTACTCTTGAATTGCATATCTACACAACAGTAAAATGTCAGTGAATACCCTCCATGAATAGAAAGAAAAATCTCAATGGGTCTTCTGTGTTCCTGTATGTCTTTGATATTATTGATATTATTGATAGCATTTGTTCCACTACATAAGATGGAAATGTGCCTTCTGTCTGGGGCAAAGGAAAGATTTTTTTTCTCTGAACTATGAAAATGAAAATGTCTTCTTAGAGCATACACAGATATGTTTGTTAGCAGCTGCACTGAAAAATTGAGATTTTCCAGGGATCTTCATCAGTTATGCAAACATTGTGTATGCAGCATCTGAGCTGCATTGTCTTGTGGGTCTTGGTGACAAGAGGAGCCATGATGAACACAAAATCCATGCTGCCCACTGGGCCATGAATAAGAAAGCCATTGTGTCTGACCAAGGAATCTTGTGTCTTCTGCCAACATGTACGCAATTGTGATAAGCTAATTTGTTACCTTGGAGTAGCGTAGAATTTTTACCCCCCTTCAGTTCTTGATATCATGGCTCTATTTACTCCATCCATGATTAAATTTATGGCAGAAATTGAGGCAAACTGGAGCATCCAATAAAGTTGAACTTGCTGTCTCAAATTTTCTCCACTCATATTTTTCTCATTTAATTCATCTGCTCTCTCAATCACACCGAAATTCTTTCTACTATTCTAGAGCATTTTTCTGTGATCAAGGTCAGATAATCTGCTACTTGCATGTAATTTTCAAAAAATTGCTTTTATAATGAACAGCCTTGTCAATCATGCAGGGATGATGGATTTTGTGTGTATGATTTCATATGTTAAGTCTCAGGAGAAATGAAGCATTTGAGATATGTTTTTGACTGCCAAAATATATACTAATGGTTATTTCCGATTTGTGTAAAGAATGTGATTTAAAGGAGACTGCAAGTTTAAATGATTTTGCTTGGCAGAAGTTTGCTTAACAGCCTAACTTGACATAAAGATAGTCATCAGTGTTTATACCCTGATTTTCAGCTTATATTTATGACACCGATAAGATAGGTTCAATCTCTTAAGAATTGGGTAACTGGGAAAAAGTTATAAACTGACATCAGTTTACTGAATTGTCATGAATAATATAAAATCAGAGGGTATAACCAGCACACTTCCTCATTATAGGAAACAAATGTCATAAGATACATTTTAATCAGATATTTGTTTGAGGAAGATGGCATCAGGTTAAAGGAATACCACATTTAATGATATCTGGCTGTCAGAAGTGTTGAATGCCTCCAGCCCTAAAGTGAGAATATGTATCTGCTAAGGAGAGTTCATACTGAAATAAAATGATGAAGCTATACATTCACTGGGATCTTGCTAATGGGAGAATGTCATTTTTTTCCTTTAAGATCTAAGTCCTGTATTTTTATTTTGAATTTAGAGATACTCTATACTAATTAATAATAGTGTTTCTTTTCTGTCAAATTGTATTAAAGGTGCAGACATATTTCTAGCACTGAATTTATTAATTGTTAAAGTTTTGTACATTCCTTAGAAGGCTATTTACTAGAACTACTAGGATAGCTCTGAATGTGTCTTTCTTTCCTAACCATCAAAAGATATCCATAGCAGTTATATAAATTGTATAAACGACTCATGCCTAGAAGACTTTCTAATCTTTTGGGTCTATAAAATTTCCATCACTTTTAATAAAGTTATACAATGGTAAGTTGTGCATAGAAACTAAGAATATAAGAACATTCCTTAAAGGTTCATGACTCAAACATTGACTATTCTATGATACTTCCTGCTCATTTATACTACCCCAGCACTAGAGTTCTCATTAAGTCTGAAAAATGGACAGAACTTGTTTGCCATTTCCAAGAAAGCTGTGAAGAGACTAATCCTATTGGTTTTATTTCTAGCTCTCACTTCAAACATAGGAGCCAAAAAGACCTCCCAAGAATGCCAGATTCTTTGAAAGAATAGTTTTATAAATAATTGAGTTACATACTCTGAGAGAAAATTCTTTTTTCTTTCTTTAAATTTTTAACATTTCTTTAAAATGTTCTTTTGACATCCATACTGTTTATTCCTAAATAAGTTGCATACATGAACATGATTCGGAACAAGTGAGTTAATCATGCCAGGTATATACCATAAAAAATAGTAATTTATTACTTATATTTAGAAAGGTATATACAATGAAAACTTATTCTCAATTATCTAACTGGTTTTACAACAGATTTTGTGTAGTTTCAAGGGAAGAATAGCAAACTATGTTGCCCTCAAAGGTTTCATGTTGACATAAGCATTATTTTGAGCTCAAGCAAATATAAGGAAAGCTCTCTGCCCCCCTCTTGCTATTTGCTTAAAAGAAGGACATTCATTTATAAATATGTCCCTCCTCCTCTCTCTACCAGGAAGGGCAGGAGTCGATCATTGGAGACAACCCTCGCCCTTATCAGCTCAGAGGCAGCACCAGAGGTATCTACATGACAAAGCTTGCCAAGCTAACCCTGGCTAACATTGTTTTCCCATATATTTACTTTCCTGCAATTCGCCACCTCTAGATCTCTAGAAGCTCAAAATCCTTTTCTCTTTGTCTTGTCACCTCTCCAAAAATGTGTTGCTCTTTGGTCAAATCGCTATGTAATTCCCAGTTCTGACCGGTGTTGAGTGTAGATATGGTGCTCATGTCCATAAACTTTTCTTTTGCTGTCTGTCTTAGGTGAGTATACTTTCCTGGGTCCAGTCCACAGAATTTTGAAGGGTAGAGCAATAAAAGTTTTTTTCTCTCCTACACAAGCAGTTGTGGATTTGTGATGCATTGACTCATTTCTACCTTCCCAATTAAACATAATAAGGCTTTTAAAATTTAGTACTATAGTATGTAAATATTATGTATACAACACTGCACTGATATTTAAAAATACTCATATTAATAAGGGAACCTTATTGAAAGGATTTTATCAATTGATCAAAGAAAGACTTTTATAGCTATTGTCAGTTTGTGTTTGTTTTTGTATAGTAAAGCCTTAATTTTAATCAATTAAAGTTATCTTAATAAATAACTTTTCCCTCTTGGGAGCTTACACATGTGATAAATTGGTATAAATATCAAAGCTTAATTTAAAACTTCAAAGCTATAAAAACTGTTATCCTGTTTTTCAAAAGAAACAAGGTCAAAAATTAAAAACTATGAATAACAAAAGTAGTCAAAATTCAGGGTAGGACAAAAAACAGAAATGAACTTTTTATTAGTTATACATGCCCATTTTTTTTCTGATAAGTTGTTCTGAGTAATTTTAATGAGTTTCAGAACCTATTCTTTATGATTCAGCTCAATTGTCTCCTTTCCTGGAGGCCCCACTGAAGATTGTTTGACACTCCTTTTAGCTATGCATATCCCTCAGACACAAGCACACCTATTCTTTCACCTAACATGCATTCGTGGGTAAACTGACTGATTTTTGCCTGGCCTCTCTGAGCTGTGATGTCCTTAATGACATATAATATAGTGCTACCTTATTTATTTTCAAAACTTTAGAATCTGGCACAATTGATTTAGTAGTTTTTAAATAGAACTGTGTTTAATGAATTAATGTATTTAAAAATTATCAAGCAGAAATTAAGGTAAAAGGGACTTTGTTTTAGTAATTTTCAATTTCAGTTTTAAAAGGCAGACATTGTGAGGTTTTGAATAGTAACATCTCTAAGTTTTGGTTGCCTTACTGATAAATGATGATAATTAAACTCATTATAGCACAAACACACACAGTATTAGAGCATATTCAGGCTCATCTTCCTTTATACAAATTAGTGAAATCTTAGATTTGAGTGAGGTATCACTGTATTCCCTGAGTCCAGTTACTTAGAAAAATGTATTCTGTTCTTAGTCCTTGGAAGTTTATTTCCTTTTGGTCTTAATCAATGTTTCTTAAAGTTAGATTCCTAAAAACAGCATATTAATTATGGAAGTCCCAGAAAGAGCAGATTAAGAGATAGAAAGCTTATTTAAAAAATGGTTGCAGAAAACTTTGTAGATCTGAAGATGAAAATGATCATCCAGACCTATAAGTCGTAAAAGACTCCAAACAGATTGAACATGTAGGGGTCATCATCAAGAAACATTACAATCAAACTGTCAAAAGTCAATGGCAAAGAGAGAATTTTGAAAGCAGGGAGAGAAAGGAAATACCATGTAAGGCCCCGCTCCATAAGACTATCAGCAGATTTCTCATAAGAAACTTTGCAGGCCAGGAGACAGTGGGATGCTTTTTTTTTTTCAAACAAACAAATAAAAGATAGAAGAAACAAAAATACTATACTAGGCAAAGCTGTTCTTCAGTAATGAAGGTGAGATAAAGAATTTCCCAGACACACAAAAGCTGAGGGTATTTATTGGCACTAAACCTGCCTTGGAAGAAATACTAAGGACAATTCTTTAAGTTGAAACAAAAGACACTGATTAGCAACATAAAAAGATGTGAAATATAAAGCTCATTGGTAGAGGCAAGTATATAGTCAGTTCAGAATAATACCTTAATGACTGTATGTGAATCACTTTGAACTGGAGCATAAAAGTTAAAGACAAAAATATTAAAAATAACTACAGCTATGATCATTTTTAAGAGATAGAGGATATAAAAAGATATAAATTGTGACTTTAATAACATACAATGTGTAAGTGAGAGTACAGAAAGTGCAGAGGTTTTGTATGTTAAGTGGTTGTCAGTTTAAAATAGACCATTATGACTATAAGGTGTTTTATGTAAATCATATAGTAACCACAAAGGAAAACCAGTATTAAGTTCACAAAAGAAAAGGAAGAAATCAAAGCACGCCACTACAAAAAAATCTTTCACCTTAAGATTTTCTAAATTTACTGATAGATTCACTCCTCAGTTAGTGGCTGGTGTTCCACATTTTGTTCTTATTGCCACAATTTAAAACACCTTAATTTTTTTTTTCTTCGTTCTTTTTCTTTTTCTAATAATAAACTAGATACATCACAGTAGGGTCCTGAATGTTGGTAGAAGAGGCAAAGTTGTAAAATTCACCAGAAAAACCCCTAGAAATAATAATAATAATAGTAATAATGATGATGATGATGATGATGATGATGAAGCTAAATAGAAGGGTGAGTGGAGATATGATCCATATTGTTGAAGCTGTTTGATAGAAAAATTGAGATTCGTGATACTATTCTACCACTTTAATTATGCTTGAGAATTTGTACAATTCATAGTTAAATTTGCCACAGAATGGTATAGAAATATAATGGGGTTAACTGTTTTGAAATGGATCATATAAAACATAGATTAAAATTTAAAAAGGAAACTGGGAAGGCTTTTAAGACAGATGGCATGTAAAAGTAAACTTGTATTTCCCAATTGTCATCTCCCATCAAAAAGTCTTCAGTTTTGCTGGTGTGTTTAACAATTTAAAACCATTTGAGAACATAAGAACAAAGCCCAGTCATTTTTCTCTCATTGTTTTAATAAATCATAAGATGCTAGTCATCTGTTGAAGTATCACTTATATATATGGCAATTTTTTTTATTTTTACAGATAATTTCTTAGACTAAAATTTACCCAGAAGCAAAACTGGCTTTGCTTCTTAAGGAAATGGACATCTTAACTTCCAGTTCTTGTGTCTCCAATCAGCTTTTCCCAATGCTAAATAATCGATGTTACTGAAAATCTATGCCCCTTCCAACCAGTAATTGTAAATATTTAGAGTTTAAAAATTATACATATGGCTGAGATTGGGGTTTTCTTCTTACCTTTCAAGGCCCTTGATAATCTCTCATTACACAAATTCATCCAACTCTACCCCTCCTTAATTTTCTAAATTTTAGCCCTGTTTCAAACAACTCCTTCTGGAGCAGGTGTCTCTTAGAGTATAGAACACCTCCCAGTCGTTCCCATTTTCGCACTTTTCCTTCATTTTCTGCTTACTGAAAGGTCCTGCTGCTTTATTACTCCCTTCTCCAATAATATCATCAATTAAAGCTGAACTCAGTGTTAACCTTCATTATGCAGTACTTACACGCGGGGGTCTCTACTTTGTGAGTTCTGAATAACATTTTCTTTCAATATCACACATTTGAGCATATAAACTTTATTAGGTTGCATAGCTTATTACACTATCCTATGCTATTTTGATCTAAAGGCCAAAGCCCTAAATACTAAGTGATAGAACCGGGACACAAGTGGCTCCCCAAGATCCATGAGGGTGGTGACATAATTGATCCCTCATAATTCCCCTCAGAGTATCCAGCATCCTGCAGGGTACATACTTTGGGCTGTTTGTTTGAAATAGTGGGATGTTTTGGACAAGTGCAATTCAAAGTAGATTATGGAGAGTATAAAGCATGTCTCCGCCATCTCGTGCAAGCTGTAGCCACTCATTGCCTGTCTGTGCAGTATCTGAAGGCATGAATCACGTCTCCTCCTCAAGGACTCCGAGCAGGGAGCAGTTCAGTTTGCAGGCTAATGTGATGGCACTGAAATGTGGTCTTATTAGAGCTAATGTCAGTGAACCTGTCAGATTCAACATGAGTTCCTGTCTTTGTCTCTGGAGCAATGAGGTATTACTCTGATTGATCTGCATAGTTGCCAACTGCTTGACATCACTCAGCTTTTTCCTGGGCTTTGAATAAGTTCATGGCTATCAATCAACCTATGTACATACATATGGGAAACTCTTCATCTGGAAAGTCTTATGGCATTAATATTGCCAAATCTCTTGTGAGTTGAGTCAAATGTGTTGTTTATGAGTGCATTATTGGTGCTATGATCAAGGGATATTTTGCACTTTAAGTTAAATTGCAAAGCCACAGCGAACTAGCTCACATTTTAACTAACCAAACATAAAACAAATTTTACCACCTAAATTTCACAATTATGGGTTTTTTAGCTTCCTAAACTAATAAAATAATGAGCATAAAAGTAATTTTTAAATTACAAAGTAGTTTACTGAGAACTCATAATTTAATATTAGTGGTTCTACATAAAAAAACTGTTTAGAAATAGCTCAATAATTTCTGACTCAAATGTCTGCATTTTTTCCAAACAGGAGATTTTTCTATTAGATTTACAAAAATAACTGTGAAAAGGTGACATTAAATTTCTGAATGGATGATGCTATGGGCTGAAAATTCGTGACACAAGGTTATCTCCCAAAATTCATATACTGAAACCTTAATCCCCATGGTGATGGGAGGAGGTGGGGCATTTGGGACGTGATTAGGTCATGAGGGTAGAGGCTTCATGATTGGAATTAGTGCCTTCACAAAAAAGACCCAACAGGGACCCATCACCCCTTCAGCCATATGAGAACACAGCAAAAATGCACAATTTATGGACCCGAAAGTGAGGTTTCATCAGACACTTAATCTGTTTGGCACGAGCCTCCAGAACCATGAGAAACAAATATCTGTTGTATATAAGCTGTCTGGTCTATGGTATTTCTGTTGAAGCAGCCTGAGTGGACTAAGAAAAATGATTAAGGAGTTTTAATAATCATATTTGAGGATGAAAGTTAGAATGAGCTTCCTGTCACCCTTCCTGGCCTTCTGTGAATCTATCTATGACTATATGCCTGTACAAAAAATATGGACATCTTTGAGTCTACTCTGTTAATCCTAAAGTATCCTCCTTTGGTTTTTATCACCAAATACCAGCAATTCTTCACAGAATTTAGCAGCCGACACAACTTTACCAACTCTTTGTCATCACGCCACTGACTTTGCTAAGGTTACCCTGCATAGGGGCAGGTCATTTTGTAGGCCAGAATTATTTACAGCTGGACTGAGAGATACGTATTCTTCTCTCTCAGGAAGCCAGGAGTCTGGCTGTGGTGCTTGGCCAAGTAAGTGTGTGAACTAATTAATGACTCATGATGTGCTGCGTAAGAGCCAAAAATCCCCACTTAACACCCATGGCTTTCATTGGCAGTTAGACTAGAGAAACAAGTACGACTAGGCTGGAAATTTTTGTCCGAAGTGTCTGAAACTGATGATCATCACACCCATCTTGGCGCTTTATCTCACAAACAAAGCGTGTTCTTGAATATAGGAGAAGCCTCTGGGGTGACTTGGCCCTGGGTGTTTGCCTGCAGTGTCTTTTTCTGGCTCTGTCCTATTTTTTACCTTAATTACAAGTCTTCACGTGAGTGTGCTCTGCGGTGTCTCTGAGCTTTTCTGTTTTGTTTAAATTGTGTGTGTGATCATTGTAGTCATCAAATATAATGGGTTTTGTGCTACTTGGGCTCTTTTCTCAGTGATCTTCTATCCACATCAGTCCGTTCCTGCGGATGCGCACACATCTTCAACCTTAATATAATTTGAAGTAGCCCAAGTTTTAATATAAAGACCCAATCACATTTTTCTATCCCTTTTATTTTTTGGTTGAAACCTGTTCTTTTGTCTTGTTTATTAAGCAATGGACTATTTATTCATCTATCAACACAATCCTGAATTTATTCTCTTACATTGTACAAATTTGAAGTTTTAGATTCCTTGAGGCCTATTTAAAAAAAATAATTTGATAACACCTCACTCCCTTTTCCGTTTTACTTTTTCAAAACTACTTGGAAAAAATCCTAGGCCTAGATTAATCAAAATGAGTATTTTTACTTTTGCTTAAACACAGTGATGGGTTGATGAAGAAAAACTGAATAAATTGGAGATATTCATTCTTTTGTTATTTCATGGTTAAACATTTCAGCTGAGTCTCAATAATAACTAGAGCTTTTATTTTATTTATAGCCACTAATACTTATACTTTTTAAAAAAGAATAGATGGAGAATTAATGGGAGTATTTATTAGATGTCTAATCTTTCTGGGAAGATTTCCTAGGTAATAGCTCACTTTAGGAGAAAAGAGATTAAGGCATATTAACGTTTTCGATAACATTAGCATGGTCATCAGAGGGAAGAGACATATTAGGCCATGTGTCACTAAGATTTGTCCTAAAACCAGCATTGGTGGATTTTATCTCACACAGAGACAGACTACAGAGTTAAGGGTTCCATAAAAAAAAACACCAAAAACTGAAAAAAATTAAATTTAAGATGGAAATGTAAGAATGCTGTGAGAACCACTGCATAGGGAAAACATACTTAAGGTGAAGTGGGGTTTCCCCTTACTAATCCCAAGACAAGGATGCCTCTGCACACCACAGCTCCAAAGAACAGAGTTAAGTAGGCAAACACGTGCTAGGTTTCGTCCGTGTGAATTGAGAACACTCCAGACCTGCCGTGCCTAGAGCTAGCACTTGTAAAGGCCGTACCTGTGGTCAGGTGCAGCTCCAGGAACAGTCTCTCTCAGTGCCACAGGTTTCAGCACCGTGGCAAAGCAGGGCTAGATGTCAAACTGGAAGGATGGAAATTTTGGGACCCATAGGCTTTAGACAGTGAGCAACTGAACTTCTCACAGGAGGTTAACTGAATATAGAGGAAGAGAATTTAGAAGTCGGGTGGTAAGTCTAAAAAGAATAAATGAGACAGTGAAGAGCAAAAGGATTTTTCTGTTGCTTAATACTACTTTCTTTGTATGCCTAGGCTGCTGCTGCATTTACATAAGTACTCATTCACTGTGTGCAATTTCATAAGTTAATACGAAAGGGGAGCACTATATCCCCAAATTGTACATTTTCTTCAGTTCCTATTGTTTCTCACAATATAGTCATGTGTAGTATGACATAATCATTAAAACATTAAAATGCAAATGTTAAAAAACTTCATATTTAAAGTGTCAAAACATGATTGAAAATAAATTTTTAGTATTGTAACATCAAGGTATTAATTTAAACAGTTTATATCTTTTCTACACCTATTGTATCATTGTAATTTTTGACATACTAACATTTAATTTGGCAGAAATTGCACTGAAAGGACTAATTTTATAAAATAATGTATAACAGACTCTATGTGTTGGTAGCTAATTCAGACAAATTGAAATGATGCCATGTTTTGAGATAGTGATGTGACTCAAGAACAATTTTTAATATATGCAAGGCCTGTCCAGAAGGTATCCAGCCATGTAATATCAAAATAGAGACATTTACTGAAGAAGATACAAGAAACCTTGTACCTATTACAATGACACCTCAGTCCCCTTCAAAGTAGGCACCTTGGGACCTCACACAGTTCTCCTAATTGCCATCAACTACCTTGTTGTATTTTCCAGAATCTCATTGACAGTCTGAAATCTTTTTCCTTTCAAAGATGATTTTAGTTTTGGAGAAGCCAGAAATTGCAGGGCACCAAATCTGGGCTATAGAAGGCACTGAGTCTCCTGGGTGATTTGATAGTTCACCAAAAAACTCTGCAGGAGATGTGATGCAGGAGCAGTTGCATTGTCGTGATGAAGCTGCCAATAACGAGGTGCCCATAGCTGTTGCCTCCTGAATTATCTAAATATTTTTTGTGGAGGAATGTTCAAGCTTAATGCAAAATTTGATGCAGATTCACTGCTCTACTCACTCAGTCATTATGAATGTGACAGCCCCACAGTATATGTTCTCACTCAATGGCGTCCACTGCCCCCCCGTCCACTGAATAGTACAGTGAGGACGTCATTGTTTAGGCATGTGCATTCCAGTCTACTCTCCTTGGTTGCAAGTCTACATCTATGTTATGCAAATCATTCTCATTATATTAATAATGGCTGGACTCATATTCATATATGAGGTCTTTCCAGAAAAAGTATATATATACATATACTTTTAGATATATAGAAATATATACAGACTTATTTATTAAGTATATATTTAAATATTTATTTATACTTATTTATTTATAAACTTATTTATACTTATTTATTAATATAAATATATACTTATGTATAACTATATACATTTATAAATGCATATATAAAGTATATATGAGTATTCTTTATATATAAAAAGAACATATAAATATATATTTATATAAGTATATATGTATATATAAAAGTATATGTGTTCTTTATATATATGTATATATTATACAAATATACAAATATATATTTGTATATATACAAATTTTGATTATACAAATATATATACATATATACATATATATTTATATATACAAATAGGTTTGATTTTTAATAAGAAACCTCTTTGTACAATGAATAAAGAGGATGGAGGGAGAATGGGGTGGAGGGTGAGGATACAAGCCAGTGAAAGAGCTGGGAACTGGTAGAACTGAATTATCCTAATTTCTTTTTTTCTAAATTCTGTGTCTTGATGGATATTAACAAATAATGTTAGAATCTTCTCTGTTCATACAGACATACAGAGGGCGATTTACTTTTAAAACATTTGACACAAAATAAAATGTACTATAAAAAGAAAGCCATAACTATGTGGATATACAGAGATAATTTTATGATACTGTTAAACAACAGAGTGAGGAATCTCAAATACATTATTTAGAGCTCTGATTCTGCATATCCTTATGTAGACTTATAAATTAGCAACTAAATCAATGAATGATTGCATATCTGATTTTAATGAAAATAAAAATTAATAAATGAACTGCATTAAGTAAATTAAAAGATGTTAATTCTTATTTTAGAAACAGAAGATAACGAACTAAGATATGGAAATAACATGGTAATATGAACTAAAAGGACAAGAAGATCAAAATAAGAAAGATATTAAATCCTTATGGATAAAGATTTATGTAATTAAAATAATTTTTCATTATTGTTACAGCAAAAGTTTAATCAAGGAAGAAATTAGAGTTCTTTAGCATGAAATGAAAAATGAGATAGCAAGGACAATAAAACTGGTGAAGTAGTAAATGAATATTTCCCAGTGTATTTATAAAGAACAGCGTTAATGGGTCAAGAACTGAAAACTCCTAATTAATATATCTTTTCCTAACTCTTAAAGGGTCAGCATTTTAAATAATCTTTCCAATTTGCCTTTAGAAAATTTGATGATACTAATAATTGAAATCCTTATGATTTTTACTGTTTCTAGTAGGCTTTCTATTTTGTTAAAAAGTGTTGAGATACAATAAAAGATTTAGCAAAAGCTTTTTGAAAGTCTCAATTAATTTAGCTGTTGATGCTAGCAAAGTAACTTCAATAATTGTTTTATTAGCTCATTAAATAAAGAAGGATAAATTGTTTTTGTATGTTTTTCCAGGTCATTTAATAATTTTTAATAATATATAATGCATTTTCATTATATATTATTATAGAATATGTGGTAATTAGGGAAAATATATCAAGGATATATATGTGTATATATATACACACACACATACATACATGTATATATTTAACCCTCATCCCACTCTCCAGAGATATCATTAGTAACACAGCAGATAGACACACACACATACGTGGCATAGAAATACTTCACAGAAAGCGGTGCCTCTGAGTAGGGGCATGACAGCAGCCGCAAGGGTAACACAAGGATGTTCACTGAAGAGTTCAAGTTGTAGGGCTGTTTTATTTTTAAAACTTGAGTCTCCAGGGAGAAATTTAAAAAACTTGTACAAAAAGCAGTTAGGCAAAAAAAAATGGGACACAGGATGAAAGCACAGAAAAGGCAATAAGAAATTTAAGGTATATATCTGGTCCGTGCAGTTTCTCCTGCAGTAGGAATGGGTAAAGAAGTTGACATTTCTGGTGGCTGGTGATTCTGAAATGTCTGGGTTGTGTTACCTGAGGCTCGGCTTGTGGGCCATCACTTAGGGACTGGTTTGGTTTGTGGTTAGGGAGACACATTCCCCTGACTGGCATTAGTAACATCATATAGCATGATGAAAATCTGTGCAGATGTTAAAGCAGAATACTCTGGAGTATTTACTGCTGTCTGTAATAAACAACTTCAAAATCCTAGTGACGTTTAAATGTAAAAATTGACAGTTCCCAGGCAAAGGTCTCCGGGTCAGCTGATCTGTGCTGAGCCCATCTAGGTGTCTGCTATTGAGCTGGACTTGGACTTAGACGGGTGTTGAGATTGTTGCTTCTTGCTCATTTATTCTAGCACCCAGGATCAGAGCACAGGCTAACCAAGGCCTGCCCTTTACATCTACTTGTTTTTCATTGGCCAAGCCAGTTGTATGGCCAAGCCCAGCATTGGTTCGGTGGGCAGCATAATCTAACCAAAGTGTTGAGTGAACATTTGCTGAAAAATTCTTCAAAGTATCACACCCTTCCTTAGGCCTTCCTTTTGTGGGAAATGGTGGCTTGAATTCAGGGTGTCATCTTAGACTATGTGGATTAGAAGATGCGTAAGATGCATTGATGAGGGTGTGGATGGCAGAACACCAGGGCAGAGGAATCTACTGGCCCTGAGACGTGATCTTCAGACCTCTGTTACATGATAGAGAGATGAAACATATGTATATATATAAATATCACATGCACACACACAAATATGCCACATATACATATGTATATGCATATATGTGTATAAATATGTCGTGTGTGTATATAATTTTAACATGTCATATTTAGTTTTTGACATCTTTTTCAGGTGAACCAAATCCTGTATGACCTAGATCTCTTTGAAATAAAGTGTAGAGGCAGAAATTCAAGATAACATTTTTACGAAGTGAGATTTCAGTTACATAAAGTGTTATGAGATTTAAGTCACTTCAAATGGTGCTCTCAGAACAGGTCTCTGTCCCCATGTGTGTGTGGGACAAGGCAGTAACACGTAGTGTGGCAACGGAATTAGAGGAAATCAATAACAAAGCAGTGGCAGGACAGCAAAAACTGAGAAATCCTGGTGAGGCAGTCGACCAAACCCACCCTAAAAGATGCCACCGTCAGCCTAAGGAGGGATGGGATTTGGGCATGGAATCCCACACAGCCGCTTAAGAATATATTGGTTCTAAAACTGAATTGTACAGGAGATTTTCCTCCTTGGACACACAGAGACAACAGAAAACATTGGGGGATGAGGTATGATGGTTTTCAAGGTGAGGATATTAAGCTAGTTAATTTCCAGGATTAATACTACACAGAAACATTGGTGTCCTGGACTGAGAAACTGAGTTCTCTTTCCTTGCCATGTAGAAACTTTGGAAATTAGTACCAAACCTTTATAACTTAGGCTTAGTTCCCTTGAAAACAGAACTTGAGGAATAAAATGAATATACTATTGCTTTATTAGAAAACTCAATCACTTGGAATTAGCAAAGGGAAAGGTGGTAGTGAGTTTTTGTAGAAAACTACAAACTGTGATTTTAATTTCTTAGCCAAACAGTAAAAAGTGAGATATTCTTACATAGAGGAGAGGAGGTACAGAAGCCTGAAAGACCTAATCTGAAACGGAGGCATTATGTAGACAAACCTTAGTTCTCTGTTTGCTAATTTGCTTAGGTTACAGTTCATTTGACCCTTGCAGGGAGTACGAGGAGAAGATATTGTCTTCCTAGGAGATGTGTTAGAGAGCACTGTGGAATACTGTTAAAAGCTTATTTTAGTACAAACGTAAAAATAAAAATAATTAATGGCACCTAAAGCATATAACTTCAAGCAAAATCCACAAGCTGGAACATATAAAGAAAGCGATGTTCTGTTTATATACAAAGTCTTTTCCCACCTGGAGCAAAGGCACAAAACTAATCATTAAAAAGGTTAGTGCTTGCAAATATTCTATACTTGGGTTATTATTACTTTGCTGTAATTTTATTTTAATGTAAAAATCCATCCTGTGTTAGAATGATAGTAACAGTTTAAAGAAATAAAAGTGTGAATACTATTGTCTGATGTCTGAAAAAGATAGGGAAATAGAATTCCTATAATGACCATCAGCCTGATACAAAGTGTGCTTAAAAGTCAAGGTTAAATTCGGTTAGAGAGGTTTTTTTTTTGTGAGTAATATATCCAACACACTAAAGTTAACTATTTAGATTCTGGGTTTGCAGGATAAATCTGCCTAATGTGCCATTTAAAATCCATGGTGTCAACTACTTTTTTTCTATCATCATTTCCATTCTCATCTCCTTAGTAATTCATTTTAAAAGCCATCGGGTGGGGCAAAGAAGATGAGTGGAGGCCAGTTGTACCTTTGTATGTGGAAAGCAGGCATCTCTACATACAAATTTGAGACATTCTAAAAAATATCTGTATTGAATAGATTAAAATCATATGGTACCTGTCTTTAGGTGCATTATCAGGTGGATTGATGTATAAAAGCAAAAGAAAAATAGAATAAAGGTATAAGGGAAGGGAAATGGTAATTTTATTTCCTAGAACTTAAGTTTAAGAAAAAATATTAATTTTTCAATAAAGGCTTCTCAGAACTCACATTTTATTTATAGAATTATAATCCAGAATACTTTGGCTTAAATGCATTCTGGAGAGTAAGCTTGGAAAATGTTATAATAGTTTTTAATACTTTTAATGGAGAAATATTTTCCAGTTTCCTTAAAAATCATATTGATGACTCTGAGACTACAACCCATTCTGAAGCTGGAAATACCAGTTCATAGTTTCTATTTATTATACAATGAATTTGATTTATAGAATTTTAAATTTCATGATTTAAAAAAATGAAGAATGCCTCAATGGGCCTAGTCTGATTATAGCACTTTTAGGCGTTACTTTACAGGCTGGAAGTGGGCCTGTGCGAGACGGTTTTACCTGTCCGGTGAACTGCCAACACTGAAGAATGCTCTTGGAGCTAAAATTCCCTCCGTCGGGGCAGACACACGAGTCTCTGTGTTAGAGGCAGATGTTTCTCAGTTACAGCGATGTTGCCATCCGTGCCCGTGGTTGCGCTGCCGCATGGACACTCGGAAGGCAATAGCTCCTGAGGTCCTGTGGGCACTAAAGGCAACGAGGCCCCCATGAATCCGGCGGGATGTCTGCAATTATCAAAATGTTTTTGGTGACAAATTCTGTTCAAGACAGGATTCATTTTTTAAATACTTACAAACTCATAAAAATGTGTCACAAGTTATTCTGAGCTTGGGGTCTTTGTAGTGACTAAGGTTAGGCGCAAGAAATATGCACCTGGACCAGTGTGAACAGCTCTTGTCCGGCAGTGAGGTACTTTGCTAAGGGCTTAAATCTGCATTTCTTTGCTACTCTCTGCACTCAGTGATGTCACATTGGTGGCCGACAATCAGCCATGGTGAGAGCACATCACCATGAAAATTGAGTATGAATCAGAGCTTAATTTAATGCTTGGTTAAGTGAATGGAAAAAATAATAATGCAGATTAAATTGAAAATTGTAACCATTACATAGAGATAAAAAACAAAGATTAAAGAAATATGCTTTTAATACTCAAAGGCTATTAGCCAATTCAGCAAAGGAAAGTCATCCATGTCATTAAAGAATGATGAAAGTTCTGACACATGGTTTTGTTATTTCACCTTGTCATGCTTTTTAGTATAAATACAAATATTAACCAACACAGTCATTTGAGGACTAGAGATATAAGATTGCACCAAAAAATCAAAGAAAACACTTAGTGAGACTTCATTAGCTATATGAAATTTACAATAAAGGGTATTATTTATCTTAGCATTTGTAAATTATATGCTATGTTTTATTTATTTAGCAAAATTTCCAATAAATTGTGTACCCAAACATATCTGTCCTTTTTTTGTGGGTGGAGCTGATGGTGAAACCTTCACCAGTACACCAATGCCTCTTGTTTTATTATACATAACTCCCTGGGCTGGGGAAAGGGTACCTAATCATTAATACTGAGATTCTTTGGTGAAGCTGTATAAGGGGAGCAAGTCCTTACATTCTTATTTGTTTACCACTAAAAAGATCTTGATGCCATTTCCTATTCTGTGGATTGACAACAAGATCTAATGTACATGTTTATTGAAATTGAATATGAAATATTAAAATTATCTGCCCTGGCTGGTATGGCTCAGTGGAATGAGTGCTGGCCTACAAACCAAAGGGTCCTGGGTTGGATTCCCAGTCAGGGCACATGCCTGGGTTTCAGGCCAGGTCCCCAGTTGGGGGCGCTCGAGAGGCAACCACACATTGATGTTTCTTTCCCTCCCTTCCTCTCTCTAAACATGAATAAATAAAACCTTTAAAAATATATCTAACACAGGGCCAGTTATAATTAGGCACTTGGTAATCTCTTTTCCACACATCTCGCTGAGAGAATAATGATGATGATGATGATGATGATGATGAGAAACTTTTAGAGTTCTCTATCAATCTTCCAAAAATGTACATATATTAACACATTTAATGCTCACAAAAACTTTATGTGTTGGTACTATTGTTGTCCATATTTCACAGAAGATTAACTTATATTTTGATATTTAAATATACAGATGTAGCTTATACAATATTTAATAAGTAATTGGTAACAAGAATAACACTTCAGTTTTACTTATGATTAATAATGATAAGCTTTCCCATCTCACTACCACAAGTAAAGAGCTCATTGCATGGCGTGAGGTTAAGATTGAGCAGAAGCCCCAGCACCTAGACTTAAAAACAACAGGCCAGAAAACTGGCTCAAGGTTAGGACTCATTAGTATTTATTTTATATGGAAAATAAACTTAATTTTAAAACTAAACTTTCTTCTAGACTCATTAAAGAAAAACTTCCTGGCAGTACTATAATATTTTCTACTTTAAAGCAAAACAATCTCTACTGTACAAACAGCAAATATAAAGAACACATGTTGTAACATGTTTGAGAATTTCGTTGTTGCTACTGTTTGATAACTTTGTTAAAACCACGTCAAATGGGAATCTAATCAGCATAATACTTAACCTCTATTTGAGGTTTTATCAGTCAGTTGCCTTCATGTTAAATGCAAATTTCATGAAATTAAAATTGTTTCTGAATAACGTCTCTAAAATAATAAGTTTGGAAAAATCCCCTGAATAATTTGCTTGTGTGCAAATTACATGGCTGTCCCATCAAAACATAATGCCAAATGAATTTTTGGCAAATTATCAATAATCATAATTACACAACTGCTTTAAACTTAAGAAATTATGGGTCAACACTACAATAATCAGGATAAATATATAGTTTTTTTTAAACAAAGTGAAGTAACATACCAATGAAAAGAAAGACATTGTCAAAATAGTTTTAAAAATAAAAAGATCCAACTCTATGCTGTTTTCAATAAAAGCCACTTTATTAAATGTAAATTTAGATGTTTTACAACTAAAGAAGTACAAAATTAATTGCATATCTCCATACTAGCAATGAGCAACAAAAACTGACAAAATACCTTTACAATAGCATCAACATTATAACATACATAATGATTAATTTGACATAAGATGTACACACTGAAACACAAAAATCAAAAAACTGAAAACAACAGAATATTGCAGCAAAATATTAAATACCTAAATAAATGGAAAATGGTCATGGGGTAAAAATGCTTGATATTGTTAAACATTCTTTTCACAGTGCAATACACAATACATCTATGTGCCATCTATGGCACATAGCTTGTGCCATCTTGATTAATATCTTGGCAGACATTTTTTGGTAGAAATGTTTCAACTAATTCTAGAATGTATGTGGATACTAACCTTGTAAAATTAGTGAAATTGGTGGAGCTCCCAAACACCAACTAACATGCAAAGAAAATCAAAGTTGAAGCGTGTGCCTACCTGTTTCGGCTCTAGTTTGCTTGCCCACCCCCCAAATACACTGCATATTTTAAAAGTCTCTCTGAGGATTGGATTGGCTCCTCCTTCTTCTTTCACTATCAGCAATGACCTCCAATCAGTTGTAGATGGGAATAGGGGAGTGGGGAATGGGGGAAAGGGGGAAAGTAGTAAGAGCAGGTTGGCAGTTACGCATAGTCATTGGATATAAAGCAGAGCATAGGAATGCGGTCAGTAACATTGGAATAACTATGTGTGGTGTCAGATAGGTAGTAGACTTTGGGTGGTCACTTCATAAGTTATACAAATGTCTAATAACTATATTGTACAACTGAAACTAATGTAGTATTATATGTCAACTATAATTGAAAAATTTAAAAATAGTTTTTAAAGAAATGACCTCCAATCAAGTTGGGTAGATCTTTTTTTCTTTAGTTGCCCCCAAATCTACTACAGAATAGCAGTATTCAACTGCAGTAATTCCTTTGCGAAAGTGGGAACTTGTTTATACCATGAAAAAATGTTATTTGTTTTCCAGGTTGAATCTTCTGTGTATTGAAGAGTTAGTAAGTTGATGTAGCAAATCCATTTTCTCATTTAATACCTAATATCTATGTAAATCAAATGTCCACATCCTACGTTTTTTCATAACCATGGAAGGAATACAGTTTAATTCTTTTTAGAAAAAAGTTTTTTAAAAGATTTTATTTTTTTAATTTTTAGACAGAGGGGAAGGGAGAGAGAAAGAGAGGGAGAGAAACATCAATGTGTGGTTGCCTCTCACAAGCCCCTCCCTGGGAACCTGGCCTCACCCCAGGCATGTGCCCTAGATTGAGATTCAAACCAGCAACCCATTGGTTCACTGGCCACACTCAACCACTGAGCCATACCAGCTGGGGCTAATTCTTAATAATGCCCTCTATTCCCCTCACTTCTTAATACCCAAGTTGCTTTAGCATCCTACTCTTTATCCTCAACCCAACCTATGTGGCTTCTGCTATTTCTGTAATCTTTCCTGAACCCAGATTGAATGAATCTTTTAAAATCAAACACTCCTTCTCCTCTCCATAACTAAGGTTTCTATCTTTCACGACCAAATTTTAATTTCTTGTTTTAGGAGTTGAAAAGGATACCTTTCAGAGAGTTGAGTTTTCAGGAAGTAAATATACTGAATCTTCTTTAGAAGGAAGGTGGCAGGAAAAAAATGAGAATAAATATATTATATAAATGTATTCATACACACATACACTCACATAGGTACACACTATTTGCAAAGCAAGAAAAAGTAACTAAAGTAAACTTTACAGTGAAATATTTGGGTCATATTATTAAAAAGCTTTTTAAAACACTTTATCTGTAAAGGTGTCTCAAAATTTATTTTAATTTTCCTTCAAGGAAAATGGCCTTTAAGATGCCATTAGTACAATTTTGTCTGTGAAGAGACATTTTTATGGGAAAGGAAATAGGTATTCATTTTTTTAGGCTGCAAAAAAGTAAGTAATGATATAAAAAGAATCATGAGATTTTTAATGAAAAAGAAATTCTTGATGGACAGTGGAGTGGATTACTGTATTTTCCCACACAAAAAGATTTCAATAGCATTATTATTTTTAAGACAAATTCTTCCCAGATGGTGATTTGTGTTAGATTGGCTTACAGCCATTTTTTGAAAACATGGATTGTATCTTGAAATATAGAGCAGCCAAATCAGGCCTTCAGGTACAGTTAAAATACAAAATGAAAATTCATGAGGGAAAAAAAGATGAATAAATATGGAGAGTGAATAATGAAAAAAACAAATGGTTGAATTGCTCTGGGATACATAGTAACACTTTCGCTTTTGTGAAATGGTTTTGATCGTTCAGAGCTAGAGATGATTGACAGTTCCATTGTTCCATGATCCCCTGACGGGGCACTCCTGCCACCGAACCTCTGACCCAGGGGCGGGATTTCATAATTCTTTAAAATCTGTGCTCTGAGAACTGGTGTCTGAGGTAAAGCACGGTATGTATGATTTGGATATCCAGACTTTAGTATGCAGTGTTGAAATATAAAATATTATTTCTCTTACATTAGTCTTCCTATGCCTTTGGAGAGAAAAATGAGAGTGGATTCTCACTTCATGATTCAGGGAGATAGAACTACAGACTGAAACTAAAGCAATCTTCCTGAATGTCAACGATGAGTGAAAAAACTATCACGGTTGTAATTTTTCATTCCAGATACAATTTCAATGCCAAAAAAGTTACTTGATATCTTAAAACCAATAATTTATCAAATTTGAAGACATTCCCAAGTTCACAAAGACATATTAGATGGAAAAACATACTTTCAAAACAAACTGAAGGAAAATAAAAACAAAAACAACTTCTAATATATAACAGTCAGTAAAATTCCTTAATAGGCAAGTGGCTGATTTTTCTGAGGAATAACAATGGAAACATATAGCAATTGTCAGAATGCATTTTTTGATTTGCTTTGCTTTTTGTTAAATCTGTTGGGATGCTGTTCTGTCAGCTGATGAGAAACATCAAGAGATTTCTTCTACATTTCATGCTATATTTTTCTGGAAAATTCAGAGGAGTGTTAACATACTCCACATAGTATTGAGAATAAATACCATATTCCTTTATTTTAAACAAACTTTGAAAAGTTTCAGCCTGTCAAAGCATAGATTGTACCTGACAAAGTGAAAAAGTCGAGAGAGTCTTTACTTAAGGCTACTCCAACAGGGGAGCGAGACCAGGGCTGACTGGAAACTCTGCAAAAGCAAAGGGTGGCGGAGTGTTTGAGAGGTGCAGTGGTGGGGTGGGGACCATAGGCCCCCTGTATTTTTACCTGGCCTCACTAAAAGAAAAGTAAACTTCCTTTTATCTCATGAAAGGAGGTTAAGTTTTACATTTCGGAGCAAGGCTTCTACCTCTTGCAGAGACTGGGAGACAGGGACTCTGTCTTCTTTGACAGTGATATTTCAAAAGGCTGGCTCCCAGGTCCTTGAGAAACATATTCCTGGGTTGGAAAACTGATAAGAATGAAAAAAACATATACAATTGTCACAAAGTAGTCACGGGGATGTAAAGTACAGCATGGGCAATATAGTCAATCACATCGTGGTTAGTGTTTATGGTGCCAGGTGGGTACTGGATATTTTGGGGGAACCCTGTATAAAGTATGTTATTGTCTAACACTCTGCTGTACACCTGAAATCAATGCAAAATAATACTAAAAATACACTGTATTTTAAAAATAAAAATAAGTAATGAAAATAAATTTGACTAATAGCGAAAGTGTTTCTGAATTACCAGTTATCTCAAGCAAAGGCTCTAAGGAAAGGGAGGACTGACTTCTTCAGAAGAAGCCTGTGTAAAGTTTGGTCATCTGAGGAGACGTAAATGCCCCCATCTTGGTCAAACCCTGCTTGTGGTCACCTGTACACTCTTCAAATAAATTCACCAAACAGCATTTCTTCTGCCTGCCTTGTCTTTACTCCATATGTATTGATATTACTATGTTGCTAATACATTCCCGATATTATGACCCTTTTCCTTCTGCCAAAATGCCCTCCAAAACCTTCCTTTTTTCTCATTCAATTTCAAAACCTGGAACTTTCATTACATTTATTATCACATTTTTTAGCCCCCTTAATCTGGGAATATTTTTCTCACCCTTTCATGGTCTTTTAAGACATCAGTATTTCTGAAGAATAAACAGTTGAGTTTATTTGATTGTCTTTTCAGTATGTCACCATTAGGTGGTGTGTGTTGTCACTGTAATCCATGGTTA
>CM052539.1:180161887-180192003 GCA_028533065.1 Trachops cirrhosus | reverse complement strand
CTAGCAAATATTGAGCAAGCTGAAATTTCAATGATCCAAACACCAAAATCAAGTTTACAAGAATATAGATTCATTAAGGTAGATTTTTTCTATCTTCTTCATTAAAAACTAGTTCTCTATTTAGCTTATGGGATGGCTGTGCTATTTTCTTTTGCTAGAAAATATTCCCTTTTGCTTTCTATTGATGAATATTTCATTCTAAAATCCTACCTTCTCTAGGCAACTTTTCTAGAGAGAGTTCACATACCCCCTTTATATTCTGAATTTTTATTAATTTTCACTCTAAAGAATCATTGTACATACATGTTTTCATCATAAAAGTGTTAGTTTGGGGTGGTAAACTAAAGAAGACCAAAAACAATGTAAAATATTTTTGTTTCCTCCTTGACACTCAGATGATTGAGGTTTTATTTAGAGCAAAATATATTCACAAGCGTATTAATGGTAAATTTAAATTTGATAGGTTATAAAATAGCAATATAAATTGGCATAATCTGAACTTAGCTTATTTGACTCTATAAACAAGTGGTAGAAGTCAAATATTGCTTACCTTAATTTGAATTGCAACAATGTACCGACTTGAAAAAAATTAATGAAAACTACTTATGTAAGAGATGACCAGACAAGCTTGTTTGAACTTTGAAAGACTGGGTATAAATATTCTAAAATCAAGTCTCACTTCTCCTTTAAATAGAATATATTCAAATTTAAATATAATTTACCCAAAATCTATTCATTTATATGTGTACTTTTTTCTGCTGATGAAAATTTTTTTCTTATTTAAGTATCTGTCATTCCACTGAATTCTAACCTACTGATTACAGTATAAAGATCTCATTGGTATATCTCCACAATTATTCATGAGTTTAGTAAGGGAACAGGTAATAAGATATGATGAATAGGCGGGCATTCCTCTTAATATTAATTGAGAAGGCTCTGGGCTAATGGCTACTTGACCTTCTTAACTGAGCAGTTTGCCTTGAACTATCACAACCGATGTACATACATGATCACTTGGCTGTCAATACTCATAACCATCTGTTAGGATGGCAACCTGCCTGTTCTCAAAATACTGTGATATTTTAGAGTACAGGTGCCAGCTAAGTAGATTGGCAGCCTGAAATTCTGAGGGCACTTTCTCGTTTTCTGCAAAAAGTGATGCCACATTACCACCCGCATGGCTTCTTACCGCCATACCACCTGTTCATTCTTTTTAGGCCAAAAACATTCAGGGAAAGGCAACATGAGTATTTGAGAAAAATCAGTGAGGATCTGTGGTGGAAGAATTACATCTTTTTATAGCCTAATCTATTTTAAAACACAACTTTATGTATTTAACAGTGTAAATCCAGTATGCCTATGAAATGTTATAACACTTTTAAGGAATTGGGCACAATGTTGCTGATATATTGTACTTTTCGGTAAGTACAGACTTTTAAATGTATATAAAATAAATAATGTGCCCCAGACTTAAGCTGGAGGAAGTCCTGTGTTGAATAAACCTTTACTTCTGGGTCCCACAGCAAGGGCAGGGATGGGAAGAAAGTCACTGGATTGTACTTCAAGGATTCTACCATTAGCTGGCTTGTTGATGGATGACATGTGCTTAAAACAATCCCATTATTTTATTTCATTTCTTTATCTGTGTTCATATACAGTATCCCAGGAGAAATTATTTATGTCTTAGCATTTTTGCCCTACCACTACGCTGACACCTGAATTCTGAAATGTTTAGGTCCCAAATTTTAGGATAGCAGTAAGACAAAAAATTACCTTCTGGAAGTATTCCGTACATTCTCCACTCTATTCACATTACGATATGCGAGGAGATAAATGGCTCACTCTTGACAGGAGTCTCCAGGCTTCCAGGCAGTGGTAGCCTCTGCATTGAAAATGGTGCTTTATCACCATGTCTGCTCAATGAGGGTAAATGTGCTGACAGGTTTGGGACAATTACGGCTGTCACTCAGCAACAATTATGGTAACACCTGGGTAGTAAAGCTGCGTCAGCTACTTGACCCCCGCTGGTCATATCAGAGAACCAGGCCTGCTGTGGACATCCACATGCGTAATCCACCGGCCTAATGTTTCTAAATTCTTCACAGCCCAGAAGAAGGACAGCTTTTTTAGCTTAATTTTGTTTATTTTATTTTTATTGCTGTCTCTATTACAGGTGTCCCTCATTTACCCCTACCCTGGATTTGTCCACTTCCCCAGGACCCTGCCTTCCTCTCCCTCTGGCCCTCACCACATGGTTGTTTTTAAATCTTCCAGTTTAGAGTTTTCCAAGAGGCAGACAAAATAGCCATCAGTTGTAATAGAACAAAATCCATCAGGAGAATCATTGACCAGTGTATCAGAAAAGATTTGGGCTCCTCCCACTGAGCAGAACAATTTTGCTTCACTTGTCCTAGAGTTTAAAGCTGCAGCATCAACCATATAGTCCCTCCCAATAATGCAAAAAAAAAGCCATATTTTCATGAAAAGCTCATCAAATAATTCAGAACTTAAAAATACAGTGAGTGCATTGATAAATTAAGTGGCACTAATGAATTGATCTCTTTCAACCATCGTGCCTTGTTTTTTACTTTTTAAAAAATTCTTTTATTAATTTTATTGCAATGGCATTGATTGATAAGATTATATTAGGCTTCAAGTGTGCATTTCTATGATACATGATCTGTACATTGCTTTGAATGTCTACCACCCAAAGTCAATTCATCGTTCATCACTGTCCTCTTGAGCCCGCTCTACCCCCTCTACTTCTTCCCACCCCCTTCCCTTTCTTAACCACCATACCATTGTCTGTGTCTACGAGTTTTTGTTTGTTTGTTTGTTTTCTTGTTTGTTCATTTGTTATGTCTCAGGTTATGTCTCACATATGAGTGAAAGCATATGGTTCTTACCTTTTTCTGTACTTCTCAGCCATAAGAAAAAGTGTCCTGCCATGTGTGACAACATAGATGGACCATGAAAATATCATGTTAAGCAAAACAAGTCAGACAGATATCATGCCCTTATTGAGTAGAATTCATGAAGAATGAGGAATGTTGGTCACATATTTTTGGGGTATGTGTGAAATGTTACATAATGTAGACATGTTTCAAATGAAAGAAATGGAATCAGAATGATGGAGTGCATGGAACAGAGAAAATTACTTTCTAAAATATTTTGGAAGTTTGCTGCATGGATGCAAGTCATTCTCAATACAAGCCTGGAGAAAATCTAGGCCTGACTACAAATAGAAAGAAAAAAATGGGGGTGGTGATGTTATCATCAAAATAACTCAAAAAGTGTGGTCCCTGTACCAACAGCATCTGAATCAACTTGGGGACTAGCTAGAAATTCAAATTATTAAGCCCTACCCACAGGAAAAAAACTTGAGGTAAGCCCCAGTAATCTGTTTTTAACAAGCTTTTCCCATGATTTCAATGCATGCTACTTTGAGGATCACTGATATGCAATTTTCAATTATCAAGGTTCATTGTTAAATAGCATACCTAAAACTTATTTTAGAAATGCATTTGGGCATTGGTAGCGTCCGTGGGGAATTTTCAGGTATCTGTGCTATTGTTAAATAAAGTACAATGTGGTTATAATTCAGGAACAGATATTTTATAAGAATTATGAGCCTGAACTTCTCTCTCTCTCTTTCCCTGGGTCTTTTCATAGTTGAGACTTTAAAAATACCTTTATGTTTCGGAACTCTTTTGTACTTATGATAATATAACTGTCAAAAGCTGTGCTGAGCGGTATGCACAGGATCTTGTCTAAAGCATACGATAACACTGTATTACATGAGGTATGGATATCATCACCTCACAGTGGAGGAGGCTGTTTTGTTCAGGGCAGGGCTGATCGCACACACGGACAAGCCGGACTGCTGCTTTGTGCCCTGCACCCCATGGAGCCCCACACGTACAGGTGCCTTCTTAAATGAAAAGTTACCCTTTGGAGCCTGACATGGCTTGGTACCAGCTGTATCATCTAGGTAGGGAGTCCTGAGCCCATCCTGCCTCAAATGTGGGCCCCGTCTCTATGTCTTTCCTTCGGGGACTCTCTGACTCTGGGACATCCTTTCCTTGCTCACGCTCTGAGAAACTGATGTTCACATGTCTTAGTACTGGGACCTGATTCCAAGACAGCAGCCTGGGAAACTAATGACTACCCTTGATCAGTATGTCGTTTCATTCATGAAACACTGTAAGACTGGGCCGTTGGAATGTGGCAGACATGGGAATTTGGGAGACTCGGATTGTTTATATAGATAGGGTTTCTGTAACAAGTATTTGTTCTCTACCCACTCTAAGGGTGCCCGAAGCATAGAGAGTTTTTGTGAGCACTTCAGGCCGCGCGGCTAGGAAGAAGCACAGCCAGGAGTCCGAACACAGTCTGTGCCTTTTTCCTTAGGCACTGTTCTGTGTCTGTTCATAAAAGTCTGTCTCTTCGAGCATGTGAGCTTAGGAAGGCATTAAACTTTCCCATAGTAATGTAAGTGAGTGATTCGTACACAGCATAGGGCTTTATAAAACAATCAATTTGATAAATACATACTTTTACCCAAATTGAAAATCAGTGGTATGTTACTTGAAAATATTTATTTTAGATTTTTAGAGTACTAGTAACAATAATAGTGAACACCAGAGCAGTGAATATGGGGTGTTTTTTAGGCACTAAGCAGAGGTAAAATGGCTTTAATTTATGTCATAAGTTCCTCCTGTTATATTCCCATTATTCAGACAAGAAAACCAAGACTAAGAGAGGTTAAGCAAGTTGCCCACACCAGTGCAACTACTTAGTTACAAAGTCAAGATTGAGAGCCTTGTGTGTGTCTAGGGGTCCGTTCTTGTGTGAAGACCTTACTGGTTTGATTGTGTGGAATACAGAGCAACCAATGTTTGAGTGAGTGAACTTACCAGACCTGTGAATCTGTAATTTCATGTAATTTTACTAACTTTTGATTATATGTTTTAGATAGTTATTCTTATGTTCTAAAGATAATTCAGCATTAATCATGATTAAGCCTTTTTTAAAATACAGGTAGGATCTAGATGACTTTTTATTACACAGCTATTTAAGAATAGTTAACATTAACTAAAATATACGTTTAATTAGAATGAACATATGCCTTAAAGCAATTCTTGAGCTTTAAAAAGTGTCAAAATAGCTGTGTATTTCTGTGTATGATTAGCATTAATCCCATCTCCAAAGAGTTCCTTGACAAATTTTACTTTAATGATTACCTAGACAATAGCATCTTATTAGACACTGCTGACAAGCTCCTAAGTGACCTTCAGTATGAAAGCTAGGGTTTGGAAATATGATGTCAATTTATTACAGTCTTCAGCATTTACTCAAAGTGATATACTGAAGAAGAAAGGAAAAAGAAATAAGGCAATCCATCACATCCAGAAAAGACCTGTGATCTTAATGCTCTTTTCATATTGTAATATTCTGCCAGGATTCAAAGTGAGGATGTTACTGAAAATAAAATTTAAGAAGTGTTTAAGCCACAAATATGTCCATACCTTGGAAGTTTGAAGATCATAAAAGAACATAGTGTAATAATATTGTTTCTCACTCAAGAACTTCTATTTAAACACTTATGTTTACTAATATCTGGATGTACCTGTATTCATCTTGTGAGTGAAAAAAATGATACTGTTTATTATGTTCATAAGATAGAGAAATGATTACCTCCTAATTCTTAAAGGCACTGAAACAATAATTACATTTCAGCTTTCCCATTGTGTTGAGGGCAAAAATTTGAAAGAAGGAGTAGGTATAAATGGTGACAAGCAGAGTTCTTACCATTAGTGTTCTGGAATGTACTCTTCTGACACATTAAAATGAATTGCAAATGTTTCCATGAATTTTTCTTTGGACTATGAGATTTTGTCTCTTTCATCATATTGAAGAAATCAAGAAGTAGCCATCCCACGCCAGCATTCTGACAGTTTTATACCATATTTCCTAAAGTCTCAATAGACCAATTGATTACTATTAATTAGTGGTTTTTCTTTAGCATAAAAAGAATTCTCAACAATTCCTTCTGACAAAAGCCTCCCTATCCTAGACCTTATGTTAACTCAACAATTTCCATATAATAGGGTCTTCGAATTGGCAATAGCCACTGTCAGTCACCACCAGCTGCAACCAATTTCACTACTTAGATTATAATTGGTGAACTATTATGGTTGAGTCTCCATCGTTTGTAAACTAAATAGTGAAATTTAATACAGATAATGATTCATAATGGAAAGTTATTAAAATTTCAGACACAAAAAATAAAAGAATAATAAATATTTTTCATAAAACTTTAAGTTAAAAAATTAATAAATTCTTTCAGTGATGATTAGACACAGGGAGGATCTGAAAATATAATTGGGGTTTTTTCCTCTACATTTTTCTACATCTCCTTTTCTGCCTCTTTTTTTTGTTGGTCTCATATTTATCTACTGCAAAAATCTGGGACCACATGATGAGAGAAGCCTAATGTGTACCACTGGTATATGTAGACAATTCATTCTCATTTGTTCATTTTCATCATTGTGCCCAAGCAAGAATCTTTGGCTTTGAGCATGGCTGAAGACATCAACATTGTCCAAAATCCATGCAATAGAGAGGGGATGAGAGTTAAAGGGAGTTTTAACTCTAAAATATGAATTTAATACCAATAATATAGAAAATTTTGAGTTTTCATATTTATGTTACATGTTTTTATTAATATGAGTTGCTTGGATATGTCATAAAGAAGATAATGGCATGATTGTATTTATGTGGGAAAGATGAGTCACAGCTCATCATTGCTAATGTAAAAGCAATGCAGCTCAAAAGCAGTCAACTTTTCAGTACTCCATAGGTATTTTGTCATGAATCTAAGCAAAAGAGTATCAGAATCTTAAAGTTTTCATAAAAAAATAACTGGAATTTAAACATGAATAAGGGCATTTTTATAATCACAGAAAAGATTCACTAAGTAATTACAGCTTACTGTATTTTTTTCTATTTTATATCTTTTGATAAAAGTGATGAGCATTTAAATCTAAACTATTGAAGAAATTCCATTGTGAAGGAGGACTAGTCATTTCAGTAATTTATAGCTATTTTAACTTGAGGGAGATTAATGGCTTATTTTACTAAAATTAAAATAATGATGTCTAGCAATTACTATTTCTCAAATAAAAAGAGCAGGAAATGCTGTGGGAGTTTAGATTTTATTTTCTCTAAAGGGATATGTTGAAGGCAAAAACCAATCTGAAAGCCAATATGAAGCTGATCTCATTTATTCACTATCTGTGTTTTAAAAAAGGAATTTATCTATCTCTGTGTTAGCATTTTCTTAAAATGCCTTGGCCTACTTTTCCATTTATTTCAACATTTTAGTTTCCTGTGATTGCTTTCCATTTCTCACTATATTCTAAAAAAGATAATGATTAAAAATGACTTAAACATAATTGTAATATTGTGTCAACACTAGAGTATTTCAAAGAATGAAAGGGAGATAACCAAGTTAAATTGCTTTTTTCCATCTGCAATGGGATTTTTAGTGGCAAATGAGTTCATATTAATGGAAGAACTGCCTGGAAGTGAGATTATTTACACAGTTGGCTTCAACTGAAGTAACTTCATGACAGACCAACACGACATGCAGTAAGGTTGAGAACTGATGCTATGAACAGTAGCTTTTGCCAAGATGTTTGTGTTCACTCAGATTTTATAAAAATATGAAAGGAAAATTTTAATTATCATGTTATATTTATTACCCAGGTAGTGAATCTATGGGCTATATATTTTTAAAAGGTCATGTGTTCAAAGTGAGGCTGGCTTTTAATGGGTGCCTGCAATAAATAAATTATATCCATATATTCTGTTTTTTTCTGTAGATCTTCATTGACGGGACTAAATGGATAATGCTTGAGGCAGAAACGAATAGATAGGGAATTATATGAAGGGCATAGAGTTTGTGCTGTACTCCAGAGTTGTTTTAAATAAAACTCATTTATTTAAAGTATGAATTTGAATACTTTGGGGTATGATTGGCATCAGTGTTCACAAGGAGCTTAAGAAAAGAAATTGCCCATTCCATTTGGTTTATGTGTGTGCTAAATAACATATCTGTTTCTAACTACACTATAAGAACGTGAACATGAGCAGTTATTTAAAATATGATTTACAAATATGTTGTGCATAATTAAGATT
The DNA here is from genome assembly GCA_028533065.1 of Trachops cirrhosus. Taxonomy (NCBI): domain Eukaryota; kingdom Metazoa; phylum Chordata; class Mammalia; order Chiroptera; family Phyllostomidae; genus Trachops; species Trachops cirrhosus. The sequence continues at coordinate 180,183,801 of CM052539.1, read as the reverse complement.
TCTTATACCCTGAGAGAAACTAAATGAAGTGCAGTAAAATATTTTAACAGTAGGTGATACAAATTTAAGTACCATTTTTACATATCTGGGGCTCAGAAAAGACGTCTGGCACACTGAGAGCATCATTTTTAAATAAAAATCAGCAAATAATTATTTTTTTAAAGTCAGTAATTTTTCTGCTCTAACAGATGCTCTAATTTTTCTTCTCAAGATGTGTAAATAATCTGAAAATTTTGCTTAGTGTAACAATGAAAACTTTTTCAAATTTGACTTCAAACTGAAATTTTTAAAAAAATTGTATTATTAATTAATATTAAGAGAGTGAGTTTTTTAGCCATTACGCTCTTTTAAAGTGTGAATATATTCCAATATATCACAAACTTTCTCAGACCAGATTACATTTGCAAACAAATAAAGATCAAGTGACAAATTATACATTTACAATTACAAACAGACTATACATCAAGACAATTTTTAATGGTGTTAATTGTCGTCTTGACATTCTCAACCAGAAGAAAAGTTGACTTTTGGAATCATATTCTCTTATGTTTATTTTGAAGTGCTATTTTATATAACATATACTTGTATTGTGAGACCATTGGTTGGACAAAAGGTGCAATTTACAGATAATGGATTTTGTATTGTTCACTCATTGCTTGTATCTATACTATGATTGATATTTTTATGCAGTAAGTGTCCATATAATGGTTGAGACTAAAGTCAATTTAGGACAAAAACACTCACAAATCTTTTTATCACTGGACACATGAGTTGAACACACTGGAACAATTTTATATACATCAGGTGCAATGCTAGAGATCTATGTACAGCAAATGACTCATTATCCATTTTCGTAAATGTATGTACTTGGAAATTGAGTGATATGTACTTATCAACATATTCAACAGTTAGAAATAAATAGTTTCAAAATGCCTGTTTATTCAAGGACATCGTAGCATGGAATCCTTCCACAGTCATCATCATTCTGCCCTGCCTCTGTGACTTTTATCTTTTATCCCCTCATATGTCTGTAAAATTCTACCACGTTGTGTTCTTCTGTTTTGAGCATTGCCTCAGGTTCATCTTGTGGATTCACCAAAAATATCTGAGTACTGGAGGAATGCATTTGTTTTCTGTGAGCCTAAGTGTCTGAATAAAATGGACCATTACTTTATACTTTTGTTTTAAAAAAGTGTAGGCTTTATTCTTACAAATGTTATCTAGCAGCACTTAGTTAAAATAAAAAGCTGAGGGGAATGTATATTTAAAGTTTTGCAGAAGCTGGCCTTTTGAAAGGGAATGAAGAGAGAGGAAAAGGAAAAGCACAAATAATATTTTGTTCAAATCAGTAATGTTAGAAACTTCAAAACTCTGATATGAGAAATAACAGAACAGCAAAATACGAAAGGGCAGAATTGCTTAAAAGTGTGGTTTTAGTAAAAGAGGAAAAAAAGTGTCCAGGTTGGTTAACAGTGATAGAACATGAAAAGCCAGTGAATTTAGGGTACATGTGTAGAGGTCACTATGATGCTGTGAAAAAAAATAAACAGAACACGGAGGAGAAGAGCAATTCAGTGTATGTATATATGTATGCATTTCAATATGTGTGTGGGAATATAAAGAAACACATATTTCGGTATATAGATAATATATTACTTTTGTATTATGTGTATACTTGTATATATTTCATTACATATTTTTGTGCATGTGAGTATATTCATATGTCTATAATATATATCTTATTAGTGAGAAAATTTGAGTTATATACAGCTGGATTAAAGAGTTACCCTGTAGAGCTGAGTTTCTGGATGAGGCATATCCTGGCATTTCTCCCTTCTTTGGTTGGGATCCATACAGATAATGCCATAGTGGCATGCTCACATTATCTAGTTGTGTTTATATATTGGTGATACTTTGTTAGGGTTGCTTTCTCAAAGTACCAGACATTGGGGGCTAAACAAAAATTTATTTTCACAGAATTATGAAGACTAGTAGGCCAAGATAAGGCATTAGCAGGGTTGATTTTTTTCTCAGGTCTTTCTCTTGGTTTGTAGAACGGTCTTCTCCCTGCAGCTACATAAGGTTTTCCCTCTGAGCCTGTCAGTGTCCTAATAGCTTCTTTTTATAAGAACATCAATAATACTGGATTGGGGCCCGCCCTAATAACCACGTGTTTCCTTGATTTCCCTTTTAAAAACCTTTTCTCCAAACTTAGTGAAATTCTGAGATACGGGTTGGGGGGGGGGTTAGGACTTAACATAGGAACTTGAAAGGTGAGCATAACAGTTAGCATCATAACTGTAAAGAGTACTGTACTGGGAGTATCTAGGAATTGTTATCCTGATGATACATTTTAATCGTTTGTGAATTATAGAATTTTGAAGTTACCTATCTTTACATATCTGTGTCCCTTTCTATGCTTGGGTTAGGCTCACTAGAAGTAGTATTTGAGCAAAGTGATGGATGGACACATTAGTAGATATTTATTTCTATATTTTAATTTCTCAATTAAAAAATTTAATATTCTTTAATATGTAGTCAACATTTACAATTTCTATTTTAAAAAGTCTGTTGTATGCCCTCACTTCAAATATCTTCTTTAGAAGATTCAGAGAGTTAAACTGAATAATGCAATATATTCAACAAGCACTAAGATAAACCTTTTATGTATAAAAATTCTTTAAAATATTTGTACTGAGATGGTGACCGCTATGGGAAAGTTCCTCCTATTTTTAAACCTAAGAAAAAGATAATAAAAAAGTTTTGAAATGGGATTTACAAAAACTACTCTCATTTGAATACTTATGAACCTATTTAAAATTAAAACAACTTAGCTGAAAAGCACTCATCTAACCTATTACTTTTATAATAAGAATTATCATTAAATTGTCACTATGAACAGAATAATTGTGTGTATTGAATGTTATTCTCATTTAATTAAATTTAAATTACTTTAAATTACTTATAAATGGTATCTTAATATTTACCATTAAATGTTTGGCATTTTGAATCAATGCGATACAATAAATTAGGAAAACAAAGCATAATTTCTCCCCTGATAATATAATCAAGTTCATAATTTGAAATCTGTTCAATATATGAGATGCTTTGGGGTCATTGGAATTTTTGTAAACATCTTTAAATGAGTTTCTGTTTTTGCTCAGCACTTACATCTTTAAAATGCTCTATTTAAGGCAAATATATAACCCTAGTGTGTGTGCATGCTGTTCACAAAGGAAATAAGAAATTCTAATAAAAATAAACTACATTTGCTTCCTGGGAAAACTGAAGGAAAGGGCATTTCTACAAACTAGTAAGAAATTGTATTGTGTGAAAGTGGCTGTATGTAAAACTTGATTGTAGATATCATCCATAGCTTATAGTAATATTTCAATCCAACTTTCAAGTTTGAGGTGCAATAATTCCCCAGAAAGTAAGGAAATTCCTAACGTGAGTAAAATATTAAATATTCAATGTTTTAATTTTATATTTAATTACTGCATTGCTATAATTTATTCCTAAATTAAAAACATTTTAAAGGATCTAAGTCATTACAAATCATGACATTTGATTATTCCAGATTTTTAAAAAATATAAACTGATATCTAATATCAACATACAATTTTTAAAGATTTAAGTAACTTATGAATATTATTACAGTACCAAATTCAATGTCATTAGAGGATTATATTGATAGCAGTTATCTTTGTAGCTCAACCAATTGCTCTTTTATTCATTCATGTGTCAGCTTTCTTACTACATAAGTAAGTGTGAACTGTGAAGGATAGATTGAAGCTTGAACTCCATCATATTGGTTAATTAGCATTAGATTTTAGAGATCTTAGTCCTTACACTTAGTTTATAGAAGTAAATGAGGAGTGCCATCTTTGTTAAAATTAGGCATTTCAAACTCATACTGTTAACACTCAAAAGTATCTAGCAGTTATAATTTGAATTAAGTTCAAAGAAAACACACAAACACACTGTTTAGTGTTTTGGGGAAGGAAGCAATCAAAAGTTGTAAAGGATTTTACTCATAGTCCCTAGTCCAAAAAGTAATACCCGGAAGATCATAAGGCCAGCCAGTAACCAAGGGCCTGGAGCTGTTTCCACAGCGGCATGCTGGTAGCAGCCAGGAGGGTGCCCTCAAGAACAAACTGTTTCTGATTGATCGGTGTTTGTGTTGCTTATCAGCATACTCGCCTCCCACTCCTTCCTTCTCCTTCTCCTCCCACCCATCTACTTCTTTTAATTACTTGCCTTGACTAATAGATCACATGAAGATATGTTCTCCGAGAATGATCAATTTTAGCTATCAATCAAAGATAAAAATTCAGGAAGAAATATACTCTCTCACCAAATAACAACCCATGAAACATGGGTTATTAATATATCCAGATGCCTGAATGAAAGTGATTATTTACTCCAGCAGAACAAACTGAAGCCTAATAGTATGTAGAATATGAAAGGAAAATAAAATGAGTCATTCAGTAAGTTCATATGAAATGATATGAAATTACACAATTAATAAGCTTAGATCAGCATCTTGCTCTTATTTCAGTGTCAGTTACACATCACACAAAGCTTTGGCGAACAATGCAGTATGAGGTTTACTGCCTAATTTCTGACATTCATCTATTTATAATTTAGGCCTTATTTTATAAAGAATGTGTGATTAGCTAACGGGAGAGATATAAAGCATATTAGCATAAACGCTAGTATCAGCTGGTCTAAAAACACGCTGAGCCCTGACATCTGAACTGAATGCAGCAGAACCTGGATCCCAACCCAGCCTTACTTCCCATCTATGGGCAGAGCAACTGGAATGGCCTCCTGCTCTCCAGGCTTGCTCCCACCAGAAAACTTTTGTAGGGAGAGATAATCTAAGACTTTTTTAAATGTACACACAGTGACAGTCAAAATGATAGGTAGGACTCACTGCTGAGGGTTAATAACTATGTTCTGCATGTGTGAGTCAGGGTTTTCTCAATCAGATTACTTACTCCTTGTCTTAGGAAGCAGACACCAAGAGGTGGAGAGGCAGCAATTTACTCTTAGAACTTATCTGACGGGGTAGGGAGGTGGAAAGTTTCTTCTTTTGTGAATTAATGTCCCATTTCACTTTTCCTCTTAATTAATTGGATTTATAAACCAGTCCATAATCATTAAGGAAAAAAAATTAGTGCATCAGGGCAATGCTACATCTACCTTCATATGGTTTTTTCCCCAAGACCTGCCTCTGCTTCTTGAATATGCTTCTGAAAACATTTGATAAAATATTTTTTTGCCTGAGGCCATGTATACATTTATCAGCTGTTTTCCAGCCCAAGAATTTGGGAATGATAAAGTTTTATTTTCTTATCTACTAAGTCCTGGGATGGAAATTTTTCTTCTAGATTCTGCTTCAAAATGTAACAATTTCTCCGTCAGTTCATCTGTGTCTGTTCCTTAACATATGCAATCAAAAGGAACCCTATTGGCACTTTCAATATTCTGTTGAGGATCTCTTTATACGTGAGTCCATTTGGTATATTTCCTAACTTCTGTGTTGCTGTAGGCAACTCCTTCATGCAATATGTGTCTCCCTTCCTCAGCCTTCCAACAGTGATATTTTTCTCTGGTTTGACACATCACTACAAATTAGTTTACTATTTATTTATCTTCTATTTCCTGTTGTTACTTATTAGCAGTTCCAAAAGCCAATGGCACATGCTTCAGGTTTCATTACCATGAAACCTGAATATTACTTCTAGTAATATTTCTGGCTGTTTATTGTGGTTACTAATTTATTGTGACATTACAAATCATCTTGAAATAGTAGAGCTTTATTATTTTCTATGATTTTAAGGGCTGGCCAGGCAGATGTGGTGTTGGCTGTGGTCATGCACTGGGCCTCATTCACTTTGGGACTCAGCTGGTCTGGGGTGTAGAAAGAAATTTCACTTGTGTCCATGTAGTACTAGTATAGGCTCTTGACTATATAGTCTCAGCTCTCTTTCATGTGGATTTTCTCATTCCATCTGTTTTTTCATCATCCAGTAATTCAATCTGTACTTCTTACCCAGGTTGATGGCTTCCAAAAGAGAGTTACTTTAACAAGTATCTGGGATTTTGGTTTTAATCAAGTATATTTAGGCGAACAGATCAGAAGACCCACTGCCTTTGAGAAAATACAGTGCCCAAGTAGAGGGGCACCATGGGGAAGCAGAACAGTCTGTCAGAAGACAGAATGATCCAGGAAAAGCATGTGTTTTGGGGGTGGGGAGTGGAAGGAATAGGCATGACAGTGTAAGCAGGTTTATGACTGCATAGTGTGAGTAATTTTCATAAGCACTGGGACCCTAGAAATCTAGTGCCTTGCCCTGGCATGACTAGGACAGGGAGATAGTGTCCCTGAGTATGGGAGCCTGACAAACAGAGGCAGGCAGGGGTAGAGTCCCAGGTTCGTTTGGTCTGCATAGCAAATACTCTTAGGCAGGTTGCTTGGTGTACCTAGGCACTAGCTACCCTTGGAAGGGACACACCCTCTCAGGTCTGTATGACCTCAAGGTGTCAAAGCATCATAATTTATAAAAAAAATAAAAATGTGCTTTATACAAGAACATTAAAAAGAAGCAGGAAGCATTTGCAGCCCTAGCTTGGAAGTTCCACAATGTAGTGGAGGTGGTGATATACTATCCAATTTCCCCCTCAGGAAAGAATCTGTTTCCCAGCTGTTGGGGGTGCTGTTGACAGAGAGCTATTTGATGTAAGCCTTTGCAAAAATTGTCTCAGTTACAGAGTCACCTTGCCCATGATCACACCACTGTCAAGGGTGCCACATCCAGTAAATGATTGTGATAAGAACATAGAGAAAGGCTTGGCTATTTTAGCCCGATGTGTGACAAATATGAAGGACATTTTCTGTCCAGGGTTTGCTAACATTGTTGTCAGAATGTGTTTACAGGTCAGTTTCTCCTGTGTTCAGTCATGCTTTTTCCCCTTATTTTCTATAGGTGTTGACACCAAGGGAATCCTCTAATAACCATCATGCACAATGACTCCAACTCACAGTCTATTTCCTGGATGACCCTACCTGTAAAAACCAGTGTATTACCCCAAAGACATTCTATTAGTTACAGCAATTCACAAAGCCTACCCAAATTCAAAGGGATAAAATAATGGAATTCACTTCTTGAAAGATAAAGCATCAACAGCAATTTCCAGCCAGAGTTTACAATGTTCTGTAAACACAAGGTTTTAGTGCGAAGTGATATGTTCTGACATAGAGAGCTGTTTGCTGATTGAATGATAGTTTTTGACATGTTGTTCAAAATTACTGGTGTCAGGAGACTGAGAGTGGGAAATTAAGTCCCTAAGTGACTGGAGTTGCTCATTATGACACAGGGTTTTGTCAAATCCACAAAATAATCAGACCCACAGGAATACTAGTAATCAGATGTAGTAAACATCTGATGAAAATGGTATAGTTTGGAAAGTTCAAGCAGCTCTGGAGGACACAGAGCTGCATAAGATGGCTCAGGTATCCTCCCTTAATCCACCTCACAGGTGACTCACCTGCATCTTTTGATCATCACCTCTCCTTAGATTTTACCTATGCTTACCTGTATGGTTATATGTATTTGCCTAATGAAGGGAGTTATAAATCCTGAGTATATCATGAAAATTTTGTCTCAATGTATGAGTTAGAACAGAAAAATAAACACCGCTACATTATTGACTTACTTAATGGTAACCGATGGTCAGCAGGGGTAGAAAACCCTCACTGCAAGCCAAGTACTTGCTAATAAAGTTTGTATAGTTGCCTGGTAAAGACATATATAGGGATTCCTGGACAGTAGGGGATGAATCAGTCCATAAGAAGAGACCTAGAAAGAGCAAGATGAGAAGTATGAAGACAAAACTGTCTAGCCAAGAAGGCAAATGTTGCACTCATGAAAGACAGGTATGTAGATCTTTGAATTTTACATCAATGCTCATGAAGAAGGAGACTGTCATTCGAGTTAAGTTATTTCAGGTATAACTGGTGGATGCCGGCTACCCTCTCTTCCTGGCCATGTGGAATTTGTGTGATGGTTCATGAACAGAGTTCCCATGATGTCATGAATGAACATGATGTCTGGGCAAAGCAGAAAGGCTTCCTTCCTTCTTGCCAAGGTTGCTGCCCCGGCTGGATGCCCCATCTACTAACCACAGAAACCTAGGCAGCACTATGCATAGCGAAGTCTCTTGAGAATGTTGGCTAGCCACTTGGTGCCAAGTCAATTATAGCATAACCATTCTATCTTTGAGAGATTACAATTTTATTATTATTGGAATTAACACCTATTTCTGAAATGGCTTTACCTTTCTTTCCAACTACGTCTCTACCATCACCACTATAAGAACTCCTGAAATAATTACATGAGGTCATGCATTACTTTGCATTAGACCCAAGGGACTCATTTGATGAAGAGAAGGTGCAACATGGCTGAATGACCATGAGGTTCACTAGTCTTACCAAATAGCACACCCCTCATAAGCATCTGAATTGATAGTGTAGAGCAGTGTACCATCAAAGCCTAAATAAAGGCTCACTAATGGTCAGTATTCAGCAATTGTAGGTTGCTGTTTTCTGGTGTCTCTTGCAGTCGAATTGGTGGTCAAGTATGATATTGGGTCCCAAACAGCTAGAAAACACAATGAATGGGTCCAGAAAGCAAAGAGTGGATGTAGGATTGCCCTTCTCACCAACATTCTCTGTGGCTCACTTGTAGAACTGTGCTTCTTGTCATAGAAAATTCAAGTTCTGTTGCATTAGAATGCTTATTTGCAGTCAGAGATCATTTTACTAGATGAAACTAGGGTTAGGATTTCCACAGAATGTGAAGCTGCGACTGTCTCGTGATCACTCTGGAGTTCCGAGAACAGCAGGCAAAAGAAAGAGTTCACCTGAGCAGTAAGACTTCCCAACATAAAATGGAGCATGTCTAGAGAGCAGGGAGGGGTTTCAGTGCGGCCTCTCTGCCCCATGATAACAATGAATTAATTGGCAGTTACACTTAACACATCCTTAAGAGAGCAAGGAAATTAATGGCCTGTCCTCTTTAAGGATTAAGCTCTTGCATATCCTTTCATCTAAGCAGCCTAGAATAACTGAAGTGCTGGAGTGAAGGGGGGAGGAAAGAGATGATGATCTCTTATGACCATTGGTAGAAATTCATTTCAATCACCCTCCTGTATTACATCCTATTATTTTTTAAAAATTTCATTTAATCACTGCCTGGGAAACTCTACATCAGGGAGACTTAAGAGCCACAGAAAAATTTTGAGGGCAGTGTGTGTTCATTATCTTGTACAAGTATATAGTGTATGTTACATCAAATTATAAAATTTAAATGTGTTCATTTTATTGTACATCAATAATAAGTCAGTAAACATGTTAAAAGGAGAAAATGAATATACACATATAAATGAATGCATTTAGTGCACATATTTAATAAACACTTATGTATACATATATGTGTGTTTGTAAATATATTAAGTTTTGCTCATCATTACAGGTTGTAGAACAGGTATTGCATAGTGACAAGAAGCTCACTGTCATTATGTCATCACACATTGACTCTGTGTTTAAGATTCCTAACTCTCTAACTTTATGGCAGTTTGTAAATACAAGACAAACAAATGCACTGAGAGAATTGATGAATGATGCTTTATTTTGGCTTTATAGCATTGATGCAAATAAATATACTCTGCTTCTGGTTTGTTGCTACACATTAAGTTGCATTTGATAAGGAGTGAAGACAAATGGATCAAATAAACTACAATCAATAAAATGCTAAAGGTCATCAAATCACTCTTGTTTCAGAGAGGAAGCTATGCCATAGAAATATTAAATGTTTTGCTATCATTATAGAGTTTCTGGCATCCTGAGTTAAAATTTAGGGTTTTCAGATGTTTGATCAGGTAATCCTTCACTACCTCAGACAGAAAATATTATTTGTATTATTTAAAATATCTCAGCTATATGAAATCAAACAGCATGCCATACCATTAAATAAGAGATAACAAAGATCGATGGATATTTTGAGAGGAAATAACTGAGAGACACAGAAATAGTCAGAGAGAAGTAGCTTTGTGATCAAGGGATGTAAGCCTCATTTGCATTCTTATCTACTTAGTTCTTTCTAACATAAGTAAATATATGTGTATATTAAAAATGGTAGGAAAGAATTTAGCCAAGATTTTGTTGCAATAAATTGAATCCATGTGCATGACATATAAGAAATTAAGAAATATGTTTTAAATTTATGTTTATTTAGTTGAACTACAATATTGTATTAGGTGTACAACATAGTGATGCAACATTTATATACCTTACGAAATAGCACCACAATGAGTCTAGTAACCATCTGTCCCCATACACAGTTATTATGATATTTCTGACTATATTCCCCATGCTGTACGTTACATCCCCCTGACTTATTTTATAACTGGAAGCTTCTACTTCTTAATGCCCTTTCTGTTTTCCACCCAGAAGTGTGTTTTCATATGTGTTTGCAGAGATCTGTTATTTTCAGTTTCTCAGAATATGAGAAGCTCAGTTATAATGTAGACTTTAATTGGAATACTACTGAGCAAAAAGAGAATTGCACTTACGGCATCCTAAGAGGGCCAAAATGCACAGGTGGATAGGCAACCAGCAGTATGCCAGGGAGAAACAACACTTCACTGAACTCTTCAGCAGCAGGGATCACGCAAGAGGAAAATAGATACACGAAATGCAAGCGTGATGGTACCAGCTTCAGTTTTGTTAATTAGGCTACATTCATGCTTCAGTAAAGTTGCAATTTGCCACTCCATCTTCCTGGAGCCTGTTGTGCAAATGCTCTAGTGCCCCTAGTAGCTACAAACACTGTATACTGTGTGCCTCCTACTGAGATGTCATTACAACATTAAAACAGTGCCCATTTAACAGTACTCTAAAAATTATCATTTTCTTTTACACAAAGATATGAGTAAATCTATTACTACTTTTTAAAAATTAAAAGCAATTTTACACTATTTCCAATACTTGCCACTGAGACACAGATTACTTAATTTGTCTACTTATCTAATTTAACAATATTGCTTAATTATTTAAAAAATATATATACTTTCTACATACAGGACATTTTTTGAATTAAAAGGCTGCAGGCTGTGTCTATATTGATATCTAGACAATTGTTTTAAAAATCATAATATTTTAAGTATTTAAAGCATTATTTGCAAATATAGAATATGACTAAGAGTTAATCATTGTGCCTTTTATTACATAGTACATGCATGGAGATACATGAAGATGTGCATTTGATGTGTGTTGTTGAAGACCCATGAGATGGCGCTATGCCAATGTGTCGTGACAACTGAAACCCCAGGCAGACGGCTGGGAAACACAGGCTCAGTGCAGGTTTTCTCTGCGGCATCATCGCCAGTTCTGAGCCTGTGACATCAGGCTGGCCGAACGTTCATTTGTTTCGCTCCGTAAGATGGTCCTGGTAGCACCGAGGTGCTTTTAACTTCATTAGAAATGACCTTGTTAGATTGTATTGTTATAGCGGTTCTGTCATATTGGTGTGCATTTAAGAAAATTGTTCAAAATTGGTGATTTTTTGTGTAGCCACTTTAATATTGAAGATGAAAGAAACTAAGCAACATTTTCAGCATATTATTCTTTATTATTTCAAGAAGATAAAAATGCAACTGAAATGCAAAAAAAAAAATTGTACAGTGTACAGAGAAGGTGCTGTGAGTAATCAAATGTGTCAAAAGTGGTTTGTGAAGTTTCATGCTGGAGATTTCTGATTGGACGATGTTCCACGGTCGGGTCATGTAGACCAGTTAAAGTTGATAGTGATCAAATGGAGGCAAAGGTTGAGAACAATCAATGTTATGTGAAGCAGGAGATAGCCGACATACTTAAAATATCCAACTCAAATACTGAAATCGTTTGCATCAGCTTAGTTATGTTAATCACTTTGAAGTTTGGGTTCCTCATAAATTAAGCAAAAATGTAAATAAATAAATAAACTTCTTGACCATATTTTCACACGTGATTCTCTACTTAAATGTAATGAAAACATTCTGTTTTTAAAACAAATTGTGACAGGCGATGAAAGGTGGATACTTGACAATAATGTAGAATGGAAGAGATCATGAGGCAGATGAAATGAACCACCAGCAACCACACCAAAGACTGGTGTGGTCTTCATTCCAAAGAATGTGATGTGTGGTATATATGGCGGGATGGGAAGGGAATCCTCTATTATGAGCTCCTTCTGGAAAACCAAAGTATTAATTCCAACAAGTACTGCTCCCAATAAGACCAATTGTAAGCAGCACTGGACAAAAAGAATCCGGGATTAGTTAACAAAAAATGCATAATGTTGCATCAGGATAACGCAAGGCTGAGTGCTTCTTTGATGACTGGGCAAAAGCTGTTACAGCCTGGCTGGGAAGTTCTGATTCCTCTGCTGTATGTACCGGGCATCGTGCCTTTGCGTTTCTGTCTTTACAAACTTCTCTTAATGGAAAGAAATTTAATTCCCTGGAACACTGCAAAAGGAACCTGAAACAGTTCATTGCTCAAAAAGATAAAACGTTTTGGGAAAAGGTACAGAGAATAAGTAGCATAAATGGTAGGTAGACAGGGAGAAGTTAAAATAGTATGGGAAATGTAGAAGCCAAAGAACTTATATGTATGACACATGGGCATGACCTAAGGGGGGAATACAGGTGGGAGGGGGTGTGCAGGGTGGAGGGGGATAAAGAGGGGAAAATGGGACAACTGTAATACCATAATCAATAAAATATATTTTAAAAAGCTACTTTTCATAACAAAAGCAAATTGACAGTTGTGCTAATGCTCTGGGTGAAATGCGGATGTCACTCTAAGAGCATTCAGTGCCTTCTAATGGGGGGCAGTGGCTTTATGCAGTGCCTGCAGGAGAGTCAGGGAGGTGGAGACTCCCGTGTCATGAGGAACACTTGCCCTGACTAAAGATGGCAGCCAAAAGAAGGTAAAAGATACAGGGGAACTGGCAAAACTAGTTCATTGTAGGAGGGACTGGATGTGAGGTCATGTGGGAAGAAAAAAGTTTTGGGAATATATAATTATGAAGTTGCCTGAAAAATGGCAGAAGGTAGTGGAACAAAATAGTGAATACATTGTTCAATAAAGTTACTTGTGAAAATGAAAAAATGTGTCTTTTATTTTTACTTAAAATGCAATCAAACTTTTTGGTTAACCCAGTATTTCTCATCAAATTAAATGAAAAATCGCATGTTAAAACATTGAATGCAAGGGCAGCTCATAGCAAATGATCGGTGAAAATGTGACCTGTCCTTGTTACTAGTAGTGTGCCCACTTTGTGTAGGAGACCATTCTGCGTGCGTGGGCCCAGCTCCCACTCGGAGATGCACAGGACCCACGCCCATGGAGAGGTTCTCCTGTGGGGAATCAGGACTGCAATGTACCCAGGCCGCTTTGAGTCTTGCTCTTGCTAAAAAACTCTCTCACCCTGAATTAAGGACATTTACTGCAAAGTAACTTCCTAAAATCCATGCTAAACCTTCCAAGGATGTGTGTAACTGGTTCAACCACTTTTGCCTTTTCATTTGCAAATATCCCTCTTCTGTGATGTGATTAGCGGCATTGACTCCTTTGTTTTCTGTAAAGAGTAACCACCTAAATCGAACCTCTGCATAGTAAATGAGGACCATCATATAATGTGCCGAGAAACCCAATAAAGGCTGGTCACGGCAAGGGCCATGGTTTTTGCTCCCCTTGAGAGAAAAGCCATACTGTCCCTTTTCCTCCACCAGACTCAGTAGTCCATGTGAATGTCTCATTTCATCCATAATGATGCGGACACTGTGGGCCGGTGTCTGCATCAGTTTGTGCTTACTCTAAATAGTTCCTAAGTTATATTAATGGAAAGAAACATACATTTATTAGATATTGTTAGTTATTAAACTTTAAAGTGAAAATTTAAAAAGTAGCAGAGGAAATGAATAGGCATTTTCCAAAGAAAACATACAAATGGCCAGCAGGTACATGAGGACATCACTAATCAGCAGGAAAATGCAAATCAAAACCACAATGAGATATCACCTCACACCTGTTAGAATGGTTGCCATCAAAAGCACATGAAACAACAAATGTTGGCAAGGATATGGAGAAAAGGAAAGCCTTGCACTAATGGTAGAAAAGTAATCAATACAAACACTATGAAAAACAGTATAGAACTTTCTTAATTACTTGAAAACAGAATTATTATATGATTCAACAATTCTACTTTGGGGTATTTATTTGAAAAAATGAAAACACTAACTCAAAGGATATGTGCACCTCATATTCATTGCGGCATTATTTATAATAGCCCAGGTATGGAAACAAACTAAGTGTTCAATGAATGTATAAAAAATGTTGTCTATGCCCTGGCTGGGCTGACTCAGTGGATTGAGCGCAGGCTGCGAACCAAAGAGTCGCTGGTTCAATTCCTAGTCAGGGCACATGCCTGGATTACAGGCCAGGTCCCTAGTGGGGGCCACATGAGAGGCAACCACACATGATGTTTCTCTTCCTCTCTTTCTCCTTCCCTTCCCCTCTCTCTAAAAAAATAAATAAATAAAATTTAAAAAAATGTTGTCTATGCTTTTATATATCTATCTATTTAGATATACTATAGAATGTTATTAAGCCTTAAAAAATAAGAACATCCTGTCATTTGTGACAACATGGATGGAACTTGTGGGTATTATGTTAAGTGGAATTAGAGAAAAATAGAGTGTATAATCTCATAGGTGAAATCTGAAAAAGTTGAACTGGAAGAAACAGAACAGATTAGTTGTCAGAAATAGAGGGGGTGAGAATGAGTAAAGTTAGTCAAAAGGTAGGAATTTCATTTATAAAATATACGTTAGGGATATAATGTATAAATATGCACATTATACTATTATATAACAATTATACAATATATATGACAATTATATCACATCACATTTTCTTGCATTTTAAAGAATTCTTATTGCTATTGAGATACTCTAATATAAATTTTACTATACACAGAATCAAGTTCTCTCAAGTCTAACCTAATTAATTTTTTTTACTTTTCTTTCTTTTTTATCAAAAACAGTAGACACACAAATCAAAATAGTAAATGGTAAAAAGCATGACATCAGACACCTCTGAAAATTGACCAATTTCTCATTCTTAAAACATTTTGCAAAATTCCAAGACCTACTTCTTTCCAGCTGGCCTCTATAAGGCTAGCTGCTTTCTCAGATACAAATGCCTATCATTTAATCAAAGCAATAGTAGCTAATAACATAGCATTAATGTGCTTTACTGTTATTTAGAATTATGTATAGTTTAAAATTAGGCAATTAGGAACTTAATTTCTTTTTTATAAACCTGTTTTGAAGTAACACAGGAGACTAAAATACTTTTTTAACACTCAAGACTGAATAAGCAATATATTCTGCACTTTGGGAGAATAAAAGAGCTCTTCTTTTCTTTCTAAGTTCTACCAAAAACTATCTTACACTGATTGAGCAATGAAAGCATCAGTTTCATGTTTAAGCGAGCGAGCGCATTAATTAAACACAATAGACAACTCTTTAAAACATCCAACTTTTCTACTCTCCTATCTCAAGACAGGCTCAGAATATCATTATGTGATTAAGGAATGTGTCCCTGAAGAATATTGTTATATTATGCTATGATTAGTGGTGTCTCAAGGGCCCTGATTATTCTGATTAAGTAAAAGTACTTCAGCTGTCGAGTTGAAAAAATGTACCTGTAAAATGAAAAGTAAAGCACTTGAGCAGCCAAAACAAGGCAGGCAGGGAATAGTCAATAACTTTTCTTTCTGACCCTAGACTGCAAGATATGTCATGAAAGAGCAGCAATTAAACAGATGTTTGACCGAATGACTAATATTTCCTGTATGAAACTAAAATAAAATTATTGCCAAGAGATTTTCCTTGCATTTTCCATGTGTTACATGCCTTCCAATGAGAGGGTCATCTTAATGAGACTCACAATATGTATCAACAGGGTGAGGAAAGGTTCTTTGTCTGTGCACTTGAATTACCATTAAGGAGTATTATTTTCCCAAAGGGCGGTGGAGTAATGAACACCACGGACATGAATGATTTGGTTCAAAGCCCAGCAGAATCACCACAATAACACTGATGGAGGAACCACTGCCCTGTCTTTCTTTCTGGCAATTCCATGCTAGCTATTTATTCTCTATTTTTTCTGGTTCTAACATCTGCAAACAACACCTGTTCAAACTTTTTCCTGTGGGTCAAGGCAATGACTGTAAAGACGGACTGGGCCACATATCCCTGAGAGCCAGCAGACTGCAGTGTGGTCCAGGAACGTCACAATCGTTTAGAACAAATCAGCTTATCATTCCTCATGGAGAACCATGAAAAAACTATTTTATTCATAATATAAGAAGAATACAATCAAGTGTAAGTAAAGTATATTTGTAGAAAATAATGTCCTTGTTTGGAGTGTTCCATGTTGACTCTTTAGAGATGTAAAAGTTATGAGAAAAATGGAAGACAATAAATTGATGGGTTGGAGCCATAATTTTTTATCCAGAATGTAACAGCCTAAAAAATGATCCAAATGTATGTTCTGGCTTGGGAGAAATGTGTAAAGTTTTCTATAGAGCTTTGCCAAAAGGTTCAGCTAGTTTTGGGGGAAAGTTGGTTAAATATGGGCCTACGAAGAGGGAGAAATTGTTCAGGATTGAACAGCTACGTGTTTGGGAACAGACTTATTACAAGGGCTGAAGAGGAGCTGTTCAGGGGTGAAGGCCATGCACATATCGAGATGGGAAAGAAAAGGGTTCGGGGCCAAAGTCATGAGGAAGGGGTGGATGGCTAATGGACATTTTCACTTCTTCAGTCTTTTATAGTTTCTCCTTTCTGTCAAAGGAGAGGTTGAGTCTCATCATTTGACAAAATATTGTTAATTCTTCCAAATATATACACTAGCATCAACTGACCTACCAGACTCATTGGTGGTGGCTGTCAGAAGGGCTCTTATTACTGTTACTTTTCATAGTTTAATTTCAATTATTTATCAAGTAAATTGATATTTGGAATACTTTAAAAGTCTGGAGAGAGTACATGCAAAAAAAGCCTGTGAAGACAAGAATGACAATTAGAATTATTAGAAAGACTTGTACAATGTCTGTAAACCAAGATTCTTCCCAGCCTGGAACCACTGAAGAGAACCTATGCCATCCTAGTCCCAAGTTTGTAAGGAAAGAGTCTTGGTATCAGTAGGCTTGTATGTAATGCAATTTATCCTTCTGATATATAAGGTAACAACATTAAGAAGAAAACTTTTAATGGCAGTTTAACAATAAAAGCCTAAAACCAACAAAAAGGTGGGGAAAATAAGCATGGAAAGAAGATGAGAAACAGAGAGCTAAGAAGTCAGTAAAGTTTTGGGCAGAAAATATCCATGTCTTAGAGTTTTCTAATATCTAAATTTCCTGGGAAAACCATCTCTTTCATGAAGACTTCTGTTTGTGAAGATTCCTGAAGAACTCTGTTTTAGATCAATCATCAGCATGGAAGTCTGAGTGTATGAAGTTTTATAATTAAGAGACTTTTCATGGAAGACATAAATTCACTGAAATCTTACTGAAGTGTTTGTGGGAAAGAGTAATGTCCCTCCAATAAGGCTTAAGAACAGTCTTACATTGCAGTCCTTGCCAGGAAAGTGGATATCTGGGTGGAAGGTCATGCAGGGGTTTTTAAATTTTAGCTGGGAAAGGCACTGAACCCATTCATGGTAAGTTTGGGTGCGTGGCATTAAACCTGTATATTATTTAGCCTTATCAGACAACAAAAAGCAAAATCCAGGCTAGGAGGTGAAATCCCCAGTGGGCAGTGCATCTAGTACTAAGCTCCAATGGGGATGTGTGAGTTACTGCTGGAGAGGACATACGGCGTTGATGATACTAACTGGGTTCTTCTGGGAACGCAAGCTAAAAACTAAAGAGTATATTTGAAAAGTGTTTTTAAACAGATGCTAACTTTCTGAGAAAATTCTTATATGGCATACTAGCAAACTTTGTTTTTCAGCCTGGTTTAAAATGGTGGTGTTGAGACTTTGCTTATTTTATTTTTGTATTTTTGTAGAGATGAGGATGCAAACAAATTACATATAAATGGGTTCATAGAAAGTTGAGTATTTATGTAACTCACTTATATTTGTTTCCAAAGATTGCAAATACAATGAATAAAGCTTAGATATTGAATGTAAGGAATGAGTATTAGATTAGCTATTATTTCACAGGTTATAAAAGGAAATGTCTCTACTGGGCACAATTGAACTTTAGCCAGAGCTTAGTCCTGACATCAAGAACCAAAGTCTGCTCAAAATGCTCCACGTCCTCCAGAGGGAGCTGCTGCCCGCATGGCAAGAGCAGAAGTGAGACGGCGTGATTGGCGGTCTTCTGTTACTTTTCTGATTTAGTAGTAAACCATAACACCTGGGTTAAGCACATTAACAGGTGGTGGTAAGTCAATCAACTTTCCCCACGTTAATTTCATACTGGGAATAACGTACAGCACAGAAGCATCCTTAACACATCTTGCCTTTCGTTTTCTCCCAAGAAGAGATCATCACCAGCATATGCTGAGATAATTCCTGCATATCTTAGGGCCCATCACTGTAAGAAGACTGATGTAGAAAACAGTAAAACAGTGGCTGACCACAAATTACCATTAATTTGAGGACTCCTTTCCAAAATCAAAACATTGTCAAGGAAAAGGCCACTCTAAGTGTGACTATGGCTGACAACAATGCCAATAGGAAGGGCTGGTTTTATCACCTATGGATCTCTGAAATGGTTGGTCCTATGTTTTGGGGGAATTGCTAATGGCTTCAGAGATCATTCTCTATTCTTAACATACCCAAAATAAAGGACTGACTAATGATTTTAAGACCTTCTTGAGGCTAGATTAACCTATAAAGTTTGAGAGACCAGGGACTGCAGTCTGGCCCTTAGGATCTAATTAAACTAAGTGCACAATACTAACGGATTGTTTGATTTGATCTTGAAACACTTTCACACAGCAATGGTGTTTTTAATTATTTTTCCAGAATTCTATGGTTCTTTTGTGAAGTGGCTTTACTTTTTGGATAAGGTTTTATAATATTATAATAGAACAGTTAACTTTCTTCCAAATATGTCATTTTTTTTTAATCTCAGATATTTTTGATAATTCTTCTAATTGTCCTTCCATGGTTAATACAAACAAAAAAGAAAATTACATTTAAACATGCCATTTCTAAATTGCATATGTTTAATTATTGGCTTTCAGTTTCAATGATCATTATTTCCAATTATTTTTTTTACATATTTTGTCTGACTCCTTTCTTATCATTTTTCTCTTTTGTTTACTATAGTTTTAATACTTTAAATTATTTTGCTAACTTCAAATAATATTATATTTTCTGCTTGTGTCTAAAATATGATAAGAATAGGCTAATTACCCTGGCCGGGTGGGTCAGTTGGTTGGACCATCATACCATACACCAAAAGGCTGTGGGTTCAATTCCTGGTCAGGGCACATGCCTTGGTTGTGGATCTGATCCACGGATATGGAGCATATGGGAGGGAACTGACAGATGTTTCTTTTCCACATCAATGTTTCTTTCTCGTTCTCTGTCTCCCCTTTTCTTTCTCTCTAAAATCAGCAAACATATCCTCAGGTGAGGGTTTTTTAAAATAGGCTAATAACAAGATAGTAATAACTAGATTAGACTAAATTAGATTTATACAATATACAAAGTCAGCATACAAGATTTTCACTTACATTTGTTTCATTTTTTATGTCATCTTTTTGTTTTCTTAGGTATTATGCAAAATGAAATTATCTTCAGTTTAAACTTATAGTACATCAATATTCCAAAATATATTATGTATGAACACCCTTTTGTTCTGTAATTTAACTGCCTATTCCAGATTATTTTGTAACTTGCTAACTCAAAATAAATCTAGACCATAAGATATATTGTTTTAAATTTTATCACCCTCACCTTTAGGAGCTACAAAACTAAAACTGTGTTTATAATGTTTTATAGGACATATATACTCTAAAATTTAGAAGCCTTCATTGAAGGGATATTTGAATATGCTGTTCAAGAAATGTTTAATTATCGAATAATTGAAATTTTAATTTACAGACTTTAACTGAGTCAATAATTCTACTTTTTTACAAATTATTACAGTTTAAAAGCTTTGATCTTTAAGTTTTGACAAATAGCTGGATGAAAGCATAGAAATACATGTAGTTACATACAATGCGTGGATAGATAGTGGACACATACACACAGAGAAAGGTTTGTGTAAGATTAATAATACTTTCACTACATACATATTCTTTAACTGCTTCCTTAAAATATTTCTCAAAACACTAAAATTCATTGTCCTTCTATTTTAGGTTTTTATTTAATTTTAACTTGGTGATAGTGTATAGAATATTTGTCAGTAGAAAATTATAATTGGAAGGAATGGAGAATTCAAGAAAAGTCACTCAGAAATTAGAATCTATAAACAGGACTCCAGTGAAATATTTTATCTAAGGTTTGGGTGGTGTAAGAAAAAGTCCACAGTTAGAAAAACCCAAAGCTCATTTATTAAGAGTAAAAATAAGGTATTTGCTCAACAGGAGAACATACCCACGTGTTCCGAAGTGTGATATTAATGTGAATTCGGTTTCCAAAGTTATGGGGAAGTTTGCATGTTCTTTTTGTCCGTAACTAAAAACAAAGTATACCTTCAGGGCCTGCACGATTTCTATTTCAAATTTTATCTTGCGGTGAATTTCTGTATCATTTTGGGTTGAAATTCTACTGTTTGGGTAGACAGTCGTTCCTCATGGAAAATAAATTTGCATTAAAAAAACCTCCGTACTAAGCAATTGTTTTGTCAAGAAGACTCATCTTACATTTTATTCCATTCTTTGCTATGAAGTGACATGTATCTCAGCGACCGCACTCAGGCTTCCTGCAGCCGTTACGAATGTGCATGAAGCCATTCCCGTGCAGACAAACAGCTCCAGGACTGACAAATTTCTAGTAATGCAAGGAGCTCGTGTTCAACAAACTGCCACAGAAAGAAATAACTTCTCCCTCAGCCACCCGTTCTCTGAGAATGCGAGGTAATGGATATTGAATGCAGCTTAGTTAATATGGATCAATTCAATTTCAAAATGTAAAATTTTGTAAATACTACATTTAAATGCATTTGCACAGAATACATAAAACTTAATGCGTATTTTTTATCATAAGATGTACATAGCAATACCTTTAACAAAAAAGTTATAAGTATATGACTTGAACAGAGTCCAGAATAAAATGAGTTTTGAGAGAGTGTGATAAAAAAAAAGGAACTTCTGAGAACATTGGAACACGATTTTGTAAAGTATGTTTACGTTTATGTTAGCAGAGGTTTCATTACATTTGCTTTGTTGGCATCTTCCCAGAATAAGATATATTTTTAAAAAATGGGTTATGCATGCTGAATGATTTTCATATCTTTACTAATAATGTTATTGCAAAATCAAGAATAAACCAATTTCTAACTTCTTAGGTAGTAGTTATTTGGTGATAATTCAGTTTTACAAAAAAGCAACTCATCCACTTGCATAGGCATCCTTGAATGAGAAAAGGCCAAGAGATTGTAAGTTTTAACAGACATGTAAGTAAATATGTATTTTTACCAATTCCTAGAATCAATAGTGTTAGAATAGATTTTGGTGCCAACTTCTAAGTACAGGTTCATATTGCTTCTTAGCCCTAATTTGAGCTAAAGTCTTATGCTGATTCCAACAAGGGATGGTGGAGGGCATAA
>CM052539.1:180060774-180161387 GCA_028533065.1 Trachops cirrhosus | reverse complement strand
TTTTTTAGGTCTTTGAGCATATTTATGATGATTATTTGAATGTCTTTGTCTAGAAAACTAGTAAGTATAATTTCTAGTTTTCCTCAAGGACAGTCTCTGTTCATTTACTTCATTTCTTTGAATGGGTCATACTTTCTTATTTCTTTGTATGCCCTGTGACAATTTATTGAAAGCTAGATATTTGAATGTTATAATATGTTAACTCTATAAATTGATCTCCCTTTATTATCCATGGTTTGCTGTTTTTTTCTCCTTGTGATTACTAAAGGCTATAGTAATACATTTTTCTAGTGTCTATTCTTAGTGTTTTCCAGAGATTGTATTTATTATTGTGTATATTCAGTTAGTGCTTTGACAGAGGTTGCCTTGAACAAAAGAAACTAAAACCATAGAAACAAACAAAACTCCTCTCCCCAATTCTTTGCACATTGGTTCTGTGCTACGTCGCTCCTTCAACACTAAGCCAGGCTTTCACTGAGACTAGTACACCAGCCCATGGTGGACACATAAAACCTTCCCAGGTTTTTCTCATCACACGCCTTCCCTTGGACATGTGTTTGGATTTCTAAATTTCCCAGTGTACACAAACACTTTTGACGGCTCTTAAGAAACTTTTTCCTGGATTTTCCTCCTAGGCCTTAGGGGTACTACTGTATGTGTATCCCAACCATCATCTTTTGCCTCAGGCATCTATGGTTGTCAGTGGTACAATGTTCTCAAGCAATGGTCACCACTTTTCTGGACTGCGTAAATTTAGCAAAACAGACATGAGCATCTTGTATCAGTTTTTCAGGTAGTCACCAGACAGGTAAGAACATACCTGCACAGTAGTTGTGAATAAAGTCTGCTCTTCCCTTGCTAAAACTGGTGACCAGATCACACGTTGTGAACGTGAGTTGCTATCATCAAGACAGCTACCAAACTGAAAAATGTAAGTAAAAATGACACAAAACTTTTCAGCCATTTTAAATTTGCCGTTTTTGTTAGTGTTTACTTGGTTACCATTAATCTGCGACAGTTTTTCAGAATTCTGTCAATGCTGGTTCTGACAGTTGCTACCTGTATGTTTCTGTTGTGGGGACAGTAGCTTGGAGCAGCTTAGAACACATTTTGCTAAAGTCACTCCTGTATCTATCATATTTAATCCTGCTTAGAAATATTTTTAAGTGTTACACAGGGCCAAAAAGCAAATTTTATTGGTGTTCAACAATATGGAAATATGTGTGACCTTTACTGTGACAGGGATAAGATTATCTTTCTCCAAAGGTCATTCAGTTTCTCTCTATAAAGTAGAAATAAAATCCATAGAAATAAACTATCTGCAAATGGTCACAAACGTTATTTTGCTGTAGTAAATTTTGGAATTGGCAAAGCATCTCAGGTGTACTAAATATTTAAATAGTTACCTTTTTTTAAGAAAAAGTAAACATGTTTATTCATCATATTATTAATTATTATAAAATACTTTGGAGTTCTTGTTATAGGGTTTGATAAATAGTTCTGGCTTAAAATGTGTATTTTAAAGCAGAAAAAACTTAGGGTGAGCAATGTTCTCTGACTCATCATAATTTGAGGAATTCTAAACTTTTCATCTATTTCAATTTCATTTGTTGAAAAAAATCATCCTTTAATGCTTATCTTTTAGACTTTAATAAATCTTAAATAATGAAGAATTAGTTGTATTGCTTTAATGATATTAATAAATGAGTGGTTCTGACTTTCTTTAATTTTAGAGGGAGAAATAAGATAAACACGGAATTGGATGATAGCATTCTTATTGTTCAATGCAAATCCCTCCCTTCCTCACTTCTGTCTTTAATTAACCAGCAGGAATCAACAAAATTATTACTGGTCTCTTGGCTAGAAAAATGATGTATATACTTTCCACGTCTGATTAGGTAAACAAATCACAAGGAGGATAGAGAAAGATCCTTAAATAAAAATTCCACAAACTGATTGCATTTCAGGGCTTATTTGTTTAGACTAATGGAAACAGTTAAATAAATACTCTAATGAATCAGGCTCTTTCAACATTTAAGACAGTCCCGGGGAGCTAGTTAGGCATTTTTGGAACCTAGCTTGCAATTTTAAATCTAAGTGGGACTATTTAGTGTTGTGAATCATGGATTAGTCAAATAATGTCTAAAGGGCCTAAAATATTTTTAAAATACCTTGCAACTCCATGGTACCAAACATATATTTATGGAAAATTGTAAATACAATGATTAATATAAGGTACATTTAAGTTGTGTTTTTTAGTCATGTTATATTCCCCTTAATGTTACATTTCCATTTATTTGACAAATAAAAATAAATAAGCAACCATTTTGATGATACTGCATTTTACATTTAAATCAAACCTCAAAGCTTGTTTTTTTAATAAAGTACAAAATTCTGTTGTCTTAAAGTCTATTCTCAATTTATTTGATATATTCATTATCTTGAAGGCATATTTGAACTCTTTAAAAGCTCCATAATTTTAATTTTTTTCTGGAGCTTAAAAGTTTTCACTAGCTCATCAAGTTTAGTTTTATGATATCCATGAAATGGCACATAACAGTCAATAATCACTGGTTTGGCAGATGAATCATTAAAATGGAATACAGAGTAGTGATGAGTGCAGGGTAGATTCAGATAGTGAGGATCTGAGTCATGGATGTGCCCATCACTGTGACATCTATATTTCAATTTATTCATCTATGAATATGGCAACACCAACTGCAAGTGCCTCATTCAGCTTATTGTGAACATTAATGGGTAAATATGTATACAACCCTTAGAAGAATACCTGGTCCACAATAATCACTAATGAAATCATTTGCTGTTATACTATTAAGATTTCATGAAACAAATATACGTGCAAAAAATAAGAATTATTTTGCTGAGAAACTGCCATTTTAACAGAAATCAGTGTGGTAATCACCAGAAGGAAGGGAGTTGGGAGCTAGATGGAGGTGGGCAAAGGCTGGGGGCAATGGGGATAGAAAAAGACTTTGTTTGGGGTGATGGGAGCACAATGCAATGTGCAGGTGATGTTTTATTGAGTTCTACACCTGAAGCATGTATGGTTTTGCAAACCAATGTCACCCCAATAAATTTAGTTAACAATCATAACAAGCAGCTTTAAAGCAGTGTCAGCATTAGAATTCCCAAGGAGAAAAAAAAAACAGTTTGTCTCTGTGCTTGTTCTCATGGTGTAAATCCTACCACCATGAATGGTTTTATGCTATAAAAATGACCTCACTACACGTGGAGTAGAGATCAGATCATGAGATTCTGTTTACTCTCTTTGATTTTCATATATTTTATTTAATTTTAATTTGGTAGACCTCATTTTTTAGTGATGGGTATATTTAACAACTGACTTGCAAAATTTCCTAAAATTTGCATTTGTGAGCCCCTACAGACCAGTTCCAGCACAGGACTGGGCTTACTGTGCAGTATCCTACCCTGGTCATACAACCTCTCCAGCTACTTACTACACAGCAGACTTTGACCCGTGCTTCATGTGAAATGCAAAATTGATCTTTCCTCTTTTTGCCATTTGCCTTTCTCCTGTCGCCCATGTTATAATCTCCTCTAAAGCAATAGGGTTTAGAAATCAAGTTAAAGAAAATAAATGTCCGCTGAAAACTCCAACACTTACTTAGTTCTGCAATACTCACCAGCCTTGACTCAATGGCGCTCGAAGTGCCTGACAACCATCGCGTGTTTCTCACCATATTGTTAATAGTGAACCTTCAGTCAATGCTTACTGACAAGTTTTACACTCTGAAAACTGACTTTTTAAAATGATTTTGTTAATTTAGCAGATGCTTATCTATGAGAGAATGAGAGTTATCTGCGGATGAGAGCTCTTTTGATATTGAGCTGTGCGTTTTGATGCCCTTTTTTCAGTATTTGCACACCATTATCCTATTTATTAAACAGTGGATGACCACTTCCTGGCATGAGTATCAAATACTAAAAGCACAACCAGAAAATGAATGAATACAGAGGCTGAAGGTCAGAAAGAAGCAAATACCATAGACATGCCAATTACTTTTTGTTTGATAAAATTATAGATTCCTGAGCTGATTATATTGTGCATCTGACAAGCACAGACCTTATTGATCTGAGGTAGAGCTGCCAGCCAGCATGGAGAAAAATAAGGGCTTTCTTGTGTGGGAATGACTAAGGCATCTTTCCAATTCATCTTCCACTGTGGTACAAAGGGAGTGGCCTAAACTCTATGCTGCATTGTAAGAAGTAAGGTAATAATCCTACTTTTGCAAAATCTGTATGTGATTTCCTCAAACCCCTTTCTCCCTCATTCCCCAAATCCAGTCTTCCTTAGTGTCAGATACTCATTCAGAAAAATTTATGTCTTTTATTCTACTGATCCATTTGCTAAAGGGAATTACATCTAGACAATACAACTTATTTCCCAAATGTTATTTAAAATGTTTATCAAATGATTTTCTATAGCTTTTAACTGAGTGTAGCATCATATTACAAATAAATAATGAAATACAGCAATACAAAATCTTATTTCCAATAAGTTTTAATCTCAAAGAACTTTATAAATAGGAAATAAGTGTCATCAGCATTTACCACTTAGCTTGTTAATTTTGTGGGTGAATTATTTTTACATGCGTTATCTCATGTTACCTCAAAATAGCCTCATTCCTATTAATAAGTAGTTCACAGATGATTCTTAAACATACAAAATCTTGGAAATATTCATATATACACTTTCAAATATATCAAAGATCAAATATTCTTCATAATCTAATGTATTTCTTTAATGTAGTGATGTATATGTAGGTAAATAAGTTTTCTCATTGCATGTTAGAATTTAAAGACTATATTAAAATATGCAATACTAAAACGTTTTAACAGTTTTTTTTGTATTTTTATGCTGAGCGCTGA
Source organism: Trachops cirrhosus (assembly GCA_028533065.1). Classification (NCBI taxonomy): domain Eukaryota; kingdom Metazoa; phylum Chordata; class Mammalia; order Chiroptera; family Phyllostomidae; genus Trachops; species Trachops cirrhosus. Next base: position 180,156,476 of record CM052539.1, on the reverse strand, counting down.
ATGCAGCTTCCTTAGAAATAACAGTGTGATTAATTTCACTTTAAATTCCTGTCATGATACAAAATTATGTTAAAAAATGGCCCATCAGAACTGAATACATTAAGTGACAGCATGATGACATCTAACTTAATAATCTAAGGAAAAAAGTCTGGGAAGTTATGGGAAATGTTGATTGATTGCAATTGATCTGAAATTATCTGTTCATTAAAATATCACATCCTTGACAGCATAACAAGTCAACCTTCATAATGATAATGAAGCCGATAACACCACACTGTACATAAAGATGTGGTTTCATAAAATTCAATATGTTTACTAATAAGATAGTAAGGCCTGATCATACTCTTGACTATGGTTTGGAAAATTGTATTTAACTGTGTTTTATCAGTTATTAAAGCTGATGGCTTTATTTCTAACTTGTAATGTGGTCTTTCTGTAATAGTACATACATTTATAATTTTACAATATTTTGCCTATACATATATTTGAATATGTAAGCAACTATTTTAATACAATTTAATAATAATGCACAATGGCTAGGAATGAGTTACTAGGGCAATCTTGCAGACTTACAGAAAATTCTCTAAATTGTAACATTTGAGTAATGACCAAATATAAAAAAATAAAAATGAAAAAAATACGAATTTTTTGAACGTTTCACAAAACAAATACAAATACAATTGCAGTCTGAGAAGCAGCTGTCATTAATAAATAACCTCTTGGGGTTGAATAGCAAGTTGTGTAGGTATTTATAAGGATTCAAGGTGTTTTATGTCTTCAGTAAATCAGATTGGTTAAATCTGAAGAGCAGATTTTACTTTTAGAATTTGAGTACATTTTTACTTACTTGGGAACTTTAAGATTTCTGAAGGGGCCATATGAATCCTTTTGCACGTAACAATCATTTAATTTTATGAAGACTTAATGGGCTTTTTCTGAAGCACTGTGGCTCAGAGAAACACCACGGAACTCTTGTCTGGGTTCACCGCTGCACATTGCTGTTAAGTTTCAAATGTGCTGCTGGTCAGGGAGAGTTTAGAAGTAAAACAACACGAGTGAGCCACCTTAAACCTTTTTCACTGTTTTTTAGTACATCTTTCCACAAACTACAGTTATCTTACAGGTCATTTTGTTTCCATGATATAGCAAAAATAACTATTAATTTAATAGCTGAATAAAAATGATTCAAGACATTTTTTAAACACACAGAAGCCCTGGGATATTTAATTTCTTTATGGAAGCATGTAGGTTCAAAGAATAGGTAGTTCTGTAACCAAGCCATTGTAAGAAAACAATGGGTAAGAAACCATATTAAATTTACAAAAATAAATTGTAGCTGGGGTGGGGAGGAGTGGCGGGGAGAAATTACAGACAACTGTAATTGAACAACAATAAAGTAATTACAAAGGTAAATAAATTGTAAAACAAAAGTGAAGTATTTCATGAAATCTGTCAAATAATGCTAATGGATTGAAAGATAGTACATGAAAGAAACTTGGAGAAATTGCAAATGAATGATCTCAAAATATATATTGAATTTGCCTAATTAAAATATTAACATAAACAAAAATATGAATTGCAAACATAATTGGCAAAAAACAAATTTTCAGAAGTCTATATTTGTACAAGAATGTTTCTTGATGCCATCAAATAGATTGGCAGTTCCCAATTTTCTGAGTTTTAATAGATTAAATTAGTTTAATCATTTAAACATTATGATAAATTAATTTTCCCCAAAATGTTATGCATGAAGCTGTTTTTCAAAAACTCTCAAAACTAGTTGCTTTATTTAAATTATTACAAAAAAATTGATACTAAGTTTACTGAAAACTAAGATTTTTCAATGGTCAATTAAAATACAAAATTTTAAAAGAATTAGAGAAATTTTCTCCATCCCTAAACCTAATTCTTTTAAGTGTTTAATGATATGTGACCAAGATTATTCTGCATAATATCAAATATGCAAAAGTAGCTAATTAAGGAGTCATTAAGAATATTGGAGAGAAATTTTTCTTATATCTACCCCTCATCTGTATCTATTCCCCTAACTCAAAATACTGTGCCAGGGAGGGACAGTGGTGAGCTCTTGTTCCCAGATTATTCTAATGAGGAAGCAGATAGCTCGGGTACTTACTAGCACCAATCCTTTGATGACAAAGATGGGGATTTAGGATGCAGCTCATCTTGTAGATGAGAGAACACGTATTGGTGCCTTTGGTTATTTTTGAGCCTATGGATCAGTAGACTGGAGATACTTCTAAAAACCAATACATATTCACTGTTATTTAAACTCTTTGAAATGTAAACAGTGAAAACTGATTTAAAAGAACAGACTTATTATTTGAAAAATCTATGCTTTTCAAGTTGATTGCAAAAACAAAAAAGATATGCTTCATTTTATATGGTCCACCTTCTAGATTTAGAGAAAGAATATGTAATGAACAAAACTTTCTGGAAAATTTCTATTTGTGAAATTAATTCTTAGGCAATAGTAGCAGTTCTGCATGTTAAGTGCTGAGCGGGGCCACTGCCATGGTTCACCCAATCAGAGAGTGAGAGTTTAAATTTCTCCTACAGAACTTAGTAGCAAGCAGATTCAAATAATTGAATCACAGTCCATATAAATATACAAGGCTATTTACATAATGGCTTCAACTTGAAGTTATATAAAATTTATAACAATTCTGGGTGTCAATGATGCAAAAGTTCATATAATTTTTCTTAGTTGATTTATCATTCCAAATAAAAGATATTTCATGCAGCCTCCACTGCTTAAAATCTTTCAGTAATTTTCTTTGCATGGCATCAAGACCACCTGTTGTTGGACACCATTTATCTTTTCAGACTCATTTCCTAGAACATTCTGCCAGACCGTACATGGTTGATTCCAGAGTTTTTCAAACGCTTTTGATCACATAATACTCTTTTTTACTTTTAATTGTATAACAACAAAACACTAGCAAGGGCACAAAATAAAAGGTTCTCTTGAATTAAGGATAGTAGTGTAAGTGACTTATAGTAAAATGTTATTGACATTCAATTATTTTATATAAAAAGTACAATAAAATATAATTTCAAATTTATTAAAAGATGAAAATAGCAAAAATGATTATACTGTGTCATATTGTGCTACATTATGAATAAGACAAAATTTGAAGAACACAAGACTCCACTCTTTGTTTTAACACACAGCCTACCTTCATCCTGGCAGGGAAGCTTTAACTTACAATATTAACTTACAATTGGGAGATAGAAATAACATACATCAGTGACCATCAAACATGCATATTAAATTAATATAAAATTTGGTTTGTGCTGGTGTCCAGCCTCTGAGGGGTCTCAGGGTACCTGAAGGATGCACTGCTCATGCAAAGAGATGGACACCAAGTGAGGTGCTGGAGGACAGCCAGGCTTTTTGGGCCCGACTGACTCACTGAGAACAATCAATTTTTATTTTTATAGGGGAGGTTATACAACATTCAATGCATAGTGTGATTATTAAAACAGAAATGGTTACCATAGAAATAATTTCAAAAAGTACAGAAGGTTTTACAGATCAATCATGTTAAACAAAGAAATAACCGAAAAGTACAGGAGGTCCCACAGATCAACCATATTAAACAAAAGTTATTTTGACCAAGAGGGTCATTAATCAGACAACCAATGAAACTATATGGGCACAAACTTTCAGGTGCCAATTAGTAACTAGGTGTCTATTAAGATTCTAGGAATTGGTATAAATTAAAAGGGTGCAAGTGGTGATTTATAGGTTATATAGAAATTAGCTATTATCCGTTGAGGTTAGATTTGTCTAGGTTAGGTAACTGATTTCCTGCCTAGGTCTTTTGATTTATACATCTTGGGGGGGGTGCATGTTTTGTATTCGTTTCCATGTATTGAGATTATTATTTTCAACTAGAACCCTTGCTTCTTTACACTCCTGTTCAAGGTATGGGAGGGGTAGTGGCTTTAATAAATCTTAAGCTTTTGAGTGGTGACTCCTTAAGAAACATTCCTAGCAACAGCTTCCTTCAGCATTCTGGCAGTTGGTCTGCCCATAGCTTAATTTTGTCCTTAACTCCCCAGGTTGGGGAAGCAGGCAGCATTAGGGTTGTTAGGGGTTTCTATTCTGTGGTCAACAAGTCATTTCATGTAGAATCAGAGACATGATGCAGATTTTTTGTTATAACACATAGGTAACCAAAATCCCACCACCTATTGCTAGCAGGGACAGGCATACAGGAAGAGACAGACAGGAGATCCGGCCGCAGTCGCCTCTGCTGTGCAGATGCATCTCATCCATCCCGACTGTGTCAAAGGTTGGCTGTTGGTTGGCTCTCGACAGGTTTATAAATGATTTCTATGAAATAAAATGTCTAGCTAAAATGTTGCTGTTAACTATATAAATGTTTTAAAACTGCTTAGGTTAAGATATGTGAGTTTAAGTGTTTATAGTAAAAAAGTGCCAATTTTGCTCCCTGTACATATCAGCTCTTTGCAGACACCAATTTATACCCATCTCTTTATAGAGGTTTCCTATTACTAATCCATGTGTATACATGCATGCAAAAACCATATAGAGAATATCATCTTTATCATCTTATGTAAAGTAAATTCAGTTTCACTTCTGAGCTACTATCCAAGGAACAACAAAGATGACTAGAAAAGTATATTAATGTCATGTTGAATGCTTTGATATTGCTACAGTGAGATTTTACCATATTAAAGAACAGAGCGTGTGAATGTTTATCTATAACAAAATGTTTAACAGACACTTTTCTCTTTATTCTCCCAAGTGTATCTCAATAGTGGATAGGACATACGTTTTTTTAATCTAATTTTTAATATCCAATTGAGTTCCTTGCATGAGATCAGGGCAAGGAGATTGAAGATAGGATCCCAAGACTTCTGTAGTCTATTTGCACATTAAAATAGGACTGAGCTGTGTAACTAGCAGGATATTATTCTGTAACGATGTGTGACATTTGAGATTTAATCATACATGTTATTATGTCTTTTGCTGTCCTCTTTCTTGGATAAGTCATTCTGGAAAGCCAGCTGCCTTGTCACAGACAGACTGAATTGGGTCTGTAGGGAAGTAATCATGGGCAGGAACTGAAGCCTCTGCCATCAACAGGCACTGACTTGCAAACATTTGAGTGAGTTACCAAAGAAATAGATGGTCCAGTCCTGGTCCAAAACTGAGATCATTGCACACACAGCCAACATCTTGACTGCGATGTGAGAAAAGGCTAGGAGCCAGAAGCATCCAGTTAAACCACTCTCAAATTCTTGACTCTAATCAACTCTGTGAGATAAATATGTTGTTTTATAAATTTTAAAAAGTTATTTATTTCTTGATTGATTGGAGAGAGAGATATAGAAACATGAATTTGTTTTTCCACTTATTTATGCACTCATTGACTGACTCTTGTATGTGCTCTCACAGGGGACCGAACCTGCAAACTTGGGGTATTGGGATGATGCTCTAACCAATTGAGCTATCCAGACGGGGCCTTTAATTATTTCTGTGAGACACTAATTTCTTTATTTCATTTGTGACAAAGCAATAGATACCTAGTATAAGTGTGTATTGTTCATCTCAAAAGCCAACTTTCATTACCCCTAACCCTCATGAAGGAAAACCCAATCTGTATTCTTCTTCTCAATGAGGAAACTCACTAATAATGAGGGTTATCAGATGTTTCTGTGCCTTCCTTCTTTTCCTCTGGTCATCAACTGACCCTTATTCCTTACATTTTTTTAAATCAATATTTCTAGATTTCTCCAACTTCATGACAGGAAATCTAACTTAAGTGCCCATGATAATTACCCTAGATTACAACTGCAGTTTATGAATTATGTCTTGCTTGGCTTGTACTTCTGAACACTTAACTCTATTCTCTACAAAGCAGCAAATAGAAGTATAGGCATAACTTCAACGATATTGCAAGGTTTGTTCCAGATCACTGCGATAAAACAAATATCACAATAAAGTAAGTGTTAATCTTTATGCTGGTGGAGGATCTTGCTTTTAATTCATAAAAGTGCATTATTTGTGAATTGCAGCAACATGAAGCATAATAAAGAGAGGTACATCTTATATTTATGAATAGAAAAATCTTAATGTAAATCCTGTTCATATGTATCTCCATAGGTCCTTGAAAAAACATATTGCTTCACATCACTTACAAAGGTCTTCAAGTTTAGACTCTGCTTTTTGCTTTGTTATCATCTATGATCACTGCTGTCATTATAAGTTTAACCAGGGGCTACTCCCGTCTGAGCGTGTCTTCTATTGATAGATGTCGATATTTCACTCGAAACACATTAATTCAGTGATTGTTTCTGTTTCTCAACTATTGATTTGATGAATTTATTTTATGTATCTTGATAAACAAAAACCAAGATATTTGCTCATATTACTAAGACAACAGAATACTTTTGGTATATATGATTTTCCTTCTCAAGAAATATATGCTGAAGTATTAAGATTATAACATTTACAACTTCTTTTAAATGGTTTATACAAACTATATATAGAGGGAAAATATGGTGAAATATTTTTAAAATTAATAAATATAAGCAAAAATTACATAAATGTTGCTCATATTCTTGAAAATTTGCTATAAAATAAATACTGTTAAAATTAAAACTTGAGAAAAAAGGAAAAGTAAATTCTTCATATGGAATAATAAGGATCAAACTTCTTCCCATCTAAAGCAGCTAAAAATATAAATATATAAAAATCGGTTTAAAACATTAGATAACAGATAAGGAAATCTAGTGATCTCTGAGGGTAATAGAAAAACTATTTGAGCCTAAAATTGCCCCCGCATACTGTCCAGAGAGTTTCCGGGCTGCAGCTGTAGGAGGTGAAACCTGGGGATCCTCTTTGAGTGGAGGGCGCTGGGACAGCAACCCAGGGAAGGCGAGGTGGCTTCAGGAGGAGCATCAGAGCACCAGAGACGAAGGGGCTGCCGACAGAGAGGCTCTGAGGTCTGCGTATCTTCCCCATGCATTACGGATTTGAGTATAGATTAGAGCAAAGGTATGAGAAGTCCATCTCTGTGCCAAAACACATACACAGCAAAATGGGAAACCTCATCAGTTGTAGACATTAGATAGAGTGCTAAGAAGGAGCTTAGTCATGAAAAGTTTGGCAGAGATTAAATATTGTACTAAAATTGTACTATTTAACACAGCTAAAAAGTGAGGCCCAAATGGGTGAAACTGATTTCAAGTAATTTAACTGCATCCAGAAAAGATCTTCGGGAATAATTAAGAGTGGAAATATTCAGCACCAACAATGCAAATTTATGTTATCTGGCATACATCAGTTACCAGCATTCTAACAGTCAGAGAAATACAGCTCACAGCTAAGAAAAATATACGATCAACCAAAATTGACCAACAAATTATGTAAATAATAAAATTAGGGAAAAAGTCTTAAAATACTTTCAAGAGAAGTATTTTAAAGGAACCAAAGTAAAGCAAAAACATCCTGTCACCCAAATCAGATCAACATCATTGAAAATGAAAATAAAATAAAACACAAAGCTGTCAACCTATATTTATTTACCTAATCAACTTATATTTCAAAAGAAAAAAAAATAAGTAAAACATATAAAACTTTAAAACTTTATAATCAACAGATATGCACTACAAAAGTTTTACGAGAGTGCTTTCAGCCGAAGGAAATGTTACCACATAGAAGCATGGATCTACATTAAGATTGAAGAGTACTATGAATGGTAATTACTAAATAGAAATATAAATATTTACATTCATTATGCTTAATTCAATGTCTAAAACAAAAAGGCTATTTTGTGGAGTTTTAGATATATAATAAGAATATCACAAAGGTTTTTTAGGAAGAAATGGAAGTACACTCTTGTAAAAGACATATGACAACTTAAAATTGGATACTATAAACCTTAAAGCAATCATGGAAATAATAGAAACAGCTGAAATATAGCAGAAAAATAAGTAAAATGAATGTATAAATAAAATAATAATCAAACCTGCAAGTGGTAGATTCAAACTCAACCACATTATGGTAAACAGAAAGATTGATTTCCGAAGATGTCCACCTCCTAACTCTCATCACGAAATATATTTCATTACATTCCAAAAGAAACACAGCAGACATGATAAGCTGAGAATTTTAAAATGGGGAAATTATCTTGTATTACGGAGGTGGACCAATGCAATCACAAGAATTCTTCTAATGAGAGACCGAAGTCTCAATGCAGACATCAGGGGGAGGGGAAACCAGACTATTACTTTTCCCCAAGTCACATCTACAAAAATGTCTACCTCCCTCTGGTAAAAGTGCTTTAACTGTTAAATAGAATAAAGTACGTAGAAGGGTTTTTTTATTATTTTATTGTTGTTCAGTTGTCTGCATTTACCCCCCATCCCTCTCCCCCTCCCCAAGTGCATAGGAATTAAGAACTGAACACACACCCACTTTTACCGATTACTACACACTTCGTTTAACCATAATATTCTACCTGGTATTTACTTGAAAGAAATACGAAAATATTTCCCTTTCCCTTTTCCCTTGAGCAACTCATTTTACCACTAGGTGGGAGCATACACTTTGATCTTTATTCAAATGCCATTCAACTTAAACTAGAATTTCAATTTGTCCATTTGACTTGTGATGAATCAAATAAATCACAATGTTTTCTGTTGTAGTTTTGTTTAATTTCTTGACCCTCATATGCTATGACATAATTTTTTAAATGTTCCCTGTAGACTACTAATGATGTCTTAGCTAAATATACTTAGAATGGTTGTTGTTCAGGTTTGCTATTTCTAGGACAATGGAGATACCACTCCCTGAGTCTTAATTTCTTGAATATCTAAATTAATTCTATTGTAACAGATTGAAAAATTCCAATATGTACCAGTGGATTATCTTGAGTTATACCAGCATCTCAAAGCCTTACAAAATATTTGAAGCCAAGATCTAATCATATCCAACTTTCTCCAGGAACTTTCTCAAAGTGCACGCCATTACACTTTGAGGAGCTGCATGGTACACACTCCTTTAGGACATGTAAACATTCACAAAGGAGCTCACAAATGTGATGGTGCATTGTCTCACACAAAGTAAAAGGCCCCTCCGTCAATCACATTTCTGAGTACAATTTGCTTAGATAAGAGGTGCTTCGTCTGACATTCATAAGAAACAGTTGTTTATGCACATCATTCACAATGTTAAAATACAAACTCAACAGCTTTTAGGCCTTTTTGGGTTCTGGAAGCAACATGCTTCTTAGTTACAACTTTTACTTAGGCACATTTGTGCTGATATGAATAGTCCTACATTAAATTGGACTTTCTACAGCAAAAAATGCTCGAATGCACTAACGTGACAATAGAGCAGGTACCCCTGTTAGTGCCCCCCAGAGACTTCTCCACTCTAGGGTCTCTAGCAACTTCTTTTCATGTCTTTTAGAGTGCCTTGCCCAGCCACAAATACCATATATGTCCATGGGTTTCTAATGCAAGAAACTGCATTTTTTGAATCTGTGACAGCAAAGTGCATACAAAACAATACTCCAGAGTCTAAGGGATTGATGATTATGGAGAGTACGGCAAGTCCCAGGACCTGCACAGTGAGTCAGCAAACTGGAGACTCACGATAGCCAATGACTGAGTTCCAGTCGGAGTCCAAAAGCCTGAAAACCAGGGAGAGGAGATGGAACAGCTCTGGTCTAGAGGTCGCAAGCTAGAGACCCAGGAGAAGTTAATGTTTTAGTTTGAGTTAGAAGGCAGGAGAAAAAGCCAATGGTCCAATTTGAAGGTCATCAGGCTGGAAGATTCTCCCTATTTGGGAAAAAAATCACCCTTTTTTGTTATATTCAGACCTTTAAGGGATTGGATGAAGCCACACTAGGGAGGGCAATCTGCTATAGTCAGTCTATAGATTTAAATGTTAATTCGATCTACCAACACCCTCTCAGGAACACCTAGAAAAATGCTTGGCCAAATATCTGAGAACTTTATGACTCAGGCTGTTAGACACATAAAATTAAGCATCATGACCATGGTATTCAATGAAATTCTTACTTCTTTAATAGCTTCATGCTGCAAGTTTCATAGAGCATCATAATGGCCTACTTTAACAATTTCAACTACAATTAAACAAGTCACCGCACATTTTAGTTCAGTCAAACATTCGAGAAGGTTGTGAGCGATTGAATTTCTCTTTGTTTTGTGGTTAACAATTTTCATGCCCCATCAGTTCCCCTTTGCCTTCTGTCCCACATTTTCGCAGGGCCCATGATACAACCTGGCTCCCCACTGTGGTGCCAGAGGAAAGTTCAAACCATGCAAATTCCATCCCAAATACACAAAAACCCTCAACCTGGCCATAACCTTAACCAAAATAAAAGACAAGCTAACAACCACTTCGTGTTTTTTTCAAGGCATTTTCAGACCTGTTTAGCAGCCTGCCACTCTCTTCCCAGAATGCTCATTACGTGACAAAACTTTTCATGCCCCTTTGCCGCTTGTGTGGCATCATCACCAATTTTAATATCTAAAGGAATTTTTTTGGTTACAGTTCGATTCTTTCACAGGTTGATCACAAAATCTCTCTTCCTTCCACGTTTCTGTAATATCACACAACAGTTCTGTCTAATCTAGCAATCTTGCCTTTATATCCATCCTTTGCATCCAATGCCTGAGCATTTATGACCTTAAAAAACTGACATGAGCGTATTATATATACCTGGAATGTACAATACGCAGAGATAAGGTTACCTAAAAGGTAAAATAAATATGAAGCATATCTAACAATATATATTTATTCAGGAAATAACATAAAAGGAAATACGTATGTTGCTTTTGTATATAGATTTTTATGCAACCTGTAAATCAAACTCATACAATCATGTTGTAGGGAAATGTGTGCCCTTGTGTGATAATCTAATAATGATTAGTATTTTCCTTATTCCTATTTTCTACCGTAGTATTAACCTGTAACAAGAAAAAAATAAAACATAAAATGGAGCTTTTTAAAGGGTATATATAATAGTTATGGTTAAAGATTGAACTGCAAAGTGGCTCCAGATTAAGCCCTTAAATATAAAATAATATAAAATTATAGCGCAGTCTCGCTGTGCTCATTATGAAGTTAAAATGTGTTCTGTTGTAGACCTCTTATTTTCCTCCCTAAGAAGCGGGGCTGCATAGGTTAGGTTGTCAAGCAAAATCTCCACAGCTGGATACACAAATCTGAAACCTTTCAAAAGGCAATGTTTTTATTCACTGTAATTATGCAATTACTTCTACTGGCATTTATAGGCTGCATGTGGTGAGATTAAAAAGAGATAAAGAAAGGCAGTCAAGTCAAAATTTTCAATTTGACTTTAAAGGTCACTGAAGTATATGACCTACCTCAGAAATATTTAACTTGAAATGAAGAAGTCAGGAAACAAAGGAACTGAGTAAGTGGAGTTGTGAAATTTGCTACTTTAATTAGAACACAAACAATTTTTTAAAAGAACTCACTGGTATGTTTGAATAAATGATCTATTTGTAAATGCCTTAAAGTTTTTTTAACTTTCTCTCATTTTATTTCCTATATATCCATTATATTTAATAGTTCCTTTTTTACGAAAAAAATGTAAAGTTAAACAAATAGAATTTTTTCATTTTGTATGACAAGAAAACCTGTTATTAAAAATATAAATAAGCATGTACAAGTTTAATAAAATGTTCCTGGAGAAGGATAAATTTAGCTGCTAAAAATCTTCAACATTTACTAAAATTTACTTATTAACTTTATGTACAAATTCTAGATAACTTAATTAATTTGTTTTTTAGTTAATGATTTCTATTTGAATGTAAGAAATAATGGAATATTTCAAAAATAATCTTTTATAGATAAAGTAACTCAAAAATATATAGAGGTTTTGAGCATAATGTATTGTGAAAAATGCTTTATAGAAAGGAAAATACATTTTCTTTGAAAGTACCAATAGGACACACAGAAACTATATATTTGTTACATATTAGGCTATATTGGAATTCTGAATAAATTCTCAAAAATGAAAATATATACAATATATAATAAAACTAGAAAAGAAAAGCAAAGTGTTAGGAAAAGCAAACCAACTTCCCCTAAGTAATACTACTTAGTTAAAATGATAATTACAAATTAACAAATTTTGCACACTGTAGACTATAACAATGATTACTATGGCACAGATCGATGTTGGTCTCCCCATATGGATTCTAAAAGAATCTATACTGAAAGTTTTGGATGAGTCGCTGGTCAACAGCTTAAGGCTGTATTTATAATTCTCTATTCCAGCTACATATGGAATTACATCTAGATTTTGACCCACGGAACGAAGACAGAAGTGATGGGCATACCTGCTGGGTCCTGCCATTCAAAGAAAGAAACATGTCCCCCATGTTTCTCCTTCTCCCCACTGACTGCAGTGTGGATGGGATGGGGAGAACGCAAGCAGCCCTGGGCACCCTCTGCTGAATGCGGCAGAGCAACAATGGAGAAAGGGCCTGGGACCATGGCTTGGTAAGCTCTATTTCCAGCACTGAAATACTTAAAATACCCAAAGCACTACATTTTTGTTTCTTATTTAAAGTTCCTTAAGTCATATCCCAGGTCACAGACTTTCAATGTTTCTTTTTTACAACTCCTGAGAAATATTTTTATACTTGAAATTCTAGCTCATTGCTGATAAAGGCGAAAGGATAGAACGCATTAAGATAACCAGTGAAGTTTATTTCTTGCCAAATGATTACTTAAACAAAAAGAATAGCAATCAAAATTCCAACTTTTTAAACTTATTCATTTTTCACAAAATTATTTAACCAGAAAATGAAATAATAAGTACATAATTGAAAACTTATGAGGATTCTTTCAAAAATGCTATGCAAAACTGTTAAATACTGAGATATAAGAATAGACTAACAACAACTATTATAAAGATAGTAGGCAATTGTTAACATATGAAAAAATATTGATGACATTGGAATAATTGACAACATAAAAGAGACACTCAGAATAAAAATTTTAATAAACAAGATTTTTTTAAAAAGAAAAATAGCAAGGAATTGATAAAATGTTAAAATACATAAATCTATAGATCACAAAGATGCAAGTCGAATGTTAAGTTATTCTACTTATAAAACAATATAAACTTGCTGAATAAATACCATCCAAGGTACAAGTTTTCTATTTCCTTCTTAAAGAGCACCAGGATGGAAATTTATCTAAATCCCATCTTTTCAGTGTAGTTCATAACCACCCATGTTGATAAAATGATGGTCTCAAATTAATAGGTATTCGGCAGAAGCTAAACTATCTTACATTCCAATATGTAACTCATTATTTCATGTATTGGAAATAGATTAGAGCCTGCAAGCTTAAACCTCTATTTCAAAATTTAATTTTGTGAAAAATGGATTTCTTATTTAGCTTTTGTACTTAATTTGTTCCAATGCTTGGTGCTATTGATAGTCTTAACATTTACTGATAACTATACTAAATAGGTAAAGTTGTTAGTTTCTACAGAGTTACTTTATATGGAACTGATTTGGGATTGTGTTTATTTTTTCTTTCTTGAATTAAAAATTATAAAATTATTTTACAATTATCCATTGAACAACAATGCGGTGATCATTAATCCTTATGGCCTTGGATTATCACTTTTGCCTTTTTAAGGTAAAAGTGATAAGACAGTCAAAACAAAACAAAACGGAAGAAGAGTAAAAATGAGGAGCTAGTAAAAGCATGTCTTTGGTCTTTTCCGTTGGAAGGCAATTGAGCTACTGGGAAGAAAATAAGACTAAAGGAAAAGTAGATAAGAACTGACTCAGTGCAGACTGTGAAAGGGTTAGGGAAGAGATGCATAAAAGGATGGAGAAGCAGCATTTAGAGCTCTGCTTGATCTCAACGTATTATTTTGTGGAAGATAAAAGTGCAATATGTTTTAAAAAAGAGGAAAGAGAGGTGAAAATAAATGGTGGTTGTTTCTCACAGTTTTCCTACAAACAGTAACAGAAAATCCACAGGATGATGACTTTTCAAATGATCTTAAGTGTTTTATAATAGTTATTAGCAGGTCAAGTTATAAGAAAGAAAAAAGTAAATAGGCAATCTTTCTTGGGTGAAAACGTGATGACCTTAAATATTCTATCACAGAATAAATTCTATCTGAATCTTAATAGTTATTAAATATCATAACCATGTAAAATAATGTTCTCTGTAGCATAAAGAGAAAATTATTTCTTAAAAATAAAACACCCAATTTCAATTTGTTTCAGGATTCTGTTTCTTAAAACTTTAAAAATCAACAGAGTTTAGTAAAATTAAGAATTGAAGTTATCATAGTAGCTAAATTCTTTCTCAGTGTTTGTCTAATGAGTCATTTTTTTAAATCTGGTGAATGGAATCTGCAGGCTTAGAAGTTATTGAAAATACTCAATAATCTATCAAACACTTAAAGGTCAAAATCTACAATGTATGGATGCACTATACTCTGTATTTATTGCATTGTACTTTAGAATATACCAATAAATATTTAATTTGTAGCTGGCTTTGAAAATAAGCACAGGGCACTAAGCTGTCTTTTGTTCATTGATATGAAATATTTTAAACATAAAATTATTTGTTTCTATACATTCAGATTTAAATGAATTAAATATTGAGGAAATAATGAGAAATAAAGATAAAAAAGCCATCCATTTAAAAAAATTTAGATATTATAAATTATTTTCAATTATAATTTTAACAGGTAAAATTCTAAATTATTCATTATTATTGAATCAAGTTAATGATAAGTAATATATTCACAGTAAAATATATGTATTCACTTTATTAGTCCATTAATATTTGCTATTTTTAGATAAATTATGCACATTAATTATTAGTATTTTTTGTGTATCAGTGAACCTTTCTATTTTGTCTTTTTTATTTCTTTTGGCTTAATAATCAGTTCTTCAACATGAAAAATGATATAATCATATCTCTGAGGAAAATTGTATAGTCTTAATGATATATGTACAATATGTGACAATTCCAATACTCAGTAAGATAACCCTGATGAAGAAATATGGTATTTGCTCAGGAAAAGTAAAGTAAAGGCAGTTTGAGGAGTGGATAGAGCAGGTCATGATGTTGTATGAGAGGGAGAATATAGCCCAGTGGACACGCTTAGATTTAAAGGAAAGTAAATCAGGCAAATGTTCTAATGACCTTCCCCAGCCTCCCGTAAAATTATTTTTTTGCCTGAAAAAACAAATCAAAGAGCTTTCTCCATCTTTTTTCTCCTTCAGCTCCACCTTATACCTCCTGGTCATGATACATATCTCTAATAAGCACAGATATTACTATACTAAGTTTATGAATTAAATAACTTTATCGATCTGCCTATGAGGTCACCATGGTGACTTTGGAGATAATGTTCAAGTGCCAGTAATAAACCTTTAAAGGAGAATATATGTGTGTGTGTGTGTTGTGTGTAGGAAAACATTCGAAAGATGATAAATTGTTATTTTTAGTGTGAGTTTGTATTTGGATGTGAAACAACAAAATAGCATTTACATTTGCATAATAATCAAGCTGAGTGATACTAATTTTTGTTAAAGACAAGAATATAAGATAATGACAAACACTAGTACTGGACCAGGAGCTACATTAGATATTAAGTTTCCTCACTGAATTTGTGATTAACTATTTCATCAAAGTAGGTACTATAAGCCTTTCTAATTTTCTTTTATAGTCATATGGAATTTATTCACTCTTATCACTTGTAAACTTGTATATGCTTAAATGAAAACAGAATATAACACCTTGACTAGAAATTTATCAAATCACAGAAAATAATTCAGCAGCTTAGCTGAAGATTTCGATGCTAACTGAAATGTAGTTGGTAAATGTCTTTGTGTTGACAAATCATTTTCTACTTATCTCTATGTGCACACACATCGATGTGTATGAAGGTTCAGGTTTCCTTTCTCAGGTTGTTCCTGTCACATTTTTCCATTCAGGTTATGCTAGCCACAGAAAATAATTCATGTACTTGAATAGCTTGCATAATATTAGAGCCATTTATCAACTGACTGATAGAACTTTCCTATAAATCAATCTTTTCTATTTACATTCTCAATGTTTTCTTAAGTGCATTCTACTGTTGGTAATTGGTATCTCGTCGGGAAAAAATTGCTAAGCAGACAAGGAAGTTGAGTAAATTTGCAAGAAATGGTGAAAATTAGGAATGGGAAAATTAACTCAATAAATGAAGAAGTAAGAAAGGGCACTCATTTAAAACAAAGGGGTTCAGGAACTTATAAAGAGCAGGTATAGTGATAAACTCAAAATGAGAAAACAAAAAATGTATGTTATAGTCAACTAATAGGCTATCTCAACATAAAGGTTACAAAAACTGAACCTTTAAAATTGTTGGCAAGTCTGTGAGATGTGTGTACAGACTTCAGACTTTGAAATAGACTTGAAATTAAAGTCTGTAAAAATGATAAGGTAATGAATTAATGTAGAGCAGTGTTTTTTAAAGTCCTCAAAAAAGGGTAGAGAAGTTTTTTCATTAATTTCAAGTTTGTTACAGAGAAATGCTTTTGACAAAAATAAGATAATTATATGCATGGAAGACATTATAAGGTCTCCAAATGTCTTACTTCTAACTACTGATCTTATCTCATTGTGGACCAATTTCAGTTTTTTACTGGAAATCACAATTTTAGTAACACTAATCTAATAGATTATCAACATGGTAAATTACAATAATCAGGAACGTGGGGTGGGAAAACAACCACCTGCCCACAAAACTGGCCACTAAATAAACAGGACTTCATTGCAAAGAGGCCATTTGAGCAGATTTCAAGGAAACGTGAGTTCACCCTAAGACGAGCCAGTGCAAATGGTGTAAGGTGGAATGGTGCTTGACTCCATGGAAGACCAGGAAAGGATTAGTGTGGCTGTAATACTGCATAAACGGAAAGTGACATGGAGGTAAGCTCTTTAAGGGGTGAATGGTGGACAAAGCACAGAGGGTGGGATTCTATAAGTACTGCCTTTTCTTTGAGTAAATGAGGAGCTATTTTTGGATTTTGTGCAGAGTATTCACATGATCAAATAGCTACTCTAATAGGATCTTTCCAAGCACAGTGCTGAGAATAACTTAATAGGGGAGCAAGTGAAGAGACAGGGAATTCTACGGTACTTTTTGCAGTAATACCAATGAGAGTGGATATGGCTCACAATGGTAGCAATGCGTGTTGTCTGAAACATTTTGATTCTGGATATATTTGGAAGGAAACCCAACAGAGTATCCTATTCCTCAGTTATATTAATAAAGACCTGAAGTTCTTCCTAATTTTAGAGCTACATCCATCCTTGATGAATAGCTGTTCCCAGGGTAACAGAAGGCCGTTTCTTTCTGCATACTTCCTGTGGTTCACTCATCTGACTCATATCTTCCTTTGGGAACATTTTAAGTAACTTAATTTACCCAAAACTTCAATAAATTGACATTTTGATTACTTTTGACAGCAGCTTTGCTGGATATTTATCCTTTCCAATATCTAAAGTAAAGGTTAACAGTACATATGCATAACATAAACTATAGCTTTGGGACTGTGAATAATATACCTCAGAGAACACATTTAGTGAAATATTGATATTCTCAATTTATTATTTGTATTAGTGAACTAATACTAGCAGTCTTCTATTATGATTCACTAGGACTATATTTATGATTAATTATGATTAGCTGGAAGAATCTAACATGTTCTGTTGTTTATCTTAAGTAAAATAATGTGTAATAAAAATGAATTTTGCCTACAAAATTTAATGGAAACATTTGAGCATAAGACTTTTCTAATTACAAAATATCATGCTTTATACTTCATACAACAAATTTATAAAATTGAAGAAAGAATTTAAATAAGCTAGGCAAATTATATTAATAGTTTAACATATTCTGTCTAAAAAGGGAGATTAAATAAAAATTAAATAATTTTATGTGCCAAACATATACTAGTAGAAAAAATTTCTGTTTTATTTAAGATCATTATAAAAATGAGGCTTATGGTGAATCTCATTTTATGATCTGATTCACACTAATGAGAAAAGTTTTTAATGTTAATTAATATTGAACTGCTTGAATAAACAGCAACTTTATTTATTCCTTAAAGTAAATGGTGTCATCTAAAGTAAAATGGAAAAGACTATGCAGTAGAAGAACTCTTTTGGTTTAGTAATGTGCATCAACAACCAAAGATGATATTTCCTACTATCTTTCCAAGTGAAGAAATGAAACATACTTACATCATTTTTCTTCCATAAGTTTTGACATATTTATTCATTATCTATTAGTCCTGAGAGTGCAAAATTAACAATAAAGTGCACCTGTGACAAACCACATAAAAACACATACCCATCCATACACACACCCTATGTGCACTCAAGTATGCACTCAAGTAAAAGTGTGTTTATGTAAAATATTCAAATTATATAAACTCAATTTAGGCATATATAATTAGATAGATAGATAGATAGATAGATAAACAGATAGATATAGATACATTTAGAAAACAATGCTTCCTTAAGTCCTAAATAGAAAAGGTTCAGCCAGGTGTATCCAGGGCATCAGTATCTCTTCTACTCAAGGCCAAGATATTGGATCCAGCATAAAATTTCCATTACAGAATAAGATCTTATGCATTCTCTAGTGTTACATAAGAGGAGCAATACTAAAAGCAGCTTACTGGCTGATTCTAAATGGCATAGTTACTGTGTGTATTATGATTGCATTTTTAAAAAATAATCAAGGAAATAAACTGAGCAGAATACAGAAATGCAAATAACCAAAGGAAATACAATGTTTGGAAAAAATAGCATATCTTTGAATTCCAAGGGACCATGAAGGCTAAAGTGGTAAAATTAGTTCAACTAATTTAAAGACATGATACGTGGGAGGAAGATTCACGGCTTGTTCTTTTATGCAGTGGTGCATGGAAAGCTGAAATCCCCTGAGTCCACAAGACCTGATGTAGCTGGCCCATCATTTGGAATAATTCAAACTTCTATGCCTTGCTAAATGATATGAGGTAGAGACGTGGTGTTGATGTAGATGTTAAAAAAAAAAGGCAACCTGAGAACATATGGAAAGAGAACTGTTAAAGGAATAACAAATGGTAAAATAAACTGTAAATTGAACATGAGAGATTTTTTCTTGCATTCTCTGAAATTACTATGAGGTTTTATTTTTTTCAGATTGTGCTCTGGGATTCTAAGCAGAACTATAAGGACATGTATATGAATGTGAAGTGGGTGAAGGCCTGAATCTCCTTGTGCCTGTATTAATCATAGAAACCTAGGGTTATGACTGGTATACAACCATGTGTTTTATAATATTTCACTTGCATAGGGTCTTATTAGGTGGATGCAAATTCATAAAAAGACATTGACCTGTAAATAATAGAAGATTGAAGTCTAAATCTCATATTCAAGCTCAACAACAATGAATAGAAAATAAAGTTCTGTTGGAAAATTTCATGATGGAAAAAGGACAGTTACACAATTAGATTCTAAGTGTTTTGTATGTCAAGTTGGTCTTCCTTCCAATGTGAAGAAGAGTTTCACATCCTCTTTAGATCTTACCTTAAGCTGAATCTCCTCCAAGATCATTTTCATAGGTATATCTGTACCTATGTACAATTTGGTGTCAGATTTGTGACCATGCACCTTTATTCATTTGATTGTGATTATGACTAATTTGTCCAGACAAAATGAAATATCTTTCAAAAGACTCTGTGATGTAGACGAAAGAACATTGACCTAAAACTATAGGCATCCAAATGATCAAATATTTGACTTTTATTAATCTTGCAGCATGTCCTGCTTCTTATTTTTTCACCTTTACTATAAAAAGGTAAGACCAAATGGCCTGCTTGAGTGTATCTGTCAATCAGAAATTGTAAAATTTCATGCAGAGTTATGAAAATTGCCTAGCATTTTATAAAACTCAATTATTTTCTTGTTCAGTGGAAAAAATTTTAGGCTGATAAACTGAAAATTTTAATTAATGATTAATTTTAGATACACATTTTAGACATCTTCTATAATCACCTTTTTGGTAGATTATAATTGACAAAATTATATGAATGACAAAATATAAGATAAATTAATCAGATCATTATTATTAGGAAATAAAACAGGGTTTGTTCAAGAAAATTAAAATAATTTATCAAATATTTGTTGGCAAGCATCCTAGTAGTGTTTTTAGTAACCAAACTTTTAATAATTCCAAATGTTGATGTAGCAGCATCCAGAATACATTTATTTGCCAAGGACTCTGATGTCCCACTAAGCTCTTCTTGAAAAAAATCTTGCTGTCTTGTGAATTCTGAATAAAATGTTGCTATTGTGAAGGAAAATGCAGTGAAAGGCTTTAAGCCTTTATAAATAGTAAAAATTGCTACATAACTTGAAGTAATAAAATGAGAGTGTTTCATTTATATTATGTAGTAAAAACCTATTTATATATTTCTATAGCTAAAAATCCTCAAGTTTTATAATCTACAGATATCTACAATTAACTGATTTAAACTTTTATTCCCACTAAAGCCACTTCCATTTAAAGGAGAGTTGAACATCTTCGTATTAGCCAAGAAGAGAGAGTAGATTATTTTTATGTTTTGCAACTTTCTTCTAGCTTCCTTTTACTGTGCCCTAGTAATATACTAAAGGCTAAAATGAATGTTTAATCTCAGTAATTTGTAACTCTGTTGTTAAATTATATATGTTATAGGTCTTTTAATTTTTATCTTTGCTTTGGGACCAGAAGAATAATAAATAATGATCAGGAACCTGGGGCACATAAATGGCAATCTGTCTCCCCAGTTGAGGTCCAAAGCAATTAAGAAATATGATACATAATGAAAATAGCTCTTTAATACTGACAAACACTATGTTTGAAAACAAGTTTGTTTAAGAATCAAATAAGATAGTTGACTGTTTACTGTGGCAAATCTTGAAATAGTCTACCACAGGAAAAGTTTGTTTCTAAATAAAAAAAATACTGATTCAAATAATTGCTTCCCACTGTCCTGGGTAGGGAAGACAAGAAGAAGACCAAATATTCTTTATTCAGTCTGTGAAAGGTTAATTCCAGCAACAGGGCCAATAGATATGCTTTACAAAGATTTAACTCTCTCCGCTTCCATGGGAAGGTCTATGAGATGAAGAAAGAAGGGAGTGCTACTTTTGAAGGGTTCCTTCTGATGGAAAACAAGAATGCAAAAGAGGTATGTCCTTCTCTGAGCAGTTATTAAGGAACTACTCACAATTATATAATCAGTATATTGACACAATTATTTTTACATTTCTGTGACCCTATCTCTCATATTTTGCCCATATCATTAATATACTTAATTTTTAAAATTTTACTTTATATATTACTTTAAGATAATTTTAACTGCACTTTTGTTCATTTTTAGTACTGTGAACATTAAAGATATGTTTTTATAATGGGGATCAGTGAAATTGGTTTATATTCTTGCTCATCTTTAATCTTACTTGAATACTATTTGGAAATATCGTTTCATCTTTTGGTGAAGGTAAATTTGAAAGTATTTTTATAATAAAATGACTTAAAAATAATGAAATGCTAAGTAGCCCAGTGAAATTACGAGTCTTATTAAGCCATTTCCCACCATGATGGCAGGATTGAAGCTGAGGCTGAAAGC
Source organism: Trachops cirrhosus (assembly GCA_028533065.1). Classification (NCBI taxonomy): domain Eukaryota; kingdom Metazoa; phylum Chordata; class Mammalia; order Chiroptera; family Phyllostomidae; genus Trachops; species Trachops cirrhosus. The sequence continues at coordinate 180,134,720 of CM052539.1, read as the reverse complement.
TCCAAATCCCAGGAAGATAACATCAGAGTGGGGGATGAGTTGGTGGTTGAATTATATATATATTATGTATATATATGTATATATACATATATAGCTATATATATAATTTATAATTTAGCTATAATTTAGCTATATATATAGCTAAAACAATTGCTTATTATTTCTTATATAGTTACTCTCTTCTTATTGGGCTGAATTGTGTCTCCTCAAAACTCTTATATTGAACTCTAAACCCTAGTACCTTAGAATGTAATTATATTTGAAAATAAAGTCTTTAAAGAGCTAATTAAAGTAAAATGAGGTCAAAAACATGGGCCCTAACTTAATGAAACTAGTGTTTGTACGAAGAGAAGAATAGGACGCAGACACACTATGGGAAAAACCCAGTGAAGACACAGAAAGAACACTTCCACGAGTGTTAGGCTCTGCAACCTGAGGACAGAGACCTCACACGGAATCAAACTTGCTGATAGCTTTGATCTTGGATTTCTAGCCTCCAGAATAGTGAAAAGATAAAGTTCTTCTAAGACACCTAGTTTGCAGTACTCTTATAGCAGCCCTACGAAAATAATATATGTTTTCATTCCACTTTTATTTTTCAACCTTTATCTTTTCTATCTCTTCCTTCTTCCTTTAGAGCTATGAAAGAAAAAACGAAAACAGTTCTAGCCAGCTGACAAGTATGCTCTTCTGCTGCCCACGGGTTCAACTGAGAAAGGACTGAGAACTCTGAATGGCCTCCTGCATCAGTTATTAATTTATTGGCCCTCAGCTCTGAGTGTACCTATCAATATATGCTCTGTGATAAACGAAGACATTCTTTTAAGTATTGACTCTCTAAAGTGAGCAGGATGTGAAGCATTCTCAGGATAAAACCCCAGAGGGCCATTGCAGGAAAGAGATGATATCTTGCAATTTTAAGGATGAAAGGGTCCAGTTATTTGGGTGTGATGGCATCTGGGCAAGCCTGTCCAGATGAAGGCAATAATCCACTACCTCTGACCTTGGAGCCTCAGCCTGGCCTCAGCTTCACAGACCTCATCATTCAGAGACTAGAGTTCCCGACCAGGCTGAGGGTTCTGTAGATCTCAGCAGAGCCCATAAACAGCTGCTGGTGGCCTGGAGGGTCACATATGTAGCTGCCATTCCTTCTGCATCCCTACACAGCCTGTGCTCTGAAGACCTTCTGCCTTTTTCTGGACCCCCACTACACACTCACACCACACTACTGGTGGCTGATTGCCATTTTGGCCACTATATTGTCCAGCAACTTTGGACAACCCTTGACCTGACCAAACAAGTGAAGACCCCTAGTATAAGTTGAGGTGAACCATAGCTTCTCTAACAGATCTGTACCTCTTCCATGTTTGTCCTTCCTTTTGTATCTTTCTCAGCTCAAGGTATCATATAAATTTCTGGTATACTTACCTTGAATTTACTTACAATGAAATAAAATGACACCCAAGAACAATAGGGTTTGCCGGGAGTATGTGAGTGTGTGTGTGATATAAACTTTTGTCCCAATCAAACAGAGCTGTTAGTCATTTGAGAGGTGATTGAATGCCTTCTGTCATTCCAGTGTGCCCTTAATATTGTCATTACAGTGAATTTTAACAAAAATATCTTCTCTCATTAGGCTTAGTTAGAGAAGGGAAGGAATAAGAAGAAATCAGAGTTAAGGGGTTTAAAGGGGAGAAAAGATGGGACAACTGTAATAGCATAATCAATAAAATATACTTAAAAAAGAAATCAGGATTAAAATAAATGAAGGTACTATACATCTTAGCCAACACTTGATATTTTGTGAATATTTGGATATTTTATAAAATAATTTATTTATTTTTAGAGAGAGGGGAAGGGAAGGAGAAAGGGAGGGAGAGAAACAGAGAGAAACATGAATAAGTTGCCTCTCCATGCCCCCAACTGGAAACATGGTCCACAGCCTAGGCATGTGCCCTGACTGGGAATTGAACCTGCCACCTTCCAGTTCACAGACCAGTGCTCAGTGCACCCACACATCAGGCAGGAGTAGATATCTGGATTATTTTTTTGGCCATTCTGGTACGTATGTAGTGGTATCACATCTTTTTTTAATCCTCACTCAGGGCATTTTTTTCATTGCTTTAGAGAGACAGGAGTGGAGAGAGAGAAACACTGATGAGAGAGAAGCATTATCAGTTGCCTTCCGCACGCACCTGGAATGGGGATCCTATGTGCTCTGTCCGGAAATTGAACCTGCAACCTTTCGGCTACGGGTCAATGCCAACTAAGCCACACCAGCCAGGGCTCATATTTGTGGTTTCAATTTATATCTTATTGGCATTTAGCACCCTTTTGTATGTTTTTTTGGTCATTTGGAGAATTTATTTAATGACTCTCTATAAAGGTCTTTGGAAATGTTGAAATAGAGTGAAATATAGGTTTTAAACCATAAATGTACTATATTGATTGTAGTGAAAATATTATTCCTACTTTCAAGTAAATGTATATAAATTACAGGTTAACACATATGCTCACCTCTAGTTTTATTCTAAAACAGATGCCTATAGCGTGACTAGAGCAGCAGTCGGGAAACACAGGATTATCAAAAGAGCGATGTCATTAAAGCAGAGAGAAAATACCGTATTTGAAGAGACTCCCACCCAATGAACAGGTAATGATGAAAACAAAAAAGAATAGCATTGTCTTGGTAAATGACAGTTGAACTTCTTGCATGCCATACTTGTCTTGGAACTTTCTAATACGAATAATAAACCAAAATATTTTTTACAAATAGTATGTTTTCTTCTTTTAATTTTACTTTAATTGTTGTTCAAGTACAATTTTCTATCTTTTACTCCAATCCCAGCCCACCCACCCAGCCCTCCCCACCTCCCTCCCATTTCCACCCACCCCTAGTTTTTGTCCATGTGTCCTTTATACTTGTTCCTGTGAACCCTTCCCCTTTTCCCCTGAAATTCCCTCCCCTCTCCCCTTTGAACACTGTCAGCCTGTTCTCTATTTCAGTGTCTTTGGTTACATTTTGTTTGTTTCTTTGTTTTGTTGTTTAGGTCCCTGTTAAAGGTGAGATCATGTGGTATTTGTCTTTCATTACCTGGAGTATTTCACTTAGCATATTTTCTTATATTTCATTCTGTTGTTTATTTCATATTTTCCCACAGAATCATTTCCAAAAATATTTCATTTTTGTTCAAATTTATTTAGTATCCCAAATGGCCAAATTACTTAATTCTCCATGGATGTATGATTTCACAGTCTATTACTCTATAATCGTTCCTGCAAGAAAAGATGGCATAAATCAATTGGATTATTGGAAGATAGTTTAACAAATAAAAGTATGAGATTTATTATACCAAAAACATTATGGCAGTTCGCTGGGGCTAGTAATTACAAAATTCCATTACTTCCATAAAATGAAGAGGACAAAAACCAGAAGTCACTACTGAATTTGGAAGGTGCAAGTGCAGTGGAGAGGGCCTGGCTGACGCGCGGTGGAGCAGAGAATGAACAGCGAGATAAAACAGAAGATAAAGTGCAGCCACAGTGCAGGAAAGTGAGCAATCTGTCATTCTATCGACTCAATTGCATTTTAACTTTATCGTAACCCTAACCCACCTAATCCTATCATGAGGGTCTTTATTCACTCTCAGTCAACAAAATTAGCATTGATAAAATAAATTATTAAGGGATTTATTACTTTCCCTTCTCACAGTAACCTTGTTGTCTCTTTCCCAGCACTCTGCAAGGTCACGTCAGTATTCTGCTTCCAGAGCACTGTGAATGTATAGATGGATATACACACAAACACATTTACATAGAATTTTTGATGACTTCTTCAGATTTCACATTTAATTAACTACAAACTATAACTACCTATTTGCATCTTTGTAAAATTATAAAGTGTCTGTGTTTGTTGATGGGTAATAAATTACGACTTTGGAATTGTGAGTAAATAGTATTTGTTTTTGTATGCTTCATTGGATTTTCCATTTTATACAATCTAAAATACCCCTGCTTTTCAAGTCATACAACTTTATGCTTGTTAAGCTCTTTCATCATCAGAAATTTAAGACAAATGCTCAGTTTTACTTAGCAATGTAAACAACACATAGACAGCACTAAAAAGAACATAAAGCATTTGCAAAACACTGCATCCTTATATCATATGCAATGTCATCACACAGCAACAAAATAACCTTCAGAATATAACACATGCTTTGCATCTATTTGGTCTCTTCACAAAAGAGGACAAATTCATTTGTCTCTTTTCCATTGTCTCTCCTTTATGAAAGCTTTTATTTCTTAGGCCCCAACAAACTAAAACAATTAGCTGTTGATCTAGATCATAGTTCATGAATTTTGCTGTATCTCTGCCTTTTATGGAATTCTGTTTTACTTACTATTTTCTCTGTTCATGACCCCAAAGAGGAGTGGGTTACAGAGAGCTCTGGAACTGAACCAACTCTTAGGAGCTTACTAGCCTTCTGATATGACTTAGCCTCAGATATCTGTCTCCAATAGTTATTGAGAGTGACCTGCTGTTACAATTATAAGAAATCAGAGTAGGCATCTACCACAGAGAAAAGAGGTTGATAACCTCCCTCAAATTTCATAGAGCGTGACGATACTTTGAAGATGCAGGCGTTCATCCATCACTGGATGTGTGGAGAGAAGACAGAAAGTACACCAAGGGCTCACATGAGTCGGGTTTACAGATTAGGGAGTTTTGGTAACAGGTTTTCTGTTGTCCATTTTCTTTTCCGACGTATTGCCGTGAGTAACAACCCCCTTATCACTTTGAGGCAAAAAACATACCAATATCTCAATGCCAGCCTTTCCCCATCTGAATCAGCTAGGTGACATCATAAGCACTTAAACTCTGCTAGTAGGTATTGAGGAAATACCAAGTGACCATTCTTGTCAATTTTGTTAAAGAATCTAAGTGCGGTGTGTCTGTGCACATTTGTGCATGTGTTGGAGGACAGTGGTTGATTTGTTCTCCTTAAATATTGAAACTTCCAAATTCCATAGCATGTTTATAGCACTATCTTAAAAAGCAAAACATCCTTATATCTTTCAGCTGCCCCTGGATTGCATATATAAATGGCCCACAGTGAATGAGATTTTCCATCTTTCATCTGTGTCCCTTCAGCCAAACACATGTATTTTAGGACAACAGAGTAAGTGCAAGTAGTAAAGCATTTCCTCTTAAATAAAAATTGTTTTCTGCACATTCTCATTATACTCTTATCTCCTCATGTTATGTGAAAATGGTCTTCAGTTTTAAGGACCTATGCAAGAATAGTTTTAAATATAAAAGGTTTGCAATAAAAAATAACTTGTCAATACATTTGTAAGTCTTTATAAAAAAGAAAGTAAAGTTAGTGAATAAATGAAATGTGCATAGGATAAAATGCTAAGTAATCTTAGAATTTAACAATGTGGCTAAGAATATAAACCATAACATACATTTACGTCTTTAAAATAAAGCAGAAGAAAATGGAAAGCAGTCATGAGAAACAGTATATGGTACAAAATATCATTAACACTATGAAAACTGGCTTGCTAAATACAATAATAATTGCTTGGTAATACTTTATGTGCATTAGAAGGCTGATAAACTATTGAAATTAACACCTGTAATCCAATGGCTTCTATAGTTTTTGGATAAGAGATTTTTTACAACTACTTGCTTTTTTTTAACAAAACAGAAAACAATATTCTTAGTGAGCTTCATTTCAAAATGTGAAAGTTCACTTAATAAGAATAAGGTGTAGGATAGTTTGTCTTGTATGGGTGTAGCAATCTTAAATACTCCAAAAAAACCACATTTTAATCAGCATAATTTTGAAGATATAAAACCATTAAGTAAATATAAATTGAAATCTGGGGATATAAACTCAAATATGTAAAAAGCCTTAAAATTATTTTATTTTTAACAATGGCAAAATCATTTGATTATGTTATTTATTTCGATTTCTCTAAGTGCTCATCCATAATGTGTATGTGTTAGCTGTACTTCCACTACATCCTTTTGATTATCTTATTTGGCACATTTACTTTTTTCCCACTAAATTTAATTTTCATTTAGTTTTTTTTTGTTTGAGAAAGCTAAAAATGCATGTGATTAAACAAATTCAAACATTACAAAATATTTCCTAAAGCAATGTTAGGATTTACTTAAAGAAGCAACCATCTATTTGGAATGTTCTCATAACTCACGCTTTCATTTGCTTTAAATCTCTGTTCAGTGTTGAACCACCTCATCGAAAGTAGCACGCCACCATCGTTCCCTTTTTATATGCATTATTCTTTTTATGGTGCTCTATCACCAGAAGCACTAATACCTGTATTACCATACTAGTATTTGTCTCAACACTAGAAGGTCAGCTCCATGAAATTAAGACATCAAAGTTGTGAAGGGTCCGAGAATTTACTTTACTTGGAAGCTGGTACGTTTTTGTGCCGCAGGTTTATGGATGCTAGCAGAAAACGTAATTCAAGGGTCAGATACAATAGCATTTTTACTCACAAAAGAGAAGGAACCTTAAGTTTCATGCTAAAAATATATTCACAGACATAGTTTTTAAGTTTTTAAATCTTCCCAGCTTCTAGTTTTCACTGGGATTCTGACTTCTCCATTCCAAAATGTGTAGAGAATTTATTATTTTAGTACTTCTAAAGGTCTCTTTTTTACAAAATTCCCAGTTAAAGTTCCTTTTCCGTAAACCTAGTGAAAAATTCCACAGTTTCCAGTCTTATTTCATGAAGTTGCTATTTTTCATGTTTCACTTGCAAGTTGTTGATTGTCTTTGGGAGTTTTCAAATTTGTTAAAATTGTTATTTTTTTAAAATTGATTAACATTCCCCAAGCTGCATATACAGAAACTAGAGTCTTAAGTTTGTTACATAAACTATCTTTGCTATAACAATACTGTGTGCCAAATCATAGCATTACTTTTAGTTTCCTGAAATTATGTTTTAGAGCTTGTTAATAATCATTTGTCACTATATTAATTTGCAAATATACTTAACATATTTAGAAAAAACTTTTTTGTAAAGCTTGCATATTCATGTTCAGGGATTGACATGACAAATATGGTCATATTGAGACACATTTATCAACATTAGCCTTAGCGACTCTTTATCTGATGTAAGTCTTTTCATTGTTGTTGTTAAGAAGTTAATAGGCAACACTTTGTAACATTTTTAAAAATTTAAATTATTTAGTTTATTTGAGATAACATGCCCCTGGCATGATACTCATTAGGAGATCTAAAATGGACTGTTTTCACTAACATCAACATTTTCAAATATGTTAAAATCCAACCATTTTCTTTTAGATCTTTTGGAATTATTATCTTTCTAGAACATAAAAAGTTAACTGCCATTTGTACTGTGAACTAATAATTTTATTTAATTATCCAGCAAAAATGATGTGTCCTAGTTTATCACTCATTGATCTTTTCTTACTAAGGATGATTAATAGCCTATTGTGATGTCAGTATGAAAGCCAGGATAAAATTAAATAAAAGAGATAAAGGATTTCAATGCCAAAGACAGCTATTTGTAGTCACTTTTTCTGAAAACTGGAATTAATTTTACATACCTCAAAAACTGATGAGGCTTTCTCAAGGCATATGTTACAACTTAATTCAAAGTTTTTTTTTTACTTTAAAGATTCATGCATTTATTATAGTTGAAAATACAGTTTTAAACAGTATTAAGTATATTATCATAAATATATTTTAATAACTGAAATTATATATATATTGAGTAAAATTGATTTTAACTTGAAGCAAATATCATTATACTGTTGAGCAATAATAATATATTTTCTGATACCTAATTATTTTGTCTATGTTAGCTGGTACACTACGTCTACCTTTCAACATAATGACTTTAAAGGTATACCAAAAGACAAAAACCTAGTTTGAAGAGACCGAATAAGTATCAAAACCCAAATCATAGATGGAAAAAATGTTGGAATTACCAGACCAGGGATTTAAAAAGTATATGATTGATAGGCTAAGTGATTTAATGGAAAAGTAAACAACATGCGTGAACAGATGGATAGTGTAAGCAGCAATATGGCAATTTGAGAAAGATCCCTGAGGGATGCAACATTGCTAAAATCTGTTTTCAATTTATTTGTATAAATTTGTTAAAGTTGTTCTCATTTTCTTAAGTTTTGTGCATTGCTTTAAAATTGTACATCACTCTTGCAAACTTGTAGCTCCCACATGGAACATGAAAATAGAAAGTATGCATAGTTGAAAATAAAAATAATCTTGAAAAATGTTTGCATATCTAAAGTATCAAATTTTTAATATCTTACTATCTTATCAGGTAAATGGAATTAAAACTAAATATTCTAGAAACTACCTAGCAGAATTTCTACATGTAAAACACTTTATTACATATTAATATCTTGAGAAGTAAGCCTGCTCAGGAAAAAAAATAAGAGAAATTTGAAATGTAACCAATTCATGCTTATATTTATTTATTGATAATGTACACCTTGCAATATATTAAGTATTAATGACATGAAAAAGACTAAAATTAAAATTCCACAAAGTTTACTACAATTTTGAGGGTTAAAGAAACAAACAAAAGCAAGTTCATTAAAATTTGGGGAATTCTAAAATTATGACAATTCTTTATTGCCATAACAGTGCTTATAAAGGACATTTAATCCATTTAATCAAAATGGGTGGAATTAGCTAGTGGTCAATAATTATAGTCTGGAAAAATGATCTACAATTGAGATACCAAGAATAAGTATTAATCAAAAGGTTTTGGTATTGGGGACACTGTATTAGGTGACTGAAGTTAAACACCACAGAGCAGAGAGACGATAAAAAGTGGATATGCCCATGCAGAAGAAGGGACATATTCCCTGTTGCTAAATAACAGAGTGTCATTTTGGGTAGTGCAGGGTTACGGAAATGACAAAACTCCACACCTCATAGGTGAGCAGAAACATGCCTTACAGACTCTGCATTACTGGAGGAGGCCTGAAAGGTTAAAAAAAAAAATAAGTGCCGTGACCATTCTTTTTGCAAAGCTCCTGAATGGAGAGGTCATTCAAGGTAAGTACTTTCTGTGTCCTGTACACATGCCCCTCGCATGCATCTAGAGCAGCGTCACGGTTTCATTTCCGGTCCACGTTTGCCTTTCCAGTTGAAATCTCTCGGAATTGTAATTTCTAGATTGTATCCCAGGTAGCTCTTCAAAATTAAATGGTACCTGAAAATTCAGTGAACAGCCACCTCAGTTTACATTTTATCGAGGAAGTCCTAAAACAAAACAAAAAACGCAAAAGAATTACAATGTGCTGCTTATTTTGCCTGATTTTTCCCCCTTTGGATATAGGACCAAAGGCCTGTGCAAATATTTTGAGCAGAGTATGGATTGCCAGGGGATTAGAGCCAATGCTGAAGTATTTTTATGACATTTGCAGATGGGACTCATGTATGCTGTTTTGGAGAAAATAAAAGTATACATTGGACCACTTTCGCATTCTTAGTTTTTCCTACAGGATTTCAGAGTACAGTAAGATGATCACCGGTATTTCACACATAAAATAGGTGCTTCATGTCCAGAATTGTCTGGCACAAGATTTCCTTTAATGAGTGGTTTAAATTAACTCAATTTTTGTGGATTGTTGTACCTTAAAACACCAAAGGAATCTTTTCAGGGGGTCGGAGGAGGGACCAGAGACTGGATTGCTCCAGTTTTTCATACCTGTGCCCATAAGTATCCGTTTCATGAATGTGTGCAGCATTAGGGGAAAAATACCCTGCTCTTTGAATGGAGCAAATGTGATTGGTTAAGCTGTAGCAAATTTTTTTGTTTATTTTTTAAAGTGATAAATCTTGAACTGAAAAGGTAAGACTTGAACTAGAAAACCACTCTTGTACTCTTTGATTGTGGTGGTATTACATGTTTATGTGGGGTTGTCAACATTTTATTTACAATTGAATTATGTTTTATTTGTTAAATATCTATAATGTTTCTTATTTTTATATTTGAAAAAAGAAAGAAGTAAAATATAACAAAAGACACTGAAATAGAGGACAGATAGTCAGTGACCAGAGGGGAGAGGGGAGGGAATTTCAGGGGAGAGAGGAAGGGTTTACAGGAACAAATATAGAGGACACATGGACAAAACTAGGGGGGTTGGAAAGGGGAGGGAGGAGGGGAGGAATGGGTGGGCGGGCTGGAATGGGAATAAAGGATAGAAACTGTACTGAATAAACTAAAATAAAAAAATTAAAAAAAATTTTTTAAATAAATAAATAAATAAACAAAAATAAATAAATAAATAAAATAGGATTAAATAGTAAGATTATTGAAAACAAAACTTGTGTGTTGTTTACTGTATTTGTGAAAACCTATCAGTTTACTCAGTTCTGGGATTCAAGCAAGGATGATATTCAAATAATGTTCTTTTCCTATTGTGATAATTATTATTCAATTAATTTTTCAATGCTGTCATCTCTTGGTTTTAATAGTAAAAATTCCCTTATTTACTTTTCATTGTACATAGAGATGTTTAGAATGTTCTCAGAAAGTAAATTCTAATAAGATTTTTAAACTTAGAAATTAATTTTACCTTATGATTTTGAGTCACCATTGAAATCAGGGTTCAACAGAATAGTAGTCAAGATTAAAGAACAAAAGCAAAATTATGTACAAGACTGAAGTTTTGTATCACTTTTTCTAATTTATAGGCTCTTTAATGGACCTTTTGCATTATTATCTAGATTAAATATAGATAATGAAATATGAAATTCAGAATTCCTTATAACAAATACAAATTCAGTGAATATTTTCTATGCAGCCTGTTCAGCAACTAGGACCAATGTTTACAGCCTTAAATTGGTTGAATTTTTTCCTCTTTCTGATTTGTAATAGCTGTGTTAAATGTTTACATGTTGATCAGTGTGCATCTAATCAGAACTCTACATGATTGTCCTGATTTAATTATAATATGAATAAATAATAAGATCACAAATAGTTGACATCATTATTCTGAAGTCTTAACATCACTTTAGTGATACAGGGCATTTTAGAGAGTGGCAGCACAATAAATAAAGGGCAGCTCATCTCCCTTCTCTTTGGTATTCTTTTTGTGAAAAACAGGTTAATCGTGTCTCCTTCTTCATAGAATTTAAATATTAAAATATCTAATAAATAAAATTTCTTAGAATAGTCCTGATGTATAGAAATAATTCTTGTTATTAGTATTACTGGTTACACAGATGTGAACATAACTCTTCTTCTCTGACCACAAAATTTTAATCTAAAAAATTAGAGAATAAAATGAATAGGAACAGATCAGCTATGATATCATGATTTATTATAAGAATATATATATATGTATAATACAGTTTTTGAACTTTTTTCTGGTATAAAGCTCCTAAAACCCTTGGAATTATTCTAAGTGAGAAAAACAAAGGTGCCTTTTTTTATGTTAATGCGGTGAATTCTGGGAGCTGGCTGTCAGTGGAACTGAACACATTATTGGATGTTTGGAACTTTCAACCCCACACTCTCCAACCTCTGCCTGCCCAGGAGCAGAAGATTGAGTTTAAATGCCGATGGCCAATGATTTAATTAATCATGCCTATGTAATGTCACCTCCATGAGAACCCCAAGGAGCAGGGTTCACAGAGATTCCAGATTAGTGAACCAGTGCAGACGCTCAGACACTGATGCCCTAGAGAAGTCTCAGAAGCTCTGCGCTCTTTCTCAGACCTCGCCCTATGCATCCCTTCCTTCTGGCTCTTTCTGAGTTATATCTTTGTATAATAAACTGGTAATCTACTTAGCACCAGTTGCCTGAGTTCTGTGAGCTGCTTTGACAAATTAATTAACCCTCAGGAAGTCATGGGGAACTCTGTAGGTCAGAAGTACAAGTAACAGGTAATAACCTGGACTTCAGGCTGGTATCTGAAGTCCAGTGAAGGGTTGTTGGGACATTTGATCTAACCATTCAGTCAGAACATCTGAAGTTGGGGGGTGGAGTTGTCTTTGAACTCTTTACCTGTGGAATCAGATACTATAAACAGTTTCCCAATTGAACTGAGTTGTAGGACACCCAGCTGGGTGTGTGGGAAGCCCTCCATTTACATCCAGACTTTAGAAACTGGATCCAGGAACCCAAAAGAACAGATAAATTTTATTTTTAAACTATAATTTCTCTATTATTACTTCAGAATTGTACAGAATTAGTCTCCTACTTTATCTGATTTTCCTTATGTTAGTTCCTCTTCACAATATGTATTTAATAGCCTCTTCCAATGCATAGTTCTTACTATTTTTCCCTCTGTCTTACCACTAAATGCCCTAACTTTATACCTTATTAAACTTAGATTCTCAGGCCCATCACTTTAATAATAACCTCACCTTTACTCATGAATCATGTGAACATTCTCATTTTATCAAAGTAGTAAAAATGCAGGTTAAAACACATTCTCTGCTTGTTCATCGCTTCTCATCTTGCAGACGTGAGACACTGAGGAATGGCAAAAAATAACCATTATGAATGACCTCATTTAAATTTCATGACCATGAACCTCTAGTAGGTCCTTACTGTTGCAGGGAATTCTGTATTTCCCTAGACTAGTCAGTCTTCCACTACCTAGAAAAATATTTAATGTCTCTGCTTTCTTCAAACTTCTGGCATGTGATATTGTCTTCAGATACATTGAAAAGTTTGAAGGATTCAGTGATTTAAGAATAAGTGAGAGGGGAAAAGGCACATGCTCTAGGCTGGGTTACCAGAAACGGCTTCCAGGACAACCCATGATAGATTCTTCGGTAGGAACATAAAGTTCAATCCCTCATCTGGAATTGCTGCAGTCAGGAGGCTTCTGCTACCTCTGACTGGGCCAATGATATTGTTTTTATCCAAAAACAAAGAACTTGAGGAGTGACATTTATTAATCACAGAAAACTGGAAGTTTAACTGGTTTTTTTTGCCAGCACAAGCAATCATTAAGCATTAGGCAGATGACTTCCTCTTTACTCCATCTTTCCAAATTTGTTTCAAGTCTACCCAATGAAGACACCTACATTTGAATTCAGAGTCCTAGCACAATTCCCCCCTTTCTCTGGCTGCATGTCTATTCTCACGCTGAATGATTTGCTGTGTGCCATAATTTGTGTATCCCAATGCCTAGAATGGTATTCAGGCATTCAGAATCTCAGGTATTCTTGGTACCCGAGACCTCCCTTGTTTTCTGCCCTCACTGTGTACTTATTACTTGCTCTCTGCTTTCCTTGTTCACAGAGATGTGGAAGAACACAGACAGGCTATATGGGGAAATTCACTCTTCATATTGTGAAGTTTTACCAGTGAAAGACCAGGTAGCTGCATCCTCCTGGATCATACCTTCTGATTTTCACCAAGCTTGCATTGCATGGAAAGTATGCTATCAATACTTTTTCCTCTTTCTTCACACATACATAGTTCTTTTTTGTTCTTTGTTATTCACATACGCTCATAAACAGTTGTGGTATCTAACAAAATCCAAATTTGAAAGAATCATCTTCTGTGAACAGTAGAATTCCTCCTTTCTTCCTGTCCTTTCTCATAAACTTCAAGGGATGGCACAGGCAATTTTCCTAAGTATTTATCAGGTGTGCCACCACACTGTTCCTGGAGTTATCTGCACGCACATGCTGTGCTACTTGAGATGCAAATTTGATTGGCATCCAGATGGTGGGTGACCTACTTACTCATCTTATCCCTGACTTTATCAGGCCATGTTGGGCTCCAATTGTGCCAATTCATGTCATCTGTGAAGCTGACTCCAGGATAGAATTAGAGGAGCAAATGATTTGAACAGGGAAATGACAACGAACTTGAAAGGAAAGGGAGTGCAAATGTATTCAGATCAAGCCTATGATACGATTCTCATACTGTAATGAGAGACTTGGAAGACTGAGTAGGAACTCTTACTGCAGCTTTACAGAGGCCAAGAGCAGAGTCCCATTAGGAGTTTCCCATATTGGGCAAAGTATTCCGGTTCTAACACTCTTGCTGTGCTCAAGTATTTGCTAATGGTATTCCCATTGTTTAATGGCAGGTTCTTTACATGAACATTATAGAAAACTCCCAAAGCACAGCAACAAAAGCACACGAAAGGTGTTCTCTTGAAGGGGGACCTAAGCAGCATGCCTCCGTGGCTGTCGCAGCATTAATGATATATTATTTTCTCCTTGGGGTTTTCATAGCAAAATTGTAAAGCTTTGATCCAACAGCTATGAAAATGTCGCTGTTGTTCAAATATTTCTAATTATAAACCACTTCACTCCAGATTTTGTGTTTCCTGAGAGTAAGCACCGTTTCACTTCTAACCGTGCTCTCTCCACTGCACGTGTAAATAACTACATAACAAACTGCATGTACTTCAGATAATTGCCTATTGGTGGAAGGATGGAAGGAAGGAAAGAACGTTAGAGGAAAAAAAGGAAGAAGAAAGTAAACATGAAGAAAAGACAAGAATGTAAACTATTATGTTTTAAAGAATTCATAACTTACCTTGAGAGATGACAAAGCCTTCTTATTGTATTTCCTATTCAGTAATGGGCATCAAATATGATAGATGGAATCATGTAAGGCAGCATCTCCCAAAATTACTGGACATCTGGATAAATGATGTACTGGCACCAATGGAAGCATGGTCAAGGCTATGACACCCAGAGGAAACCTCAGAGGACCTCTCCAATCAGAGGGCTGAGGCTCAGGCCTGAATGAAACACAGGAGCCTGAGGGGCTGCTGGCAGCTTTCTTGTGTATGATTTTGTGATTAGAGTGTGGGGCTGGGATGAAGTTTTGAGAGGCCTAGAGTTTGACTTTGCCTGCTTTGAATTTGCCTGCTGACACTGTAGGGAAAAAATAGGCTTTCTTATTGGCCTCCCCAAATATGGTGGCAAAAAAAAGGGGCATTTTTCCTCCTCCTGGCTCCTCTGTGCTATCTGTTCAGGAGTCTGTAGGAGAAGCCAAGCCTCCCTGCATTCCCGTCTGTCTCTCCCATCTTGAGGGTGCAGGTTTGGCACGTGTCCTCTTCTCTCTTATGGATACCAGAAAAGTGGTTGATTTTTTACTCTGCTCAGCTTTGCACTTGTTCAGAGTAGTGACTTCCAAGCTCCTTACAGTGCAGCAGGGAACTGGAAGTCACTAACATTCTCCTAGTGGCATTTCCTTCATAAGTTTAAATTACATTTGATGCATCAGGATAAATATACTACTTGACAATAATGCTGGTATTGATGAGCATTGTGCAGTAATTCCTGTGTAAATATAAGCAACTAATCACAAGTTGTGCTCCAGAGAATTCAAATCTTTTGGTTGCAAGTATTAATCTTGTATTTTCAAAAAGAAGACTCTAAATTAAACTAAGTATTAAAGGAGTAATCTAAACTGGGATTGCCGCTTTGCTGTCAAATATGGCTGTTGGAATGGCTGCCTTAGAATCTTTGTCTTAGTGACTGAATACATGGGCTGGTGGGATTATCTCTAAATGTTGACATAAGCAGTTTTGAGTGACTGATTTTACACTTGTATCTGTTTAAAATACGATTAATATTTTAATACTGGTTTAGATTACATGTACCTGTACCCACAAAAGCATTTCAAACTCTCAAAACAAAGTTTAGAAAAACTTGTAGAAATAAAGAGTAGTGAGAAATATATATGACAGACCAGGAAAATTGCTTAGAAATTCTCTTTTTCAGTTTTCTCCTGTTTTAAAATGTACTAGATACTGAGGTAAACAGTAATTTCTTCCCAAATAAGTGCAGAGATTCACACAAAAAAATGATTTCTCCTACTTACAAGCCATTACTAGTTGTGCCTTAACTATCTGCAGTCACCAGGCAAACCACATAGCAAAACCTCATTCTTCCTTTGTAAAATCAGGACATGCTGATAGTTCCTTGTTCATCAAAAATTGTCTTAATTTCATAGTATGCATCTATATTTAATAGTGTTCTTTTGTATTTTGTATTTAAATATATCCTAGTAACAAAAATACCATGTAGCTAGGAAGGATAAGTTCATTTTGCCTACAGTCAAATTATGTATCATATTAACATGATTAAGTGTAATACAAATTACATTAAATTTTATTTCATACAGATGAAAATTTTTCCTCTGCATGTATTTAGATATATGAATCCAATTGTTTTAGTTTCTAGCATGACATTAAAAGAAACTTCTATCAAAAAGAAGTTGAACAGAAAAAGACTTACAAAATATGACTACATAGAATTAGGATTCCTTTTCTCTTGCATTAATCTAAGTTGGTTTTATTGGGCAAAGTTCTGTTATAAATTTATCTGTGCACTGTGGAAATGTCAGTGAATATGATAAAGGAACATCTTTGGAGATTTATCATGTCATTCCTGTAGTTTACATTTCGTCTTATTGTGCAGTGTCACAAGATAAAAAATGCTTTGAAATTCCTGTTTCTCCAAAGATCTTGCAAAACTGGAAAGGTCACGCATCTCTGTATCTGTTTGATAACAAGCATGGTAATACTTTCAAAGAGTAATTCAACTAACATAAGATTATCTCTAACATTAATGCTCATTTTATTTTTCCCCCAAAGATGTTTAAAAGTGTATGGCTCCTTTCATGGAAATGTATACTTAAAAGCATATTCTATAGAATAAAAGGAGTGTGAATAAGTCAATATGTTTAATCTAAATAACAAACTTTTGATTATAAAACATGAGCTTTCTCAATAGAGATTTCTAGAGCAACAACAACAAAAAAAAGCCAGCTCACTGCTCCTAAGTTCCTTGCTACTTAATTGAGACAGTGAATAAACACACATAGCCATTATGAATGATATACAGGTTAGCAGAAATATCGATTTACATCTAGTTACTATTAAATGTAATTGAATTGTTTGATCGTAGACACACAAGTCTAAATAAAAAGGACTAGGAGACTTTCTTTTAGTTTTTTTTAATATTTTTCCTGACGAGATTTTTACCTGACACAGCTAACAATACTGACAATATTTAACTTCAAATGCAAACAGATTTTGATCCTGGATATGTAAAGTGGACAAGCAATAGAAGTTTTCAAGTACAAACTTCCACTTCATTAACTGAGTAAATGTTGGAACCACAGAAAAAATTGGCTTAGACTGTTGCCATGCAAATGTGAACCAAAACGGGAATCACACATCCAGAACTGGTATTCCCAAAAGAACTGATTTTCTCACAAAGATGGGAGAGGAGCTCAAATCAAGAAGTACAGAGCTTGGTGATAGTTTGACGTGTTTTTATGAAAAAACTTTTATGTTTTCTTTAATTCTTAAAAGTCGTATTATATTTACAAACATTAAGCTATTTTTAGTTCAAATTTAGTTTTAGTACTTAATTCACACTTTAAATTGGAGAGACATCACCGATTTCACAGAATAAGGGGAAGAAGTACAAGACAAGACCATGGTAGAAGGGACAAAACGCACACACGGTCAGGTGGTGGGGAGTGAAGCTGGGTGCTCTTTGGTGCTGTGTCCTTTTCCTGTCTGTATGTATGTGGTGACACTTCCTATGACATCCTTGGGTTCTAGAATCTCATAGCCGTGGAATGGCTAGAACTAACAGTGAACAAACCAAATAGAGTGTCCAATGTCAAAAAAGAAAACAGAATGCATTATTATTTAAGGTGCTTGTGTGGTTGTCAGAAGAAAGTACATTTCTCCCAATTAGTCTAAAGAATTTTAGAGAGTATAAGGTTCTATTTCACTTGCAAACTAACAACAAGTTAGTTGGCCATAGTTTCACAGATGCTAGCAGAGAACACGAGACTGATGGGCCAGCAAAAATGATGGCTTATTACTCATAACAGCAACTATAGTGAGAACATGAGCATTTTCTTGTGACATTTCTCTGAGCCTCTGTTGACACAGGGGGATTAAGGAGGGGAAGGTGATGCCTGGACACACTTGGGCTGCATTATAAGAAGAGAATCTGGAATTTAGGAAATCCTAATTCTTTAAAGTGGGCTTCAAGAATAACCATGTGACCTTTGGAACTGAGGGAGGCAATACTCTAGTGGACAAGGGACTAGCCAAAGAACGTACATGCTTAAGTCATAGACACAGGCAGCAGTGTGGCAATAGCCAGGGGGAGTAGAGCAGGTATTGGTGCAGGTGGGCAAAAGAGGGATAATGGGGACATTCTGTAATACTGTCAATAGTAAAAATAAAGAAGTATACTATGTTCTTTCTTGTGGATGGGGACACTATATCTGCTTACCAGAGCTGTTCACTCTAAAACCATCCTGGGAAATACAGTCTGGAACCAAGGGGCAGTGCCTTTTCTTGTAATATGTGCCAAAATGTAATAAATCCTCAGAGAATTCCTCCAAATCTACACATCTCTTCACTGTCATGCCTTCTGGCCATGAATACGGTGCTCTGTTGGCTGCTTGGATTGATCTGGTCAAAAGGGATAACAAAGAAATTTATTTTTACATATGCCATTTAATTAATTCAAGCAACCTTCAGCATGACTCAAAACAGCAGAATATGGCAGCTTGAAATGTTCTACAGAATCTCAAACTGCCAGCTAAGTAAATCTAACCATTGGGGTATGCCTTAGTAATCTTGATAGGTTTCTCTTTAAGATTCTGTATTGACCTTTGAACTTCTGAGGCTTTAATCCAGTGGTTGAGTAGAATTTGCTTTTTCCCACAAGGAGCATGTCTTGGACAATTCTGTCATCCATAACAACGCTGGGCAATCAGTTGACGTTGAACTGAACGCTTTCCAGAAGCCAAGGGGTATTATTGATTACTTTAGCTGGAGTCAGAAATGATGTCATTCCCACCTTTGAACTGAAGAACTCCCATAGTTATGATAACTGTTCTCAGTTCATGCATAAATTAGGATTCAATTATCCCTTGGAAGGCTCCACATAATGGATGGTAGCCTAACCTGAGCAAAACCTTCACCTCCATCTGAAAGGTACGCCTTCTTTAAGCGCTTTCAGGTATCTTAAGACTGTTCTATAGTACAGGGCAAGTCACAGTGTTTTTGGAAGGAGTTCTGCTAATGCCTGGCTTCCACCACAAACAGTGTCCCTGGGAAAATACATGTTTAGAATTGCCAAAATCTCTTAAGTGGGACTCGTACTAGATGGAGAACAAAAGATGTTACTGCCTCCAAAGCTGTACTCTGGTCCCTGTTGTTTTTGGAGGAACTACTTGGAGAAGTTACTTTAATCTGTCCTTTGGTACCAACTGGGTGGTGTTCTGCCCCAAGCAATGATGAGCGCTGGCATTCAGAGTGGGGATGTGATGGACGACTGTAACTACTGGTGTTCTGCACGGGTGGCGCAGTATCTCGGACTATCTAATTCCAGTAGACTGTTCTGGGAGGTTTCACAGAAAAGTGAAGCAGAACAATGATCACGTTGTGTTTAGAGCTTTGTGTTGAAGAAGATAATTCCAAACAGTCAGTTAAAATGAGTATACTTTCAATAGTTTTGAAGAGGCATACCAAAGTATTTCCTTGGAGAGGAAGATTAGTCATGTCTGTCTCTCAATTTTCCCATACCTTCCAGAATCTAAGATGCTTTCTCTCTGGGGGATGACCTGTTACTCTCCAGAAATTGTTCTGTTTTATCTAGAAATTGCAACAGAGATAATTATTCTCTCCTCTTTCAGTTTCAAAGATTTAGAGTTTCTACTTTAACCTTGGATTTTCCCCATGTTACACTGTGTTCCATTTATAATCTCATTTTTCCAAATTTACTACTTCTCCATTCTCCTTCTTGGCTTATGACATAGCTGAAATACTACTAAGACCAAAAACTTGGACAGAATTCAAGTACTAGCATTATATTCAAGTTTGGTATTCATTCATGACAGTGTTATGAGCAGCAGACATATCTGAGTAATGGTTGCTAAAGGCAAGTCACGGCAAATAGAAGAAAGTGCACAAAGACGTGTTCTCTGTGGCTGGGAATTATGCATGTCGCAATGAAGTGTTGGATCAAACAGCAGTACACACTCACACATTTCTACTGTGATGTGTATAACAATACAATTCTTCCTTTTATGTTTTGAAGATTGCTAGCAAAATATAAATTTATGATTAAAAGATTCAGCATGTGGAATATATGACTTTGACAATACCATTCAAGGCCATGTTTTGCACATGAAGCAATTGAAACTGAAGGACATTGCACAATTTTTTTTCTGAGGCTGTACAATTAGTTACAAGGTTACTTTAACCCCCTTTCCAATGCCCATTCCTATATTTCCAAACAATAAAATTGCATTCTATCTTACCAGCAGCATTATAAGTACTTTACAGATAGTAACTGATTTTATCCTGCAACAATGTTATAAAATAATTAATTGCTGCCATTTATGTGATGAGAAAACTGTGGCACAGAGACTTTGAATGATTTCCCCAGGGTCACCCTGTGATCCAGATAGTGGGTATTTCAGCCATTCAGTGATGTCGCTTTATATTTGCTAATAATGATTAACTGAAAGCTGGGATGTTTTCTAGGCAATGAAAAGACCTTATTTACTGGCAAGATGACTGGTCATGTATACTTTTTTCTACAGAATTCAAATATTTGTATTCAAACATTACCAAATCAGGAGAGCATAAATCATCACTGATAATGGTTTCATCCTACACTAGGGGTTCTCAACTGGGGTTGCTGTGTCCTTTGTCCCCATAGTGGACATTTGGGAATGTCTGCAGACATTTTTGTTGTGACAACTGGGTTCGTAGCAAGGGAGGCTTCTATTGGTTCTATTGTGTTAAATGCCAGGAGTGCTGCTTAACATTCTACAATGTATATATGACAGCCCTCCAACAAAGAGTTGTCTGCCTGAAAATGTCAGTAATGCTGAGGCTGAGAACCCATGTCCTGGACCTGCTTTGGCGGTGCTGGTTCTGGTCGCACTAAGACTTATTCTCACACTGGGATGAGTGTGCCGGTCAGAAGCATCTTTGCCCAGACGGTTTCTATGTGTGTTTGTAGGAGGGGGATAAAGAGGGGTCAAGGGCAGTGAAACCACACACACACAAACGCACACAAAATCAAAGCAGCATCTCATGCCTAATATCCTAAATTTTTCCCATTCTTAAATCAAACTTAACATTTATCTTTGTGTTTAGTGCCCTGTAATCAATACAACGTGTTGATTGTCTCAATTATATAAAAATGTATTCTCCCATTCATGTCCGTGTTTGGCAAATTGGTCTTCTTATCTGTAACGAGATCATATGAGAAGCACAGCTTCATCACTGTGCACGTATTTATGCACCACAGACCCCCTCCACATTCACACGCCCTCCAGTACAAGCCTGTAGCCAGAATCTATGTTTCCTAACAACACTCAAAGATCAGAGAGAAGTTGCTGTAAGCCAATGGTTTTATACATATTTTTTACACTTAAATTCTTTGAAAGCCATATTATTAGTATCCTAGAGTGGGAGATGAAACAGGGAAGTACTTTTGAGAAAAATGGTATTAAAGAGAAAGATCCTCTGGCCTGGAGAGCAGATGAAGTCTTCCCAGCTGTGTGCTTTGGATGTCAGGACAATGGAGAAAACTAATGCTCATTGTTCATTTGAAACAGTTTGGAAAATACTGTCATTGTGGAGGGTTTCGTAAGGGTTTGTATCTACCTATTCACTCATACTGACACCATATACGTTCAAAAATGTGGTCTTTGTAAGACTTCAATTTAACTGCATATATACATTGCTTGCCAACTTGAATGTTGTGTGAGAGAGCCCCTGTGGGTAGCAGGCAGGGGGTGGGGGTCCAGAAGCAATGATGACAAAGACACTAAAATAGAGCTACAAAGTCACCATGTGCAAACTTAATTGTCTGGGAGTGCAAGTAAAAGGACAAGTTAAGGAGGAAGATTTTAAAATTCGATCTCTGGTATTGAAAAGTAGTGATGCTTGTAAATGTTATAGTCCGAATATTTAGATAACCCCCAGTATAACTACATATTCTCATCTGACCTTAGTTTTGTGAGTGCAGAGTTTTTCATCCTTTCGTATAATTGATTACAATGTGATGTTAAGATACAACAACATTTTTAGTCAAACAGTAAATGTTGGACTAGAGACTGGGACAGGCATTCCATTTCTATAGAAGAGCCAAAACAAGTAATTTTGACTTTCCTTGTACTTCGTGTACTGACGTGGCATTAATTTTAGAGTTATTTGTGGAACACAGGGGAGAAATGTTTGTCACACCCATGGTCTTTCTCTCTGTCATGTAATTTTTTCCTATTATTAATATTTTCTCTCTTACTTCCCCTTCTGAGTTAAAGATAACTGGGTTCTGTTATCTGGTCTCAAGTTGGGGTAATTTGAGTTTAATAAAGGAATTATTGACAAAGTTGTCAAAATAATATAAAAAATACCTGAGGCAACTGGTGAGTGTGTGTATAGACAGGAAGTGGGGTGCGTTTGTGGCTTACAACTTTTAGATTTGATGGGACAAGAAGAGAAAGGACTGGCTATCAAAACCTATTAAAAAAGGACTGGCATGGAGAAGCTGACCTTTTACTAGCCAGTGTCTTCATCAGTTCAGGCTGCTGTAACAAAGACACTGCACTGGTGGCTTAAACAACATTTCTTTCTCAGAGTTCTGGAGGCTGGAATTCCAAGATCAGGGTGCCAGCATGGTCAAGTTCTTAGTGAGGACCTTCTTCCTACGTAGGTCCTCTCATGGCTTCCTTGGTGCAAGCACTCCCGCCTCTTATAAGGGTATCTCCCCTATTATAGGGGCATGATATAAGTACCTCCTGAAGGACTCATCCCATTACATTGGGGATTAAGGTTTCAGCATATGAATTCTGGGGAGACAAACATTCCAACCTTTGCAGACATTTAGTGTCAATTCCACAGGAAGGGAGGTCCCTCACTTTCCTGCCCCATTTTGATTTCTCACTATGGACTGAAACTGATCAGAAGGCAGAGTGGAATGGATCCATTGATAAATTCTGGAGTAGAGTACAGAGTAACTAAGAATGGATTAGATCTGGTGGAACGAATGAGAGTTATCTAACAGGAGTTCAAAGATAAGTCATTACTGAAGGAAAAATGAGCTTTGTGGTTATGCTCTGTGGTTTTGGTATTCAGTAACGAGAATTAGTTAATGTAGCAGAAGAGGCAATTTTTTGTGGCATATAAAACTAAAAAGTGACTAATAAACTTTTATACTTGAATGTCTGTAAACCTCCAAACTCCATCTGTCTAAAACTAAGTTGATCTTACTCTCCAAAATACTTGTTTATTATCTCAAATTGTATTTTTCATTAAATAACATTTCTGTCTACAATGTGGGCCAAGTCAGAGGCATAAGATTATCTATCCAAACTGTGTTTTTTCTTATCTACTTGATTATTAAATAAAGAATTCGGACACCTAGGTATTCATTACTCTCTCTGTTAGGGATGCTCACTTCTTCTGCTTTATTTCAGCATGCTGTCATCTTCCAACTGGATTTTACCAACTTGACCTTGAAGCTTGTCATCATCTCAGTGGATTCTTTCAATAAAACCGGAAACAACAATTTAAAATGGGAATCTAAGCAATCATTTGTCTCCTTAAAGCCTTTCAGTATCTTTCCTTCACCAATAGCAGCAGATTCGTGAGTAACTAAATTGTGTCCTTCCTGCCTTCCTGCTTCCCTCCCCTGGCTCCACTTCTGCATTTCACTTCCTGTCTTCTGACCTTCAGTTTCTTTTAAAATGGGACTTCCACACACCCATCCTAAAATCTTCCTGACTGTAAAGGTTAGCCCCTGTTTGAAACGCTGTCTGTCATTTATTTTTCTTCTGTCGAACGTTCTCTTTCCTGAGTGCTGCTTCAGCACTTTCCTTGAATTATAGTTGGGATGGATGATGAGGCTCGGGCCGTTGAGCTGCCAAGAACATTGGGCCTGCGTGGTGGTAATAGGGCTAAAGTAGTAAAATGATGAAGATTTGCCTGAGAAGCTTCATGTCTTAAGGGAATCCAAGAAAACTAAATTATGCTACAAAATGAAAACCAGAGTTAGCTAAGAAAGGTAAAATTTAGGATTTTTAACTAGTGTATGCCTTTAGATTTCTATGGGGAAATGTGGAGGTTTTAGATAACAGAAATTTGTTCATGGTTAAAAAAGTGTGATTATTTCTCTACATGATATTCATTTTATTCAAAAACCTGTAAACCCTACTAAGTATTTTGATGAATATGATTTAGTAATTCTTCCTTATCTTATTTGTTATATTTCATTTAGTAATTTAATATTGAAATACTTTTAGTCCTGTTACATAAAAAATCTAGATTATTCAAAATTATATTTCTGGTTAAAATGATAGATTTTATTTAATTTCATATTATAATTGATAAATGTTATATAGTATATTTACATACTTTAGATCTCCTGAGACAAACCATCATTTGCATTTTGGTGGTTGCATGTAATTACTATGTTAAGACCCTAGCTGTCGCTCTAAAAGTAAATTCAAGGAGTTTTATTTGTTAAGTACTTACATATACTTCTCAAAATAAGCACCAATAAAAATGAAGAACTCATATAAAAACATACTGAGTCATACCTAAAAATAAAATTCCCTAATAAATTTGTTGATACAGAGGTGATATCACTTGTTCTATTTATGCATTTTCATAGACTAAGCTATTGAAAGTAATGCACTTAATTTATAGTGATACCATGAATAAAATAAATACCACTATTCCAACTGAATGAAAGAAATTCATGAATATCGATGTTCAAAAAAAACAGAGGTGGACTTTTCACCACCAAAGGTTATAAATCTAGAATTGAAATCAACTGAAACAATCTATTAGAAATCAAGTACTCACTACCCGTATTGTGTTTTACAATTCCTGCTTAACTCTGCATTTCAAACAGGCAATCTGGCCTTGTTCGCAGTGGATAAGAATAAGCCCCTAAGAACTACTTTTTAAACCTTGTAAAAATCTCTTCAGAAACTGGACTTCAAAGATATGCTGAACACACCATAAAGTTTCAAACTTCAGTACCCACATAAGCCGCACATGGTTCCAACTGACACCAATCAGAATTTTATGTGCCTGGATTGAAGGTGAAGGATGACCATTTATATGATCAACGGTATGCATGATGACTAAAAAAAAGTCTGAAATTTACTGTGCTGACTTTTACTCTGAAAAGACACTAAGTTTCAAAAACTCACCAGATGTTTAAATGTGGTGGGCAATACTAGTTTACCTGAATAATGTATTCTTGGATATTTTTATAGTTCTTTTCTTTTCTCTCTTATCTCTGCCTTTCTATTTCTCTCAGATTCTGCTATTTTAAAGCACAGGTTTGAAAAGTGATTTTCCACTATATCCCCAGATTTGTTACATGATGCTGCAAAAATCTTTTGCTTCCCGGTATTTGTTCATGTCTTAAAGTTATTTTTCATTAATATCTTCATAATTACAAATTTCTCACAAGTGGCAATTACTTTAAAGTTTAAATTTACTCACTTAAAATAGGGAGATTATCTTCAGTTTTTCAGTGGTGTCCAATAAACCACGCTTCCTTTTAAAAAATGAGGCAGAAAGAAAGGCACCAAAAGATAGAAGGGTATTGTAACACCCAGATATTACCTGGAGGAGTGTTATCCACACAAGGCATATAAGCTGCGCTGAAATCCACCATGAATGAGCAAAATGCTGAAATGCCTTGGGTTAAACCGCTATGTTTTAATTATCGTGTGTGTGCATGGGATAGACATAGGCAAAATCATATGAGCAACACATGCAAATTTTCTAGCTTCAGGGCATCTGAAAGGCTCTTCACACATCTTGAGTGAAGACATACTGTGTGAAAGGAATGCAAGGAAAATTTTAACTTATAGTAATTTTCACTTTTTTTAAGATGGTGGAACTCAACGTGGGAGGTGTTATCAGAATGAGGCCCCATGGACTCTTTTAAGTTTATGAATAGGTATCTCTGTGATATGCAGGACTGGGTTCAATAATGGCTGAGACCTCAGCAATATAAAGTCTCAGCAATACCAACAGTAACAGAGTTGAAACAAAATGCTATAAAGTGGTTGAGGAAAAGAGAAAGGTTCAAATATTGGAGGTGATACTAATGAAAGACACAAAACAAAAGAAGTAAGAAATCCACAGAATGCAAAGCAAAGGAATGAGGGAACACTTAAAAAGTCAGAAACAAAAAAAATACATAATTCTAAGTCTATAAAAAATAGAGCAAGAGTAGAATAACTTATATACTGAAAAACATTATTACCAGTCATAATATCCTTTTGTAACTAAGGCAACATAATTATATTGGAAAACCAAAAGAGAGAGGAAAGAGGAGGGGGAGAGGAAGAAGAGAGAAAGGAGAGAGAAAATGGGAGAGGGAGCGGAAGAGGGAGGAAGGGAGAGTGGCACACAGAGAGAGTATTTGTAACTGCTTTGAAGAAAACACTAGATGTGCTCTTTAGGCGGGAGAAAAGTAGAAGGTAAATATGCTACATTTAAATAAATATTAACTCTACAAAGCAATAGCAACACCATGGGTACTATAAAATATAGACTTAATTACAACACTGAAAAGTTATAGAATATTCTTGTGGAGGAGGAAATGAAAGGTCAGCAGACTGCCTAGGAAGAGAGTAAAAAGGTTGCAATCACTCTGAGACTCTATTAAGTCTATGATATGTTAATACGTTGCAATTTCTAATGAAACCATTAGATAAGTCTAAGACACTTTAATCTAAGATACTTTAATATGATGTAATTTCTGATGAAACCATTACTGTAAAACAATAGCAAAATATTATGTATAATAGTGAAACTGATAGAAGGAATGAGAGTAGAAAAACAAGAAACAATACAAAATAAAAAAGAAAGAAAGAAAAAGATGTCACAAAAGAAGCAAATGGAAAGCACATATTAAGATGATAGATTTAAATCTACATGTATCAATAATCAAATTAATTGAAAATGACTATGCATGAATGTAAAAAGACTATCAAAATGGGAAAAAACACTAAATAAATTACAAGAGAAACATCAAACGTAAGCATAAAGTAAGTTTTCAAGTAAAATATTTAAAAGGGATATTACAAACAAACATTAACCTATAGCTATATTGATTTTAAATAATTTAATTATAAGACAAAAAATGCATTCTACAGATTAAATGAAATATTTCATGTTGATAATAAGATCAATTCTCAAGAAGATAGACAAGTATATAAGAACTTAATAGGGCAATTTCAAAATATATATTTCAATTTGTGGAATAACATAAGAAATAGACAAATCTACAATAATAGCTAAAGACTTTCCAGAAACTAATAAAACATTTAGAAAAAGTAACACATTTCAAAAAGTCAGTATATATTGTCTGCTAAGTTGAGGAAAAAATAATAAAAGAATAACTAGAATATCTCGATACATTTGGAAATGAAAAAATAAAATACTAAATTAACCCATGATGTATAAGCTCATGATGGAATTAGAGAATATGTTTAACTGAATGACAGCAAAAAAACACAAACAACAACTTGTGGAATAAGCTAAATTAGAGTAAAAATGAAAGTATATAATCTTAAATGTGAATAATAGTTTTAAAAGAATAAAGGTGAAAATTAAGGAAAATATTTTATCCTAAAAAGTTAGGCTATAAAACAAAAGAACCCCATAAAATATAGAAAGAAGGAAAAATAAAAAGTGATCAGAGAGGAAAAAAAAAACAAAAAAATCACACAAGGGTGAAAACAAACAAAACTTAGTTCTTTGAAAATTTTTAAAAATTGACAGTAATCAAGTGTAGTAAAATATAACCCTCTTTTTAACTCTCATTTTCTTCCTGCCTAAAGAACACACCTCAGTTTTTAGTTTTTCCATCAATGCAATTATATGAATGACAAAGATTAATTTATTCTCTCTCTCTCCTTCCCCGCCCCCTCCTAATTTCCCAACTGTAAATACAAGACTCTTACTCTTCTGTGCCTGAACCCTTTAACAAGGGGTTGGCAACATGCCTGGACCAGCCGTCAGTGGCATGAGAAGGTTGTGGGATGGGAGAGGAGTGAGAGGGCAGACAAGGAGCAGGTGAAGATACTAGTAAATTAATGTGCATTCTGGGAACAAAGCTCAATGGACGATGCTTAGGCTTGGCCTAGTTACACGTAAGGGTTAGGTTCATCTTCCCCCTTGGTTGTAATTATACTTCCTGAGTATCTGTCTGTATTTCACACATTCTTCTCATATCTAAAAGAAAGGATTGGCTAGTTTTTTTATGAAGTGATCTCTAGGACTAAAGTTCCGTGAAATAAGCTAAACCCATTTAAAAATGTGTACAGCATGTGTATGTTTGAATACCTCAAATTACTAGTTACATTACTGTGGTCAATTATACTTGGCAATGGTGCTTAATTGAAGATGAAAGCACATTAGATTTTTAATTTAAAAGTCATAGGCAAAACCACTTGAAAAGTCCTGTTTGAATCACAGACCTGGTGATGGTTCTCTCTGTGTGCTGGGATTTTATGGCACATTAAGCTGCTCACTCATGTAATTAGAACAATAACAAGATGAGATGTTGTACCAGGTGATACATGA
This sequence comes from Trachops cirrhosus, assembly GCA_028533065.1. NCBI lineage: Eukaryota > Metazoa > Chordata > Mammalia > Chiroptera > Phyllostomidae > Trachops > Trachops cirrhosus. The sequence continues at coordinate 180,106,077 of CM052539.1, read as the reverse complement.
TGGCACTTCTCATTTATCTCTGCTGAGATAGAGACTATGAACATGAAATTGCCTTTGTGAACACTCAGGATAAAATGTTTCTTCAAATCTAAATGATGAGGAAGTATGCCTCTCCTCTTAAAGATTATTGATGGTTACATAAGCCACCAAATGGCCAAAGACAGGAAATGTTAATTTCTGTAGACCCTACTTTCCTTATTTTATCTAACATTCCATACTTGTATAAATTACCACAATAGGTTCCTTAAATAGTTCTCACATCTGACACTTCCTTTCCGACTCTGCTGGCCTACCAAGGGTCAGTTTCTGTTCTTAGCCATCGCCTGTGCGTTCATCTTCCACATTGCTGATTAGATAATCTTCAACATGTCATACTCTGGTTGAAAGCATTTCTAATAACATCTTGATGTTAGTCTTACTTCCAATGCTTAGCATCAGCTCCAAGCCCTCATCCATTTTTTCTCAGTCACATTTCTCACAAGCATTTAGTTTCAGACATGTTATTATTGATATTACGGAGGCCTCTTCCATTATTGACCCTGACTCTGCATACAACATAGAATACACGAGGAGACAACCATACCCTGCATTACAATGTTCACTTAATTACTTGATTCCTAGAAAAAGGTTTCATAGACACGGACAACAGTGTGGTGATTGTGAGGAAGTTGGGGGCGAGTGGAGGTGGAAAAGGGAAAAGGGGGATAAATGATAATGGAAAAATAGAAGAGAAACAATGTATGCACAAATAAATAAATAAATAAATATTTTAAAAAATGTTTACCTAATTAGATTGTAGAATGCAGGAGAAATTCATATTCTTTCTTTCAATTCAACATTGAAAGAGTCCATGATGGCTTCTTCTTGTTGGTCTTCTCATGTCAAGTTTGCCTTAACTAACATATTCTTGTCAGTGACTTTGGCTTTGGTTATAGTGCAGAGAATGGGGAGTTGTAGTCCAATAAAGATGAAAGGAAAGTATGCAATTATAATTTTTGCATGTTATTAATCTGTCTGAATGAAATCCATAAACATATACCACAGGGACAAAGCAGTGAATGATGGGATTTTCAGCTCAGTAGGCATATGCAGCATATATCTTTTTAATGACATATTTTAGCACAAATTCTAAACACTGTATCTTTTTGCAGTATTTATAATTATTGTGTTTTGGTCAGGTTATATCCATTTTGAAATGTATTAAAATCCACCATCACTATATTTTACATTAATTATATTTTATGTTAGCTCTCTATTTTATGTTACCACTATAATTGCCACATGCTTTTCATAATAATACAGCTATACTAGGAAATGCCATTTATAATAATTGGTACAGTCTCTTTTGACACCTTGATCATTTCATGCACAGAACAACAATATATTTGTCACAGTGGGAATAACCACACAGGTGTGTAATTTTGTATGGTCATTTTCACTGTGGTGAATGCTCACATCTAACAGAATGTAATTTTAATAAAGTAGTTTAAAATAAATGCTCTGTTTAAAAGCAATAGCTTGATTATATAGATATATCATATACAAGTAAATACATAATTGGTGAAAGAAAAGTAAGAACAAATGGAAGAAGGAAGTAAAGAATGGAAAGAGTAAATGACAGAGGGAGAAAGGGAAAAAGAGGGGGAAGGAGCAAGCAAGGGAGAAGCCCTTGCAGGGTGGTTTTGGATTCAGGATAATGGAAATATGAGAAATAGTACATCTCCTGTTTCTCAAGAGTTATGCAACAGTCATATTACTGTCTTTTTCTTTTTATAATTTAATTATATGGCCACATTGATTATACAGGAGTGTGGGAAATATAATCTATTTGGTCACCCATGTGCCCAACTGTAGCTATTTCTGTTGAAGAAGAGGAGAATGGACTTTGAAAATCACTTAGGGGTTTTGACAACAGTCTTCGATTGCTTTGCAATCTCTACTCTCAGTATTTAAACTGTACCTACCTTTATAGAAAAAGTTTTGTTACTAACTCATCCATTGCACATTCTCTATGCAATGTGTTAGCATTCAATTATATATCAAATAAACTTGCCTAGTGATATTGTTACCAAAGGTAGTTAATTAGTTATTATTAAGAAAGAGAGCAAAGTGAATTAGACATTGAGTTTAATAAACTGGGGAGCTTAAGCCTGCTTGCTTAACCAGGAAGCTACAGCATTTACAGACTCATTCACACAATTCAGGGGACTGCCGCCAAGGAGACTTAATCCTTGGAGCACAGGGTGTCTCCTCTGGAGCACTGCTTACCCTCTGGTATGAGATTGTTGGGGGGAGCAGGAAGGGGGACTTGACTGTACAGCCCCGTCAGTCTATCTAGGGGCAGGGCCCATCAAAAGCCTGCAAAAGCTTAGGAAGTTGATTGGTCATTTTGCTATTTTATTTTATTTTATTTTTTTTATTTTTTATTTTTTTTTAAGATTTTATTTATTTATTTTTAGAGAGGGGAAGGGAGGGAGAAGGAGAGAGAGAGAAACATTAATGTGTGGTTGCCTCTCATGTGGTCCCCACTGGGGACCTGGCCTGCAACCCAGGCATGTGCCCTGACTGGGAATCGAACCTACGATGCTTTGGTTCGCAGCCCGTGCTCAATCCACTGAGCTACTCCAGCCAGGGCTGATTGGTCATTTTGAAAATGCTTCTGGGTATAACTCCAGGGGGACAAAGAAGCTCTCTCTCCCTCAGTGACATACAATTGCCCCATTCATTTGCGCCTTCTCTCACCCGGGAACATGGGACCTTGTGGGTCTAACAGCTCTGTGGGCCTGCAGCATACTGCACAGGCTCCAAAGAACTAAGCTTTAATATGAACCAGAATCTCTGGACCCTGGTCTTTGCTTTGGCCTTGCTCAGGACATGGTTGGACTTTTCCTTAGCAGGACAGATGGAGATGGGACATTGGGAACCCAACAGGGAGATTTCCACCTGAATAAACTATCTTGCCACACCACTGTCTCCTATGGGTGGGTCCTCGGAATGTTTTCCTTCTGATCCCATGGAATGGCCTGATTTTCATGGGCAACAACTGACAACAAATCAAGTTCATCAAAGCCAATGTAGCTTTACCTGTATTCACACCACTTGCCCCGTCCTAGCCATGCTATTATTATTGTCTTTGTTGTTTCTCCAGTCAACCAAATATGACCCCGCCTTAAGGCTTTTGCTGTTCCTGGTCTGGCTACCTGATCCTCTTTGCTCTGTCATCCTCAGGGTTTATTCCCTCACCTTTAGATTCTTTTCTTCTACTGCCATCTTTTTATTAAGAGGGCCTTCTCCATATACATCCTTTCTAAAATCCCAAGTCCTCCTGGTTCCCACATCCTTCTCTTGATAATTTTTTCATCTTCGCACCTCTCATTAACATAACATTTGTTTTATTTGTTTTCTCAATTCTGGTTTTCCCCTCAATTTTGCCACGAAGGTAGAAATGTTTCCTCTCTTGTTCATTGTGTTCTCCCCTATGTTGTCCCATAATACATTGTACCACCATGAGCACAGAAATCAATCTCTGTTAGAAATGCATGCGAATTTTTTATGTTTTTGCGTGGTCATTATATTCTAGGAATGAAGTACTGGCAACCTGGGTTTAAAAAATGAGTGAGTGGTATGCAGCACTTGGAAGTTAAGGATAGTGGAATACCCTGATGAGGTATAGAAATTAACCTTTCATAAAGCTATTCATTTACATAAAGAAGTAATAAATCCCTGACTTCCTCATTTACATTCAAACAAGTTGTGGCAACTTAGGGACCCTTCACTTCACCTCTTAGAGAGCATTTGCTTATGTTGGAGAGCAAAGATTTGTCTCCTATCTCAAGACGGAAGGATGCAAAATGCACAAGCTACCCTTTAAAGCTTTGAGAGTCATAATTATGGAGACCCGTTCTGTACCGCAGACTCCTTTTACATAAAAAGAGTGATTTTTTTCCTCCTCATATTGCCCCAAGGGGGAAATGGGGCATGGGAAACTTTTGTGAAGATATTCTGTATGTAGATAATCTTTTGGTCTCTGATTCAGAAACCCAGTGTTTACTGTTAGAATGAAATAAGTAAGTATAGACATAAAAACTTATCAGTTTAGTGATGAAGGTGGAATCTTTTGAGAAAAATGGTTGCCTGGAAAAGGAAGATGAGGACCCCACAAAACAGTTAAAATTGGTCACAAACATATTAACCAAACTTATTTGGCTGCTTTAAAGACTAGGTGTAAGGGCCAAGCTTTTACAGTAAATGTAGCTTACCTGAATACACATAGGAGCATCAGGGAAAGAAGGGTTTGACTTTTTATAGCTCTATTGGATACAGGCACCCAAGTGCCCACCTCTTTGTAGAAGCCTGGTACAAAGGTGGGGAACAAGCCAAGAAATAGGAGGTGAAATGTGAGGGAACAGGACATTGGTCCTTTGAGTCCTGGGCTTTCCAGGTGTTGAGATAAGCACAGTGTAAAAACAAGCTCTGGGCCAAGGAAATGAAGGAGAGGGAGAAAGTTTAAAAAAAAAAAGCCTCTCTGGCTGCTGTAGCAATTCCTTATGTAGACTTTGCCACCTCGTTCTGCCTTTGCATTCTCAATCCTCCTGCCAGAAGATTACAGGATCTCTGGGCAGGTATAACTCAACTCTTGAAACAATATATTTAACGGCTAGGGTTTTGAGCAACACTTGTAATGAAGAAAAATAAAGTTAAAATATCTTATTGTTTTGTTTTCTTGCTTCTACACCTTATTATGTATTATTTGCTGAACCTATATACATCTGGTGTGTTATTTGCGTGTAATTTCCATCTCAGAAGTGCCAGAGAGAGCCATTCTTATTTTTCCACAGGGGGAAGCTACAATTAAAGAAGTACATTAGTGGAACAAACTCCTCTGTCATTTACAACCAGCAAATGAGTTAGGATTTAATAGAAGTGCTTCTAATCTCTGAGGTCTGGCAGTCAAGAAAAAATTGACTTTGGGTGTTGGACATGAAATGCAATATACAGATGATGCATTATGGAATTGTACATTTGAAACCTATATAATTTTATTAAGCAATTTCACACCAATAAGTTTATAAAGACCACTACAACAAAATCTTCTAAGAAAGTATCTGTTGTCTCGATAATGAGCTCTTGTTGAAATCCAATGCCTAACCCAAATAACCTATTGAAATTTAACAATGCCCCAAGCCTCAGATACCTATTTTGGACTCTGTAACTTGCAAGGCTAAAGAAGTTCCAAAATGTCTCCCATTTCAATAAAATATTTTACAATGAAACATGCCACTGGATAAGCATCTGTTTTACATTAAAACGTGGAAGCTATCTCCCATCTTTCTCATTCCTGGATTGACTCTGGTTTTGATTTTTAAAAGGTTTTATTTATTTATTTTTAGACTGAGGGAAATGGAGGAGGAAAGAGAGGGGGAGAAACATCGATGTGCGGTGATCGCGCCTCCCACTGGGGACCCGATCTGTAATCTAAGCATGTGCCCTGACCAGGAATCAAACTGGCAACCTTTTGATTCTCAGGTCAGTACCCAATCCACTGAGCCACACCAACCAGAACTGGTGTTGATTAAAAAAAAATTTATTGTTGTTCACTTACAGTTGCCCCCATTTTCCCCCATTACTCTCCCCTTCCATACCCATCCCCCACCTTCCAGATTCAATCTTCCCCTGAGTTGTCTTTGATATTTTGATTTTAAGATTATGTACTAAATGATTGGGAACATAAGGCAATTACCTAGCAAGGTAAAATAAAATACATATTATTAAATGAATTCATATTTCAACTGCCCTCAAAGACAGCAGTTTTTGCGGTTTTCTTTTTATCCACTTAGAATAGAACCTTGGCATGCCAAGTGAAGGAGGCACATCCCAAATTATTCTAAAATTAATGCAATTTGAATTACTATTTGTAAGCAAAGAAAAATATTATCTGACAGGATAAATATTGACCAAAACTTTTAAAGCTACTTACTGGACAAAATGCAATGGAAAGAACTTTATTGATTGGTAATCATTCATACATTCATCTACTCATCCACTCAGCAAACATCTATAATAGGTAACATTAGAATATAATATGAGACATGATAACTTTATTGATAGACAATCTTTCATACGTTCATGAACTCATTCATTCAGCAAACGTTTATGACATGCAACGACATCGTATACAATATGTAAGTTCCAGTGAAGATGGAAGTGGATAAGTTATTGATTTTAGTTCAAGCAGCTTTTAGTCAAACGTGAAACAGCATTGAAAGAAGTATTGAAAATTGAACACAAACAAATGTAAAATTTACTATAACATATATATGGCAATCTTAATCAAATTAATAATATGAAATACAGCAAGGAAAATTTATTTCATTATGTATAAGAGAGATAGGACAGAAACAATACATAGTTAGACTCAATCTGTATATTGAGAGATTTATTTAAAGTATTGCTGGTTGTTTCCTGATTCATGGAGAAAGTGAATTAACTACTCTTTTCCCCTTATCATCTCACTGCTAGGATTTACTAGGCAGAGAGTATTTCTGACTGCATTCTGTTATTACTTTGAAAGGTATAGTTAACTACAGATATAAGTAAGAAATTCATCAATTTTGCAAGGAGTGATAGAAGGAATAAAGGTTTCCCCAAAATGTTCAGTCAATTCTAATTTCCAGAGTCCATTATATGTTAGATTACATGGCAAAAGGTGATCTAAATTTTCAGATGCAATTAAAGTTACCAATTATTAGCTGGCCTTGTTTAGAGAGATCACCCTGGATTTCTAGGTGGGTGCAATGTGGTCACAGGGGTCCTTACAGGTGGAAGCAGGTGGCAGAAGAAGAGTCAGACAGTGTTGTGATTACAAAAGAATGATCAGAGAAATGCAACCCTGGTGGCTTTGAAGGTGGGATAAGGCAGCTTCAAAAGCATGGGAGAGGGCGCTAGATGCTGGAACACACAAGGGAGTAGAGCCTCCAGAAGGGCCGCATTGCTCCCCAAACCTTGATTTTAGCCTAGTGAGACTGTACAAAACTGTAAAACAATGCATTTGTATTTTTAAGTCACCAAATTTCTGGTAATTTGTTATAGCACCCATAGAAAACTCACTCACAAGGGAAAAGTTTTATAAGGTTGTATAAACAATAATTTCAGACCTGGAAGCAGATAGATATAGAAAAGTACAAAAAGTGCTTGATAATCTTGTTGTTTTATTTGTTTTTCCATTTTCAAAGACTATTGGAGAAAACAAGAGTTCTTTGTGAGAAGTATATTTAATAAAATAATATATTCTGCTCTAAATGACACACTGATTTTATTAAAAGCTGATTGTACTGGCCAGCCAATGACAATGAAAATGAATTTTGCATGAAAAAATACAAAAAAGAAGCCTTTATCTGTTAAATATGGTCTGCAATCCCCAATGTCTCCATTATTACTGGATATAACTGAATCTGAATCAGCACCTCAGCAATAGAAATAATAGATTTGGGGACCAACACCCAAGAAGACATCTGCCATTTATGTTGATTTTTGTTCATTATAAAGAAGCGTTTTTTTTGCGATCCAAAAACTCTAAAACTAACTATTGAAAACCCTCTTTTTTTCTTTCATTATAAGGCAAATGCCTTGCTTTTTAACTGTGAATCTCACTGGCTTCTACCCTTTCTCTCTCAACCATAAGTTTTTTTATAATGTGTTTCTGGACAATTAATCTTTTCAGGAATACAACTACTGTTATTATAGCAAATGAGACTATGCTATTAAATGTAATACATATTATTATTTGCTGCAATGCTAACCTCTATGAGTATTGTGGCAAAGGAGATCAGTACAGCTACTCCAATTTTAAGTGCACCTGGGAAAAACGATTCAAACTCTTTTGAAAACCAGGTTGCAGCTGTTGCTTTGCCATGACATTAAAAGTTGATGACCTGGAATCCCAGTGCTGTTAGATCTGGAAGTTGAAGTTATTATGCTGGAGACAGATATATATATATATATCTCTTGTCACTTACCTGCATAGCCATAGACTGTAAAAATATATATCAGAGACCTGGAGTGTTGTCTTGGAGTCCATGAAAATGGAGCATCTTCAATCTTTGCCTTTACCAGGTGACCATTTACACAATGACTTTTAAAAGATTCATGAATAACCTTTGAATGTCAGTGAATATTGATATTTCAGTATTTTCCAAGTTAATCACTAAAGAGGTTACAAGTGGCACTTCAGTCACCAGAACCTGGAACAGATCCTCCCACAGACTAGGTTTCCAACTAGGCAAGTATGTCAGGAATGAGGGAACAGCAGGGGAAGAGGGAGAATGCTGATGAACTTGCCAGCAGTGGGAGAAAAGACAGTCCAGCTATTGTGAGCATCAGCCTTCATTTTGAGTTGTATTCCTACTCGGTTAGGATGAGTGTGTTTTGGGTATAGAATAAAAGTGGAAAGAAGAAATTGAAATGACAAACGAAAGAAGAACTCAGAAAAAAATTACTATCACTTTTTACTCTTCCTCCTCCAAGCAAAATCACATTGTGATTTAATCACTAAAAGTTCCCTCCTAACACTGAAAGGTATAATTTTGCATCCCAAATTCATATACTCTAGAGTACTTCAAAGGCCATGCAATTTAATACAGTTAAATTTGTCTATAAAATGACATACGTTCTTTGTTTTCTTAAAGCTTCTGTGATTCAACTACAATGGTTTATAGTATGATATGTCATTAGAGAAATACCATTTACTGCAATTTCTGTGTGTGTATATAATTATACAATGAAAAACATAACTCATGCTCAAGTTGTACACTGAGAAACCAAAAGTGAAAAAAATAACATTTTCAAAAAACACAAGATAGGGGATATGTAATTCTTTTTCTAAGATTTTATGTATTTATTTTTTAGAGAAGGTAAGATGGGGAGAAAGAGGGGGAGAGAAACATCAATGTGTGGTTCCTCTCATGTATCCCTTACTGGGGACGTGTCCCACAATCCAGGCATGTGCCCTGAGTGGGAATTGAACCAGTGACCCTTTGACACTCAGGCAGGCACTCAACCACTGAGTCATACCAGACAGGGCAGGGATATGTAGTTCTTAATGTTGTTTAAATGTTTATTAAATTAGAAACACCAATTCAAAAGAACCTATGCACCCCAATGTTCATAGCAGCATAATTTACAATAGCCAAGTACTGGAAATAGCCTAAGTGCCCATCAGTAAATGAGGGGATCAAAAAACTGTGGTACATTTGCACAATGGAATACTACGCAGCAGAAAGGAAGAAGAAACTCCTACCTTTTGCAACATCATGGATGGAACTGGAAAACATTATGCTAAGTGAAGTATGCCAGTTGATGAAAGACAAATACCATATGATCTCACCTATAAGAGAGGTCTAATGAACAAAATAAACTAATGAACAAAATAAAACCACAGGCATGGAAACATGGAATAAACTGAAAGTGACCAGAGGGGATGGGGGAAGGGGATAGTGGTGGAAAGAAGAGGAAGGGGCTAGACAAAGAACATGTATGAATGACCCATGGACATGGACAGCAGTGTGGGAATTGACTGTGAGAACAAGGGATGGGATGGGCAGAGGAGGGCAAAGGGGGAAAAGTTGAGACAACTATAATAGAATAACAATAAAAATGATTTAAAAATAAAATAAAATAAAAAAGGAGAGGGATTACAAGAAATTGTAGTTAGACTCATGTAAGATAAAGGTGAAACTAACCAGAGAATAACCCCTGACCCCACTACATGCTCATTTTGATCACATCAACAATCTAAAAGACACGCCTGGAAATCTAATGAATATCTTGTTGATATCCTCCTCTGTGGCTGCCCCCAAAATCCCCACGTATAGAAAATAGATAAACCCCTCAGGACAAGGAATGACAGTGTATACTCTTTTTTTGAGCACACTCGTGCCCCCGTTTCCTCGGGTGCGTACTTTGTTTCTTCCATCCTAAGCTCTCAGAGTCCCAGTGAGACTTGCATCCAGGGGAGCAGTGGGTAGTGGTGGCTCATCCAGGGCTCACCACAGATCCTGCCTCCAGGGGCCCTTCCTTTGCCTCACTGTCCCAGCTTTAATAAACTTAACTCTTACTTTCACCTGGACTTGTGCCTTGAAGTTTTTCCTGCTCAGGTCAAGAAACTGGAGGTTACCTGATGCAAGAAATATACTAGACCATGCCATGTCAAGGCCATCCCATGACACAGGAGTGGTCCAGTAATATAAAGACATTATTATATTAAAAAAAAGATTTATTATCATGTATTGGCTTATGCAATTAAAGAGGTTGAGAAGATCCCGGATTTGTCCTCTTCCTCTGCAGACTCAGGAAGACTGATAATGTAGTTTAAAGGCCTTGGAATTGGACAATGAATGTGTAGATTTCTACCTGAGTCTGAAAGCTCCACCAGGAGTGTCTAGACGCAGAAGATGAAAGGTCATTGTCCCAGCTTGTGCAGTCAGGCAGAGTGACTCCTTCTATTATCCAACTTTTCATTCTATTCAGGCCCTCAAGGAATTGGAAGAAGGGACTGGATGATGCATAGCGACATGGAAAGGGCTATCCACTTTCCTCAGTCTACAAATACAGCTATGTGGGCATCCTCCGGGCCAGTCAGGTTGACACGTAAAATTAACTATCATGCATCCCTTGAACTTCTTCTTACAAATATACCCCTCACAGGTATAATTCTCTTTTCTTCCGTTTCAACCATGGCCCCAACTACCATTACCTATCAGCAGACCAAGACTACAGACTGACAGTGATCAGATGGGAGAGGGGAGGGAATTTCAGGGGATTTTCAGGGGAGAATGGGAAGGGTTTACAGGAACAAATATAAAGGACATATGGACAAAAACTAGGGGGGTTGGAAATGGGAGGGAGGAGGGGAGGGATGGGTGGGTTGGCTGGAATGGGAGTAAAGGATAGAAACTGTTCTTGAATAATGATTAGAAAAAAAATAAAAATAAAATAAAAAATAAAAATTAAAAAAGTTTAAAAAAAAGACTACAACTCAAATGGTAGCTTCTTTGGCTTATATTATTGATGACACCCCCATATGATACATCATGTAACAATTATAAATAGAGAAAACACTGTAACCAAATGAAAACTACCCAGTGTCTTTCTAATGCATTTATAAGCAAATCTAAATGTTTTCCCCTGGTATAAGAAGGCTAATGTGATTCATTTCAGGCTTCCATCTCCTACCATTTTCTTTCTAATTCTTCTGTCTCCAAACATAATAGTTGTGAATGTGTGTGTGTGTGTGTGTGTGTGTGTGTGTGTGTGTGTTTACTGGTCCTTGATTTTATCAATTGTCTCAAGACCACTAAATATAGAGTCACCTCCAGATGACTAATTTTTTTCTCTCATAGAACTTATGGTAATATTATCTTGTGTATTACAGTTCTCATTTGCGTATTGTCCATTTTCTACAACAATACTAGGTTAATGAGAGCAGTGATCTTTTCTGCTAATGGACACTGTTGTAATGAAACCATAATGCTGAAAAGCTTCAAGACACCTGGTTGTGTTCACTACAACTTAATGAAGGAGCAGCTTTATTGATGGTTCAGACTAATTAGTCTTATTCTGCTGTATTTCGAATTAAGTAGTTCAACTACTTTAATATTGAACCTAAAACGGAAGGACCTTCATGGTTTCATGCATCTATAGTAGACATGGCAAAGACCCAGGGACAGAATCAAATAGATCTCATATAATCTATACAAAGTATTTTCTTAAATTGCAAGGTAAACCTTCATTTGTCCTACAAACTGATACATTCTTCAAATCTCACACATCTGTGTATGATAAATGTATCTCAGTTTTTTTGTGCCATGTCCTGATTTTCTCCTGCTGTGATTTTTTTAAATCACAGTACCTCTTTTTAATTAAAAATGTTTTATCTTTTTACATAAACTCGGCATGCAGAAAAAATGAGAAGTCCCATGCTCACATGGTATCATATCACAGTTGCCTCACATATTGAAATTAGAGACTTTATACAGTTTTGATACAAAATACCCTCTGATAATTGCCTTTTGAAAATAGAGAAAAGAGGATTTTACAACATTTATTTGAGGTAATAAGCCTTACAACACAGAAAATGTACATAATCTTGTGTTTCTTGAGCAAAGTTTTCTAATATGTAAAATCTCTTTAGAAGTAATCATTTTTACTACAACTGAAGAGCTATTCATTTGTGGCTACCACACACTTTCTCATCTTTGAACTTGGACTAGGTCACATTCTCTCCTCTGTAACCACATTGCTTCTTTCACTTCTCTGATGCATCATGCTAGCATTTCTGCTTTTGCCCTACCATAGTCTCAGCATACAGCCCTTCACTGCTCCACCACAAAATCACCCACCCACCCACGTGGCTACCAAAATCAAATATGGCTACTCATTCTTCAGTCCCTAATTCAGTCTTCTATAGATTAGCAGACATCCTGGACTCCAAACTAGTGAAACCCTCATGGATTTTTCTTTGTAGACTTAGTGCTTTGTACTGTATGTGATATTTTCTTGGTATTTAATAAATATTTTACTGAAAATAATTTATTGAAAGTTTTATCTTATTCATTGTCTTTTGAAAACTATAAATAGAAAAAAATAATGTTATTTTAAGCCAAGAATAAGTATATTCAGTGAGTTCCAATTCGTGATATTGTAAAAGTAAATATTTTTGTACTCCATCCATTTTCAGAGATGTACAGAGAATTGGAGGTGGGTAAAGTTAAAATCACAAAGCATCTGCCAGTATCTCTCAGTATTTAACAGAGAAATATGAGTTATAGCTCCTTTGTTTGGTAAAGTTTTTTGGATTCTTCATTCAACAAATACTTATTGAAAAACTACACTTTACTAAACTCTGGTTCAGGTACTGTTGGTATAGATTGGACTAACTTGAAAAGATTTACTGTAATACAGATTTGTAAACTGTACATAGAGGGTATTTTCATCTCAGTCCCCAACTGGGAATTCACTTTCATTTGAAGAAGAAAAACACTTGCTTTTCCTTCATGCTTCCTTTTCACTCTCACAGTTATTGTACAATTAATCAACAAAATCCATTTTTTCACCAGTGGTAATGTCAAAATAAAATTAAGCTTTACAGAATAATGACTTTTGATTGAGTCTAATTACTTCTGTTAGAATTATAGAGCTCAGAAAGAATGTTGAATGAAAACCTCTGAGACCACCATGGAGATACAAAGTACAGTATAGGAACATAGTCAGTAATGTTATAATCACTATGCATGCTGTCAAATGGGTCCTAGGCTTATGGGGAGAGCACTTCATAAATTATGCAAATGTCTAACCACTATGCTGCACATCCAAAGCTAGTTTAATGTTGAATGTCAACTATAATTAAAATTTTCTTAAAAAATTAAAAAAACAACCTTTGAGGCCAAAAGTTTTTCTGAAATAAAGGGATTAGTGAGCCATAGGCTGGGCAAAGTTCTGGGTCCAGGGATATGCTTTCTAAACCACCAGCGTCAGGGCTAGATGAAGAAGACAAACAGTCCTGGGAATGATCGGACTCTTTTAAACAATGGGTTTAAGAAAGAAAAATGTGAGTTGTTCTCAAAGAACTTGCATTGGCTATAGGTAAAGGGAGTGGGAACAGAGGAAGTGGGAGAGTCCTGAGACAGGCACATGTCTACAAGGAAGAAGAACTCGCTCTCTGATTGGTTGTAGGTAGGAGTCCAAATGTTCATGTGTAAACAGGATGCTGTGGCATCTGGTGGGTGGCTATTCTCATTAGATAAGAGCTGAAATAGTCCCTTGGAAGTTGATTTAAAGTTTCAATATATATTAAAAAATGTGAGCACTGTTTGATGGCTTGGGCACATAGCTCTGTTAACTGATTAACTTTCTGTCTATCCCCATCTTTCTCCTGCTGAAATTCAATTTAGGACATCTCAGAATTTTGTTCTTGTGAAGCACGCAAAAAATATTTACACATCATATAGGCTATCATCTTATTTGGTTTTATTTCTGCCCACATATACCATACTGTCTGTAGTGGATACACAATGGAAGTATAGCCCATTGTGGAAAAAATTATTGATGACCAACCACCATGCCAAACTCCGTATAAGCTCAAAAAGAAACTCCCAAATTCTGCTATCCAGAATTTTATAATCTAGTACAACAGATAGTGCAGATGCGCAGTTAAGACTAATATATGTACATAGCTATATATATATGTTATGTATACATATATTTATGCACATAAATGTGTGTGTATACACACACACACACACACCTGATAGTGTTGTAAAGGAAAAGTGACAACTGGTGAGGATCATGATTGAAAAATAATTTAAATATTAAAGGACATGTTGTTTACATTAGTTTTGAAATTTTAACAGACTCCTGACAAAAAGTGCTTAATTTTTTAAGAGTTAAAAATTAGAATATTTTCTCTATTTCTTGCAGTAAAATTGTTGCAAGTGATATGCTTAAAAACTTTTTTCATACTGACCATTCAATAAAGCAGCTACCAAACTATGTTGAATTTCTACTCTCAATCAAGAGCCTTCATTTATGTGTAATTAAAAGTTTCCATCATTAAAAATTTCCAGGTGTTTTTTTCAGTCTTGGATATACATACATAAGAGGCTAAATTAGTGGCAAATTTTTACTTTTTTAATTGAGCAGATCTTTAGGAATGCACGTTTTCCACATATTAAATATACGTGTGAGATTCTAAAAGTTCTGGCATTTCACTCTCACCACAAATGGCTTTTTAACAGGCAACCACTGCCTTGAAGGGATCCTGTGTTTTGTGAGATAACTAACCATACTAATTGGTTAGAGACAAATATATTCACTTCGGATATTTCTGTGCACTGTGGAGGATCCTTTATACTCTGCAGGCTTATGGCATTTTAAAATACCAACCTTAGCAAATGCAGTTAGCTAGGGATATTTGCCATGTTCACAAAATAAAAATAAGAGTTAAACGAAGACTTTCCTCTGAAGTCCACACATATTATTACTGTAAGGCTAGGGCAGAGAAAAAAGTAGGGCACCAGCATGTGCCTCTCTGACCTCAGACTTAGATGAACAATCTTCAAAAGGATCTGGGCATGGAGCTGTGCATCCTGCGACCCAGACTCACTTCCCAGGCTTGGCTGGACAGCACTTGTGAGATTGAGGTGATAACCCAGCCAAAAATATAGAAGAAACAATAAAGAAGCCCTGAAAGACATAATCAGAAATCTCCTCTTTTACTTTCAAGTTGCTTGTCTTTAAGCAAAATATAACCAAAGACACTGAAATAGAGAACAGGCTGACAGTGACCAGAGGGGAGAGGGGAGAGGATTATAGGGGAAAAGGGCGAAGGGTTTGCAGGAGCAATTATAAAGGACACATGGGCAATAACAACGGGGGGTGGAAACAGGGGAAGGAGGTGGGGAGGGCTGGCATGGTGGGGAGGGGTGGGGGGGAAAGGCAGAAAACTGTACTTGAACAGCAATAAAAAATGTTTAAAAATAATAGTAAAGTTGCTTGTCTTTAAAGAAATAAATATTGTGTTGTTTTGATTTCTGATTTAAGCATAGTATATAATCATTTTACATAGCTGCAAGAATATAAATATAAGAAAAATATAACATTCATCCATTAATCCATAATGCAATGCATGACACTATGTTTCATTCATCTATTACTTTAAGTTAAATCTAGTAACAGTGAGTATTGGTAAAACTCTTCTATTTTCATTCAAATTTATGTCTGGTGCAAACTTATGTCCTGCAGACTGAGTTGAAAAATGGCACTGTGGAATAGGAAGTAGCTTGTTAGGAGAGGAGAATATTATTAACATTAGGACATGTACTTTTATATCAAATGTAACTGTAACAGAGTTTTTGTTAACAGTAGTAAAACTGCTTTATCAAAAATATTTGTGAAATGACAGCATAGAACCGCTATACTTGAAATATAGAGGGCAGAGCAAAACCGCCAAAGGCTGAGGGACACTGTTCTGGACAAAACCTTGAGAAAAGTGAGATGCAAGAGAAATATATAGAGACAAGTGAATAGTATTATGATAATATGCTTGTTATAGTTTTCTATCGTAATGATTACCACAAAATTAACAGCTTAAAACAACATATTTTTATTTTCTTAACATTTGTGGTGTCATCATTTCAGGTGTGGATTTCCAATCTTCTATTTAGGGCCTCACAAGGCTAATCAAGGTGATGGTAGGGGCAGTGGTCTCATGTGAAATATGTAGTACTCTTCCCAGTTCACGTGGTTTTTGGTCAAATATATCTCTGCATAGTGGTAGAACTCATGGCAGTGTGCTTCTTCCAAGCCAGCAAAAAAGCAGGTGAGAGTGAGAAATAGGAAGGACCGGGGAAAGGCAGAGAGAATGTATGCTGCCTTCAGACTCTCGCCTTTACATCGAATGTAAGGAGCTCACTGATTGGATCAGGCCCACCAAGGTAATCTCCCTTTTGATTATGGACAGTCATTACCTGTGCAAAACCTTTCCCTACAAAATGCAACTCGATCACAGGAGTGATATCTTACCATACTCAGAGGTTCTGTTCAAATTCCAGGAGAAGGAATTATAAACGGGGTGGGGGGGCAGGGGCAGGGATTTGGGGATCCATCTTAGAATTCTGCCTCCCACAGTCTGATTTCTGTTTGCCAACAGATTAATGGTTTTACTTATGATTGTTGATAAAAAGTTAGTAATCTGTATGCTCTAGGTTTTGCTTCCAAAAGTAAATTTATATAACCTCAGGGGGGCATGATTTCTAGGAAGAGGTACTAAAAGCCTAAAATAAAATTGCTGTCTCTTATTTAAGTGTGAATTTTGGAAGCAATTTTGGGAAAATATTAACTACTTTTATATGAAAACAAATAGTTTTAATATGAAATATAGTAATATGAAATACATTGAGTGTAAAATAGATATAACATAGAGGACTTTGTCACATGAATTCTAAGATGGGAGGAGATTTTTTTTTTAAAGATTTTATTTATTTATCTTCAGAGGGGAAGGGAAGGAGAGAGGGAGAGAAATATCAATGTATGGTTGCTTCCTGTGCATTCCCTGCTGGGAACTGGCCTGCAACCCAGGCATGTGCCCTGATTGGGAATCGAACTCTGATCTCTTGGTTCACAGGCCCACGCTTAATCCACTAAGCTACACCAGCCAGGGCAATATTTTAAATTCTCTGTGTTCTGCAAGAGCTTTAGTAATGCCTCCTTTGAAGTGGCCCGGAGCTGAGCATTTAGCGCTCTTTGCCTTTATATCTGTGTTGACGGAGAAGTGTTAGAGGCACTATGCGATGTGCGCAGAATGGCCATGTGAAAAATATGAGGCTACTGTATCCGAAAATCATCAAATGGAAAAGTTTAATTAGGAAGCACTTTCATTAAGAAAAACGTCCATTAAGTTATCTATAATCTTCAAGAAAAGTAAAAAGTAAAATCATTTGGGTAATATTTTTCTGAAACATTTAACTTTAGAAAGTGACAAGGCAATTAAGTTACAATACGCAAATTGAAATAGTAAAAAATAAAAGAGTATATAATAGCCATCTTTTGTAATAAAAATTTGAATTATTCGAGTTGAAGAAATAAAAATTCTAATTCTAATGCTTAGTTCATCCTTAAGTTTCATGGGCCTTCCCAAAATTACTTCAGAGTGCCCCCTGAGATATTATCAGGAAGGAAAGCAATACCATCTGAGCTTGAATTTTGAGCATTGCCATGTCCAGTAATTCTGTTATTGGTATTAATGTAAATCCATTTAAATATGAGTATTTGCACAACACATATGATCAGAAATAGCTTTATTTCCAATGTTTATGTTTATAGGTAAAAACATTTATTAAAAAGCTTATAAAATTCTGAACCCCCTACTAACTCATGTTTCTGAACTCACATTTGTTAAGTTTCTCGGCTTCTTACTCAAGCTACACTTGGCCTCTGTGGTTCTCAGAGATAAAGTCAGTGTATTTTTTGCTTTTTTTTTTTTTTTACTAGCAGATTTTGTTTGTTTCTGCAGCTCTACAATATATCAACCAATGATTTCAGGCAACTTCTGAGTGAAAAGTTTACTATAAATAAATCAGTGAGTTGAAATATATTGCTTAAGAGTTGAATGCAATCAGTTATCAAAATTTAACCCAAAGGAATAATATGAACTTTGCAACATAAAATTGATACACTTATAGACTCCAGCTTACCCTCATTCCTCTAGAACTTTCAAATATAAAGTTAAGAAAGGTCAAGTCATTTTTACTCCCATTAAACCAATAAAAATACAATAACCTCAGATACACACTACTTTGTTTCTTATATAATGTTAATATTTTATAAATAACATAGTTTATAAATTGTTATTGCAAAGGAAGTAGATATTAATATGAAAACATATTGTTAATTTAAAGCACTTTTTAATACTTTAAATGTGATTTTTAAATTATGCATATTTCAAGTATCAGAAAATAGATAAATGATATATTTAATATAAAACTCAAATTCTGAAAATTAATATTTAAAACATTATTAATTACTTAAGTCATATAATAGCTTTAATTTATCACCTCATTAAAAAAAGTATAAAAAAAGATTTTCGCAGTGTATTTTGTTACAGGTTATAGTGGATATTATCAATCATTTTAAGGCTGAATGAATCACCACTGTTAAAAACTAATAATTTATACTTACTTTTTCCATTGATCTGAAAATAAAGAATATATATGTTTAATTAAAATTTTATGGGTTATTGACAATTTCTTGGTCTGAATTAACAAAAACTAATTTAATAAGAAATAAGTAGACTTGAACATTTTATATGAAATTATACTTCTTGATATAGGCTTATTTTTACATATAGGACTGAAATTTTATGTATTTAAGAAAAACAATGATTATTAGATATATTGCTAAACTACATATTACCAATACATTTTTCAATAATAGCCTTAAATGGTAATGGTGACATTTTGCATAAAATTCTATTAGTAATATTTTCTTAAAGTTAAACATAAGTTTTACAATCTAATTAAGTGTATTTTAGATTTACTTTGTTGCATATTGTATACTTACAAAGTAAGTTTTTTCCCCCTGAAAGTTTGTAAGTAAGTCACAAGAAGTAGTTAGAAAACAAATTATTGTGTTTAAATTTATCATTACTAGATTAATAAAATCTCTGCTTATTAAAGTGTTTGCTCCATTCATATTTAATATGATTATTGGTAAAGTATAGGTTGAGTATATTATTTTATAATTTATTTTCTACTTATTTGCTCTCTTAAATCTTTTCTTTCTCCCCTACATTTTTGGCATTATTTGAATATTTTTAACTTTAGTCCTCTAAAGTTATACTGTTTTCAACTCTTTAGATCTCTGTAGGGATTTACATTATTTTACACTTATTTCTACTGTAAGAAGAGAATGAAGTGGATACTCCTAGCCTGGAAGTACATTAATTTATAACCCATTTATACATATCTTAGTAAAACTGCAAAAAGAAAGATTTTCCCAATATCTACATAAATAAATGACATTTTAATCTCTTAAAGCATTGTGTTAACACATTTTATTACTTGAACAGTTTCAGATTTATGCATTATTTGCAGTACGGAGAGTCCTCAGGTACCTCACAGTGAGTGTTCTCTGTTATTAATACCTAACATTAGTATAGTATAAGTGTTACAATGAATGAACAAATATTGATAAATCACTGTTGACTAAAATACATACTTCACTCAGATTTCCTTAGTTTTTACCTAATATACTTTTTGGTTCCAGGATCTCATCCAGGGGACGCCACATTGCATTGAATTGTTATGTCTCTTTGGGCTTCTCTTGTCTGTGGCCATAAAATCAATCCATAGCACTAGGTACCCTGTGATATTGCTCTACTATCTGGTTTGTTCCAGCAGTTTTGGGTTTATTCATTGTGATTTTCTACACAGATAATTATGTCATCTATAAACAAAGACACTTTTCTTTACCTTCCTAATATGTGTATATTTTACTCCCTTTTCTTGTCTTGTTGTGCTAGCCAGGACTTTCAATGGGACATTTGATAGGAATAGTGAAGTAATGTTATTGCTTGGTTCCCAATCTTACAAGGAAATTATTTTTTCACTTTTCAGTTTGATGGTAGCTGTGGATTGTTTGTAGATTTTTTATATCAGTTTGAGAAAGCCACCATCACCATTCCTAATTTTAATAGAGTTTTCATATGACTGTGTATTACTTTTGTAAAATGCAACTATGTATTTTTTTATTGTAATGCTTTTTTCTGATTTTGATATGAGAGTAATTTTTGCCTCATAAAATACATTAGCAAGTATTTATTCCACTTCTACTTTATAGAAGAGTTTGTGAAGGAAAAGTCAACTATTACTTCTTTTTTAGATATCTGGTAGACTTTACCCGTGAACACTTCGGTGCTTAGTGCTTTCTGTTTGGAAGGTCATGCACTATCGATGACAAGTTTTTAGTAGACACAGGCCGATTTGAATGACCTCTTTCCTCTTGTGCGAATTTTGGAGGTTTGTGTTTTCCCAGAAATTGGCCCATTCCATCTAAGTTATACAATTTGTTGTTTATGATAAAGTTTGTGCTCATAATATTCCTTCATTAATGAGGTTAACTCTTACCATACCGAGCTTCTTTGTTATTTTTAATTATATAAAGACTTTTAATTTTAGACCATTTCTTACACTTTAAACAAAACATGAAACAAAAGGAGTATTATACCAACAACCTGGGTCCACCTCTTTATATCTAGCTATTTCTTTTTTTTTTAATGTTGATTTTCCTTTTTTTTTCTTTTCCTTTTTTTTTTAAGATTTTATTTATTTATTTTTAGAGAGGGGAAGGGAGGGAGAAGGAAAGAGAGAGAAACATCAATGTGTGCTTGCATTTCATGTGGTCCCCACTGGGGACCTGGCCTGCAACCCAGGCATGTGCCCTGATTGGGAATTGAACCTGCGATGCTTTGGTTCGCAGTATATCTAGCTATTTCAAAAAAAGCAAGAGCCCTGGCCAGGTGGCTTGGTTGGTTGGAGCATCATCTCATACAATAAAAGGTTGTGGGTTCAGTCCCTGCCTGGTGCACATGGGAATAAGCCAATTGATGCTTCCCTCTCATCAATGTCTCTCTCTCTCTTCCTCTAAAATCAATAAACATATCCTCAGGTGAGGATTAAAAAATAAGAAATAGTAGATATAAAAGTTAACACCATCCAACTTTCCTTTCAATTGCCCATGATTGGATGCACTATTATGGCCACAGTGTTACACTAATTTTGAAATATGACACTTTCTTCTACAAAAAAAATAATTGGAACACATCATTGCTTCAACTGCTGAAGAATAATACACATAATTTATATTATGAATTGCCACTGCTACTCTGTAAGTGTAGGAAAAACAGTAGCATTATGAAAAGTAACAATTTTATATTGATGAAATAACATATATTTACATATTTTCACATATGTTGTCTCATTGGATGAAGTTGATTTGTATTTAGAATCATTTTCTATAAAAAGTAAGAATGCCAGATAAATATTTAAATTGAAAATTGCCACATTATTGGCTCAAAATTCTCTCATGAAACACATTTATAAGTGGTTAAACATATCTTATTTAAGGGACTGATTTCCTTTTAAAATTATTTTTCAGTATCAGTTTTCATAGAATTATAGAGAGTCTATAAAGATACATTAGCCTAAAGTAAATTTATCAAGCTTTACTGTTTTGAATTTCTATGAAGGAATTCACCTTCTTAAATGTTTTACAGTTAATGCTTTTTGTTGTGTATAATGCAATTGAGCTTTACCAGATGCAGCAAATCCTAGGGCACATGCTCAATGTTTAAATGTATAATGCTAATTATGGCATAATTTTAAAAAATCAAATAGCTTCACATTCATAAGTATGAATAAAATATTTTGTAAATTCTAGTATAAATATAAAAGCTTTTTATGCCTCAGTTTGGGAATATAAATTCAAAGCCTTGAGGTCATGAGAAATGAAAATTACAGCATCAAGAATAATTTTGAGCATATTAAAACATTGATATAAAAACATTTTAAAAGAAATAGGTCATATTTTAATTAACTCAAAATTGCAAAGTGGTGAAAGGCCAAAGATTTATATAATCTGAAGAAAAACCAGAACCTAATCAACAAAACAAACAAGCAAGCAAAATATAATCAGAGACATTGAAATTAAGAACAAACTGACAATAACCAGAGGGGAGGTGGGTGGGGAGGGGATAATGGGAGAAAAGGGGGAAGGGTTGTCAAGGAACATGTATAAAGGACACATGGACAAAGCCAAAGGTGGGTAGGATCAAGGGGGAGAGGTGGGGATGGCTGTGGTCAGGGGGAGTGATGGGGGGAAAATGGAGACAACTGTACTGGAACAACAATAAAAATATTTAAAAAAGAGTTATTAGATGTTTGCTGTGCATCATTGTTACCAACTGAAATAGGATCACAAGAAAAGCATTTTATGGACTCACAATATTTGTGGGTTATTTGGATGGAAATCTGTCCCTGGGTTTTCAATGTCCCATCTCTGTCCATGTCACCATGTAAGATATCAACAGTGTCTAGCATGGCCAAAACAAAGGCCAGTGTCCTGAGTTTCTGTTTCATATTAAAGCTTAGTCCTTTGGACCCCGCATGGTCTGCTGTGGGTCCACATGGCCACTAGACCCACGCACGTGGTTGTGTGTGTTCCTAGAGGAGAAAGAGGCAAGTTCCCCTGAGATTATATATCTCAGGCTTGGAAAAGACCAGAAGTTTTTCAAAATAGCCAATCAACTTCCCAAGGTTGTGCAGGCATTTGATGTGTCCAATCCTAGTTAGACTGACAGGCCTCTATGGTCAAGCACCTCCCCTTGTGCCATTGTGACTCCTACTGTGCAAGTGCTTCCCTCTCCCTGGTTCCCGCTGCGATCCAGTACCAGAAACTGGAGAAGGGAGAAGTGTTCATCCCCTTGGCAGAGAAATGCTGTAATCTCCCGAAGCGTGTGAAGCTCTATCTTCCTGGCTCAGCAAATAAGCTTATGCACAGTTTTTTAAGCTCAATGTCTAATTCCCTTTGTACCCCTTCTTATAAACAACTACTTAACTACCTGCCATAATATTCTTCTGTGAAGACCTTGAACCTTGTAATCTACGAGGGTAAATTGATGGAGGTCTCACTTTCTGTCGCTGCTTCTTGCTGTCAAAGAAAAGAGTCCTGTCTCTTCTCAGGCCCAGAGGGTCTTCCTATGTGCTCAAAGAAGAGGCAAAGATGAAGTGGGGTCTCGATACACAGAAGAGGGCTTTCCCAAAGCCCAGGTCAGTCTGTTTCTATCCCTGGGAGGCGGCATATGTGATGTCTAGAGGATGGTGCTGTCTTGGGGATATTGTGTTGGGCAAGCTGGCATCCTTATATTCTGGAGGTGACAAATTTGACAGGTTAAAAGGCTGAGTCCAAAAATGAGAATTATAGTAACTAAATATCCGATGAGAGGTAAAAACTAGTGACAGTGATGTGGACTAACCTTAGAGTGTCCCGACTGAATTGTTATGGTAACTTTAGTTGGAACAAAGATTAACTGAAGGTGAATGCAATATCCATGTAAAGTAGTTAAAATGGATTCTTATGATGGTAATGTTAATGATTTTTCTTCTTTTTAATGCCTTCTTTCCCAATATCTCTGGTAAAATAAAAACAAATCAACTTTTAAATCCACAAATCTTTTTCAGACCTAAGATTCTACATCATTATATGTATGTGTGTGTGTGTATATATATATGTGAATAAAAAATACTTGCTTATTGACATCCTTAGTCATTCTCAATATTTGCTATCTGGTCTAGCAGAACAAGCATCACCTAAAATTTGTTAGAAATGCCAATGTTTAGATACTGCCCAGACTAACTGAAAAATTAACTCTGAGGGTGGGGTGATTGATGTATGTTTTAACAAGCCCTCCTGGGGATTCTAGTGCATGCTATATTTTGAGTACTTTTGCCCTAAAACACTAAATTATCATTGCTAGTACAGAATATCACTATTATTAGTACATAAAGAATGAACTAGGACTATAATAATTTATATGAGTCCTGGCTCGAATGTCAATATTGATTAATAGTAAAATTGAGCTCCTAGAGCATCAATCACTGTTTGAAAAAGAAAAACATTCTTAGCCATGCTAGTATTTAGTGTAAGTATGGTCAATTGAGCTTAATGTCATGTTCCTCATTAATACAATAGGGAAATAACTTATAACTTACTGAGTTAGTATATGGCCTAATGGAGTTAATAGATTCACTACCCTTTGGAGAGGACCAAGTGTATATTATAGCAAAGGCTCAGGAAATGAGAATAGATACCGGTTTTGAGAATCAAACACAATCTTCTATAAGTCTTCATCCAAATTCACCTTTTTCTCAAACAGTTGGTAACAAATTTTATTAAGATTAGAGTGTTTTTAATGTTTTATTTAATACTGTGGACATAAAAAAGCTAAAAAACAATGTATTATTGGAAATTTACACTACGTAAGAAACATGTATTACAATAAAGTCCCTGGGAGTCTTTCCAAATCACATTCTTATTTCCTTTGCTTCAAATTAATGAATGTCCTGTAATATTTTCTTTATACTCAATGTTCACTTCTTAATATACCTCTGATTAGTATCTTTGTAGTATCTGTAGGTATATTTGTTTAATATTTTCTTTTTTATTAGTAGCCTATCTTTCCTCTCTGACTGATTTTATTCTCTGTCTTTTTGGTATTGCAAATTGTCATTACATTTTGTCTAGGTAAAGTTCTTTTTATTTTTCTTGATTTCAGTGTGAGATACTATGATTTAAAAATATATATATATTTGACCTTTGTCTTTGTTTCTGGCTCAGAGATCTTAAACACCTTAAGAATTTCCTAAGGCAGGGGGATTTTTAAATCCTTTGCTATGTAAATGAAGTGTTTTTAGGACTTCCCTTAGGTAACCTAAGGATGAGGATTTGTTACCAGGGAAACCAAGGTTGTAATTAATTGAAAGTTTGAAACTTTCTATCCCACTTTTCTGACTTCTAGGGAGCAGAAAGAGACTGGAATAGAATTTATTTCACCAGTGGTGAGTTCCAGGGTTGGGAGAACTGGTTTGGCGAATATTTGGAGATTCTGGGAGAATGGTGGAACGAACCTGGAGGCTCTGTCCCTGTTTCCGCAAACTTTGCCCTACGCGTCTTTCATCTGGCGGTTTCTGAGTTATTTTCTTTTATAACAAACCAGTAACTTAGTAAGTAAAAATGCTTCTCTGGCTTCTGTAAGTCAGTCTGAAATGTTAATGAAACCTTGGGTAGAGAAGGTTGTCACTGGAACATTTCATCTGTATCTGTAATTCAGAAGCCTAGGTGACAGCCTGATCTTGCTATTGGCATCTGCAGGGTATGGGGTTGCAAGGAGGCAGTCTTGTGAGACTGGACTTGTGAGATCCCACACTGGGATCTGATGCTATCTCTAAGCAGGTAAGTGTCAGAATTGAGTAAAATTGTGAACACCCAGTTGGTTTCAGAGAACTGCTTGGTCGTATGGGTTAAAAAAAAAAAAGACAAACAAAAAACACACTCTGGAGTTGGAATGAGAATCATACAGCACAGTTCCTACAAGTAAATATCCATTTTTTCAATTTGTTAAAATTGTCGGCACTTATAAATATTGCTTCCTCCCCCTTCCCTTTTCTGATCTTTTCTCAGAATGCCAATTGAATGTGTATTAGACCCTCTTATTCAGTCCTCTCCACCTCTGAACTCCTCAATTTTCAGACACTTCGTCTTTTATCTTTCTCTGACACGGAATAATGTGCTGAAATCTGTCTTCCATGAACTGTCATCTCAGCTGATTAAACTACCAATTGAAAGTTTAAATTCAATGAACATATTTTTAATTTTATAAGTTCTGATTGTTTAACTTTAAAACTATCTTACACATGTTATTGTTTCTTGTTCACAGTTTGAATTATGTCTTTAATTAAAAATTAATTGTAGGAATTTTATAGTCCATATATGTTCATTTAAATATCTGAAATATTTGGTTGTCTAATTTTGTTTTTATAGATACTTATTTTTGATCTTGTTTCTCATGTTCTGAAATTTGGGCTTGTCAGCAGATATTTGGATGATTTTAAACAGCAGGAATTCTTAGGGCCTGATTGATAGCGGTTATTCTTACAGAAGATTTGTGTTTGTTGCTGCTGGGTGCTGCCAACCCAAAAATACTTTGAAACTATTAGTTGACTTGGTTTTCCAGTAAAAAATTCAAAGCCCAAATATCAATAAGATCCTGGTTATATTTCATATTCTCTTGGGAAGACATTTTTCCTCACCTGGACCTAAGGCTAACAAAGATCTTATTTTGCCTTCTTAGCAGTGGGTGGATTTTAGGGTTTACCCTTTCAGTCAGTGTCCACTCTTGTAAGGTCCACGAAGGGTTATCATTAGACTTGTCCCCTTATGACACTGTCATAGGACACTTAGGAAATCACAAGGACGTGTCTCCCTGACTCTGGGGTGTTGGTAAGACGCAAATGTTGGCAAACTGGTTCAGGAGAGTCCCCGTTTTAGAAAGAACAACCTTCCTTTTGTTTTGTCTTGGCTTTTGTTCCTGAGGTTTTCCTTGATTTTAATGTAAGCTTCAAAAGGTGTTTGCCGCATTTTGACCAGCCTGTACAGTAGTATTAAGGATATATTTGTTTATGAAATCAGAAGCAGAACTTATGAATAACTTTTCTCCATCTGAAATAGAAAAAATAAAAACTTCATCAAAATAAAAATTCCACTAACCAGTATTAAGGTTGAAAATATACCGTGTGGATCCTATTCATCAAACTAACTTTTCTAGTTAAAATTAGTTTCAATGACAAAGCTTCTTTGTTCAAAGATATATTTTATCAAAAGTTATACACCATTATAACATTGTGTAAAGGAATGCAAAATATTAGTTTATTGCTAAGACATTAAGAGATAAAGGCAAAATAGAGCAACAAAATAACTTAAGGGAAAATATTAATTTGACAATATTAGGATTTTATTATAAAATATGTCATTCCAGAAAGTGACATATGCACATTAAAAAAAAATCTCTAAATAATCAGTCAATAACTTTTAGAATCCTTTTTGATGTGGCATTTAGCAATTAACTAGTGTTGAAGTTAAGCCTTATTTTATTTTCCCTAGTTTTAAATACTAAAATAAAATTAATAAGTGCTTTGCATTTATGTAATTATTTAAATTTATAAAATGTATCCTTTATTTATAACTCAGTGTTCATAATCTCAAAGACAGACAAAAGCATCATCTTTATATCCAATTTTTGTAAAGATCTAACCGAGACTCAGAAATTATGTGCCTTGCACGATATCTCATGGTTTTCAACATCAGAGCTCATTAAACCAGGCACTTTTACTCTGGCCCAACATTCTTAAAATTCTAATTTGTATTTTTAGTGGTAGTAATACCTAAAGGGGTCCAGTTTTGATAAAATGCCAATGTTAAGAGAAATATTGTATATTCAGTAAATAGCCAGGCAGTGGCAGTGTCGGCCGCCTTAAGAAAAAGTGCTTCTTTCATCTTTAATAATATAGTCTATTTATAGAACTTAGTCTGTTCTGATAAGGGATATTGCATCAAAACAACAATATTCTATTTCAGGGTGCTTTGCTTGTAAAGACTTTAGGGGTGCTTTAACTTTTCTGTGGACGTGATTCTTATAAAAAATTATTCTCATGGTAAGTAAAATATCAGGGTGTTTGATATTTCTTTTGCCTTCTTTAATGTGTCAGATGTTTCAATAACAAAATGCAAAAGATGGGAAATTTGGATTGAGTTTTCTTGATCTTTTTATTTCAATACAGATATCGCGTGCACCTGCTCACTCAGTAACCACCTCGGGCAGTGACAGAGCAGCTTCCTGGTGAGGAAAATTTGCAGAAAACATTCGTCTGACTTCAGAAGGACATCTGGCAAATGAGCTCCTTTAAAGCCATAAGCAAATAAATGCCTGAACCACAGATACATGCTCACTGGACAGCCACCCAATTATGATTTTAAAGGCATCTGACAAGGATGTTTTTGTTTTAGGGAAGTAACTCATGAAGAAAAGTTGTTAATAATGGCTCAGCATTTATTAACACAAACCTGTTGTCAATCAAAGGGTGATCTGATAATAGCATTGTTATAACCTGAGAACTTGTTGCAAATTTATTATCAAATCCAAGTCTTTATTTCATCCTATGCAGATTAAAGTCTCGGAGCATTGCTACAAGATGATTTGTGCATGGATTTTATTATTAGTAAGTAGTTTTGAATCACTCTAATATATATTAAATAGGTTAATTTGCCCCATGGAAAAGTTTATCATTTCACCAAATTCATACTTGTTTCAATTAAATCATTTTTTCTGATAGTGGGTTGCAATAGTTACTCCTAAATTTATATTCCCTTTGCTCTGTGTGACCCCTCTCCCTTTAGCTGCACAGCAATGTACCACTTAAAAGACATTACATGCTTTGAATGATTAAGTAGGGAAAGAAGGGACAGTATATACATGGGGGCAAGCAGTAAGGGGAATGATCTTACGAAATCAATAACAGAGTTAAGATAAATGAGATCAAGGAACAGGTTCCATGTTAGCCGTTTGTTTAAGTGTGCTCTACAATCTTTCTATCTGAAGTACCATTTACAGAAGAGCAGCATCAACAAACAGCACCCGAAAATCTCAGGACTTACCCTAGAACTTCTTAATTGGAAGAAAATCTGCGTGTGGTGTTGTTTATAAACAGGAGGAGACATTGATTGGGAAGCAGGAAGGTCAGCTTGTCTTCCATTGTGGTAGCCAGTGAGAGACAACAGTTTCTTAGACTACAGTAATGACACGGGAGAGGCTAGAAGCAGGGATGGTGTACACAATCTTAATGCCTGGCATAGTGCAGATAGTGACTATTCATAGTAGATGCCTTAACAAGTAGAGTTGTCAGGCAACACACCATATTGGAAAATAGAGGGTGAATAGAAGAGTCTAATGTTAGGATATATATCACATACATTTTGCTTATAGATTGGGGACAGGATGTGTTTTCATGTTAAATGGTACCTAAAGGGACCATTTGCAGTTTTAGCAAAGTAGTCCTGTTATGGACAAAGCAACTCAAAAATAAAAATCCTGGTAACTCCACTAGGAAATGTATTTTACTAGCTCAAGTTAGAAATAGAGGGGGGAATTGACAAGTATTAGCACTCATACTGTACGGAAAGAGAATTGCAGAGATTCCTATTCCTTTTTTGATTCACCCATGTTTTTCTTAGAACAGAATTGTAAATTCATGAAATAAAATACTGCATTGGTCAAAAAGTCCACTTAGTTTTTTTTTTCCTTAAAATAAAACACATTTTCATTTTCACCAGTAACTTTATTGATTTGGCTATTTTGAGTACATCAGCTATCTGTTGCTATTAGCTTCTAGCAGGTAGAGCCCAGGGGTGCTGCTAGACACCTTCCAGTGCATAAGACAGCCCCAAAGATGTCTGCAACAACTGTAAACTTACATGAAAATCTGTGTTTTATATTGGGAACAAGTAATGGTTAATCATATTTTTATAATTTGTGGCTTACTTTCATTTAGGAAATGTGAAAACTTGATTAGTGGACATTTGTTCTTATCCAAAATGTCCATGCAGACATTGGTCCATGCCAAAAGTTCTTGACATTTGGTTCTGTCTGAAATGTCAATGGAGGCATTTGTTCCAGGCCAAAAAATATCTGTGAATAGGATGCCAAGGCAAGTAGGGTTATTATTAACAATATAGCCACAACACTATTATTGAACCAGTAAAACATGATGCTAATTTTATGTATTAATTCTGTAGCCCAAAATTACAAATACTTATAATGGGCATTTTCTAAGTGTGGATTTTTGTTTGTTGGTTTGTTTGAAAGATTGTATTTATTTTTAGAGAGAGGGGAAAGGGGGAAGTAGGAAAGGGAGAGAACATCAATGTGAGAGAGAAACAGCGATTGTTTGCCTCTCACAGGCCCCCAACCAGGGACGTGGCCTGCAACCCAGGCATGTGCCCTGACCAAGAACCGAACCAGCAACCTTTCAATCCACAGGCCAGTGCTTAATCCACTGAGCCACACCAGACAGGGCTAAGTGTGGATGTTTTTGACAGGGCCAAGTTTCAGAGACATTTCAGAGTAGACCACATGTCTCTATGCACATTTCAGTGAGGACGGAATTTCAAGAGCCAAGTGTCTCAGTGTATGTTTGGGACAGGACCAAATGTTCTGCAAGGGAAATATCAACTAGAAATTAGTGAACAAAAAGGTGTTTTCTTCGGCAGCCATATATAGGATCCCTCTGAATTTCACCCATGCTCAACTACTGATGTCCTAGTGCTTGCTGTACTGTCCACCTTTATGTGGTCTGGCTGCCTTTCTCATAGCATTGTACTTTAAAAGACCTTTATACTGAAGATTGTGCAAAGGAAGCCACACACCGATTACCTAAGATTGGAACATATAGGGAGAAAGAGGTAAGAGAACACAATGGAGGAACCAAGTTTTCCAAATAGCGTGAGTCGAGACTTATTTGTTAGTCTACAAGTCTTAATTTAGCCTCCTCTAAGTCATTACTCGAAAATTTCACCTGACGATGCTTTCATTTGCAAAAGACAAAAGAACTTTGCAATATTCCCTTTATCATTGATGCTACTTCCTGAGATGTTAATTTAAAAGTGCTGATAGTGCACTCAAATGGGTATATATTTGCAGTTGTCTCAAAATAAAAACATTGGATATTTTATAAAATTATGTTCATGTAAGAAATAATGTTCATAGTACAACTATAACTTAATCATAAGTCTCATTCAGTGGCAACTTATTCAATCAGTGTTCCAAGATAAATATTAAATAAAATTTATATTTTCACCGTTTATGAACCAGTAAAATGGAATGAATTAGATACAAAACCTTAGGAACTACTTTTACTGAATATAGAAGCAAGAATTCTTTAGTTGGTTAGTTGCTTCAGTGTTTATGGTTCACTGATTTAATTAGAGTCTACCCAAGTGATTTCATTGTAAAAGAAAATGTTTGAAGGGGAAAAGGCATCAATGAGAATGTGTTTATAAGACCACCCAGAGTAGTATTTTAAAGAGCTTTATAAAAATATGAGAAAAAGTGAATATTAAGTGAACATGCAAAAAAGGGTAATTTAATTGCTCCTTATTTACTGGAAAACAAGAGAATTCTTCAATTCTCAAATTTTGCTTTCATAGGTATTTTCCAAATTAAAATGTGAATATTCATAATTTAAACTTTACAGTTTTGTTAAGTGAATTTTTAAAATTACAAAAGCCAGAACCAGCTGTATTATAAACATAAACACATAATTTTTATACATTTTATGTAAAATTTTTGCTTTTGATGCCAAATTCTCAAAACCAGCATAGCTGCACAACACAAGTAAGACACTGCTAAATATATTTAATGACAGTAAGCCAGATGACTTTCAGATTTCCACATCATGGAAATCAACATAGAATAGATAAAAAAATGTGCTGGGTTTTGTAAATTATTCCCCAGGGAATTTGCCCCATATACCTCCTGTCTACCGTACATACATCCTGTACCTTGTTCCAGCAGAGAAAGCTTCTTTTTACTTAGTTTTTATAATTATCACGAACACCTGGGGGATGCAAAACACTGAGCAGTAGTTAAATAGTTAACTTGAAAGTTACGTTATTTTGGCTTAACTTTTGTTTTACAAATGATGGATTCATGTTTTACTTAAACTGAGGCACATCTATTTTTATAATTTAAGAAGTAATCAATCGCTTAAAATTCTACTTTCATAATTCATATGTTATTTCCAATTTATTAACGTCTTTCTTGTGTGAAGGCCACAGTTCTGTTCTGCCCTCAGGTGCAAACTCCAGATGGAGCCGTTGCTATGGTCGGATGAAGCAGGCTCTGTCCGTGTTTTCTCTTCTGGTCGTACAGCCTTTATTTGCCCTCATACGCCATTCAAAGATCTCCATCAATCACCTGCATACGCAGTGTGAAACATGCATTGTTTGGCCCTGTTACAAACAGCAGTAGAAGGAATTTATGTATGTGAAATGTGATAAGTAACATGACAGCTTTCTATAATATGATATTGTAACCATTTCATCAATATACCTAGCAGAAATATTTATTAACTTGTATCTGAATTTGAAATTTACGCTCTAGGAATTTTCATGAGATAATCTAATAATTGCTCATTTTAATCAAAATAACTAGAAAGGTAATTTTTATTAATTGAACTACAAGTGGAAAGTTTACTATTCTAGAAAGTCTATTGTTATGTATCATTATAGATGTGAATTTTGTCAAATAGTACTGATTAGATCCATAATAATTTATTTATTCATATACTTACAAATTGATGGAGTGCTTTTCATTTCCACATTCTAGATGGTTGCTGGGAACACAGGGGGGAATAAGAACCCTGTTCTCGTGTAGTCCTTTGGAGCTTCCTATGGTACAGATTGCTAACCATGTGCACGCGAGTGAAGGGACCAACCAATGGCTTCTGGGATTATATGCCCAATACATATGAGATTCTGAGCAACACGGACTTTGTTGTCAACTATTAGCCACATGACACAACTGAGGATCTGAGAAGAAAGCGCTACTAGGTTACCTAACTGTCATTGAAGAGGAGGAGGGCGGTCCTTCGTCTGAAGGCTTTTATTGTGCTCTAATGACTTCAATTGAAATTCAGCGTCAATTATTTCAAAATTGATGACCTCAAAGCCCTAGAAAAATTTATTTCAGATTAATGTTTTAATTGAACACAATTACAACTAAGCAGATAGCACATTACACTGTACTCTTCCTTCTGGTCAAAGAATATGCATTACAAAAACTGGGTCAAAAGAGAAATCTAGTATTTAGTATAGCATTATTTTATCTTGTATAGTGACACATGTCATAAAAACTTTGGATGCTGTATGATTTGATGATGAAACAGTAACATTTTAGATTATTTTAGACCACAAAGAAAACATATGTTCTAATATATCTGGATGCATGCATGTAATGCAATAATAAAATGGTTAAAATTGTCATGGATTCCGGTGGTTTGTATCCAATATTGTCTCCACATTTTGTAGAAAACAATGTGTCAAACATCCACAGTATGAAACATCTTTACTACCTTTGAGAAAGCATTGAAATGTTCCAGTGTTTGGCCTCTGTTGTAAGCAATATTCTTAAAATGTAGAAAACTTAATTATTATAAAAACTCACTTTAAACATTTCTCATCAAATGGATCACATGTAACCATATAAAATATTTTTTAAGTAAGACTTATGAAAAGTATTTGATAACAAGTTAAGTAACTAAGGCATACACATTTTGATAGCATTTTTAGATACATAACTGGGATTCAAAATACAGTCACATAGTACAATATTATTATAAAATGACTTCTGAATGTTTTATAGCTCCAACAAATAATTACTTCATGAATAATTCTGTGTTTCCCCAACCAAAAATACTACATCACTTTTCAAAGTAAAATTTTGGACTTCAGACTTAAGATTTTTTGTTTGTATCTAAAATAGCTTAGATTGAATTTTATGCTGTTTGTTTTTACTGAAGTTTTTTATATTATTTCACTATGGGGAAAAATCTATTTGCTGCTCCATTGTACATTGAGAATCACTGCCTAAAAGATCTCCATTAATGAAAAGGATCTAAAATATTCATGTAGATTAAATTTGATCCTGCTAAGTTATCACTTCCTCATTCTTGAGAACTTAGTTGTTTACTTTTTTTCATGTGTACCTACCACTCCTCTTTTCATGATCTTTTCTTCTTGGAGAATTACTCTTGTGTCCAGTGCTTCCTCATGTATTCTCCTTTTCGCACACTTCCTGATATGAACGGGAAGCTAGGCCCTGGCGTGGTAAGGGTTGTAAGACATAGATAGCAATAGCAGATCATTCAATTTCCGGACAAAGGTTCTTGGGAAAGCACTCTGTTGGGATGCTGAGATGGATGATGAGTTCTCAGAAGAAATTTTGAAAAAGAGAAAAGCACAGAACTTGACCAGGTACCACGTTATCTGGATTTGGCCTTAATGGCCCATGTTTGATATCTTGCAGCAATGACCATGGCTTATGACATTGCATTAACGTACCTTTGTCAATGCCTATTTTTTTCAGGCATGACACAGGCACTTACTGAAAGCAAGAAGTGTTGTACTATTCATTATCATAAGGGCTATTCTTCAGTGTTAACTTGAGAAACCGTGATACTTTCATATGCTGTAATATGGTTTTCTGTAGCTTAAAGTTTTCTAATTTATTATTACTAGTAATAAAATTACAGTTTTTAGTAATTTAAAACTATTTTAAAAGGAGATGGCTCAAAAACCAAAATTGCAATCAATTGGAGACATATAAACAACTAAATATCTGTATTAAGATAGAAGCAATTCAGTATTTGAAAAGTACCTTTTGTTAAGAAAGAAATTTTTGTGTAACCTCCATCATCTGCCAACTCTCTTATGTTATTTTCAACCCAATGAATTAATAGTCAGCTATAGAGAGCAAGAAAGTGATCTTTAATTGACTGAAAAATACTTGATCTTGAATACATCAAACTATCATCTCAGATTTGAGAAGATTCGCCATATTAGATAAAGAAGTGAAGTAGAGCAGACTGTTAACTTGATAACAAATATTTTTATTAAAACAATAAGTAATAGTTATAAGTAATTGAAAAATAACATTACTAATAGCTCCTTCATAGTCAACAGGTTTAACCTTAACCATTCTTGCCTGTCAATTTATATTGGAATTAGCTGATAATTTCATTTTTTCATACTTTCAGTGTTTTGAATGGAAAACTACTATTGAGGAACAGCACTGTCATTTGACTTAGTTTGGTTTCTTACATATAAAGGTTATTTAAAGAGCCAGTTGCAATGAGGTGCTATATTAAAGAACAGAAAAATAAAAGTCCTTTAGTCATAAAAAGCAATATTAATCAAAAGTACAACTAGCATTGAAATACTGGAATGCTTTTACAATGATTTACATATAAAAAGCGTGATTTCCTAAGGTAAATTTTATACATTATTATATAAGTTGATCTTTATTTCACTATTAGTGGAAAAATAGTACATCTAACAAATTAATTTTTGTTTGCTTTAACTAATATAAACCTCAGGAATTTATCTGTAAAGTGGATTGTACTTATATGATTCAGTTAGTGAAATGATTTCAAATGCAGTTTTTTTAAATAAAGTTTTTCTTTTATGAAGCTTTCCTTAAAAAAAATAATGGAAGTTTCTAATAATCTATTAGTTGTTTTCCCACTATGTGCCAAATGTATCTGGGACTTGGGGATTTAAAACTTCAAATTAGAAGTCCATCTATTTTAAAAATGATCTCGATATTTATCATATATCTTAAGAAAAAGTACTGAAATAATAAGAATATAATAATTTCTTCCGTCTCCTAAATTCCCCTCATCCAACTCTCCATTAATCACCTTCACAGCTGAAGCCATTGCACATGCAGTCCCCCCACAGTTTTTTCTCCCAGGACCCTCACTACTGCCTCCAATTTTGTTCTATTATTAATATTCCATTAAGTATGTTCATATTTCATACAGACACTAACCCTTTAATGGATGATTTTCAATGATTAAATTTCATGTTTACTCTGTGAGAATGAATCAGCATCTATGTTACTTGTTCTTCCTACATAACCAATATGCCACTAGATTTCTTTGTATAGTCAGAAATTGATTCTTAATTAATTTTCCATAAGCTCTATTTTTTCTCTCATCCAGTTGCAAATATAAAATCAGGGTCAGTCTATCTATCTGGTTGTTTGCCTTTCTATCATCTATCAATAGAGGTGTTTATTGTTTAGTCTACAATGATTGATCTGCAATTATAGCTGTAATTATATTTTCTCATTTTTCTCCACTATATCCATATGTTTTGTATACCAGAAGAAAAATCTTTTTCCCCATTTTCATTAATGAGCAACTTTTTAAAAAACTCCTTGAACTGTAGATTCATGTATAAAATGAGAATAACAACATTTCAAAAGATTGTCAAGCTCACTTAGTAAGATGAAGACAGAGAGACTGTCATAATTTGTGATCAATAAATGGCAGTTTAACAAAATTTTCATTATAAGCATTAAACATAATAAATAAATTTATTTTATTGGGGCACTGAGATTTTATTTTAGAGCTCTGCGTGTTAAAAAATTATCTTTGTATATCCATTCTATGAGAATAGAGTAAAACAACTTGAATTCCTAGTGGTGCTTAGCATGTCCAATTTGGGGAAAATAAACACTTTCTAACTTTTAAACTTAAATTTTGATATATAGCTGCCAGAAGCAATTATGTATAACCTAAATGAGCCTTCAGATTGCACAGGCAACTGTTTTTACCTCATCTCAAATCATTTTTCTCTCACACTAAGATTCTGCCACATTTACCTTCTGTTTTCTAGAGTGTTCCAATCTGATTCCTGCCTTAGAGTGTTTGCCCTTCATGTTCCCATCTGGAAAGTTCTACCACTTTTCTTCATGTAACTGTGTTGTTCAATATGGTAGTAAGTAGCCATATGTGCTTATCTAAATTTAAGTGCAAGTTTCTCATTATCAATTAATTAACTAGCCTTATTAATTAATTAAGGCTAGTTAATTAATTGATGTGCCTACACTAGAAGACAGGCTTCGGAATAACTGTCTTTTTCTGTTTTGTTGGCTGAAATGTATCCAGTGGTATGCTAGAAAATATTGAGAAACTGGCTCTCTGGTGGACGAAAAAAAGTCCAGACTTGCCCATTATCCTGGTGTAATGTTTCCACCATGGCCGTTGGCAAGCTCCACCTGTTCAATCACTGAACATGCGGTTGGAAAGATGTGCACATACTTGGCCTCCACAAGCCGGTGTGAACTGGCTCTAGCATGCAAATTTTGTGTCCAATGACAAGAAAGGAGCTTAATGAGACACTTAATAAAGGCTCAGTGTTTTTAAATAAAGGGTAAAATAACTAAACATAAGTTTTAAAGGCCTTAATTCACCTAGTCAACTTCATCTGAAATTTTCTAGATAAGATAATACATGCCAATTTTCTATGTTGACAAATGTTATATCATGTTTAACTGTCAGGCTTTTATCAATTAGTGTATGAGAATTTCTCTGTATGATGTTTATTAGCCACCTTAGGTTTAAAACAAATTAATCACTTTCAAAGATATCAAAGATAAGATTTATCCAGTTACACATTTTTTAAAGTAAAAGATAAAACTGTCACTTCGATATTCTCATTAGTTTGAAAAGATAATGAAATTGTCAGGTATTGAAATTTGTTGGGTATTTTATCAAATATCCTCATTTTTAAATTTAATCTTGTTTTTTTCCCATTACCATTTAGTCTCATACCCCTTCCCCCAGCAATCACCACACTGTTGTCCACATCCATGAGTCATTTTTCCATTTTGCTCATTTTTATAGAGAACAGCATGTTACCACCCACAGAACGTGCACAAGGCTTCCTGACTCAGAGCGAGCATATCTTGTTCTGGTTAGCACCGTTGATGACCTGCCCTATAACTCCCAGGCCTCCCTTCATCCCCTTGCCTGTGCACAGTATTTGGTGACTATGACATCCTCTACCTGAAATGTTTTCTACAATCCATTCAAACAAGCTTCCAACTTGATCTTTGGATTTTTGTCATCAATTAAGTTAACTTTCTTTTAAAACCCCAACTTGGAATTTTACACACACACTTACACACATTCGTGTACACATACTTCATATTTAGTTGTTTAATATTTTTCCTTTTTTTAAGAAAGTGACCAGTGTCCACATAACCAATTTTGTTGACCAGCATTTACCATAGTGTCCCAGAATTTTTGCTTCATACATTTGTTAACAAAAAATAAATAAATAATAAGTTAACAAAAACATTGAGTAAAAACGTAGAGAGCAAATGCATTTTTAAATATATATACATATGTATAAAATCCTATTAGACATAAAATTTTGTCTGTTTTCAGAGTCAAAAGTTTTCTTTAAATACACAAAACACTTTGCTGACCTAGAAGAGTGAGGTCTCTTCTACATGCTCCATGATGTCCTGAGGAGAACAGCCGATTACACTTCTGGAAACCTCATTTTCCCGGAGTCGGAAGGAAGGTTACCCTGGTGTTCAGCCACATTCATGGGTAGAGAAGAAGGCCATCTGTGATAAACTCCGTCCTTTGCGACACCCTGCAGCCCAGTAGCAGGTCTTAGAATTTAAAGCAGTTTTCTCATGCTAGACAATGCCTTTTCTCTTTCTTATTTCAAATAAAAGCCTTCCCATAGCTACGTTAGGCTGCTCCCAGAAATCTTCTTGGCTCTCCAGCTTGTTCTTCAGAACTTTTTGTTCAGAACTAGTTTTTTTTTTTTGATTATGTCTTCATGTTATCTCCCCTCCATCACTCCTGCTCTCACTCATTCTCTTTTGTTGGTGTTTCTGTTGGACTTCTGGAGGCTTCTGGATCTACCACTGATCTTTATCTTTGCTATCATTCTCCCTAAACACTCTCCAATCTTGTGAATTTGTTTTGCCTGTTGACTATACACAACTTCTTATAGTCACACTAAAAATGGAATAAAAATGCAGACATGGATTGAGCTTATCAGGCATCATATTATTTTAAATCTTTATACAAGTTTTCTTTTTACTAATATGCTTAATATTATTTAGTTATTTAATTAATAAAATTAAATGTTTGAGGCAAATAATCTATCAAGTTCTATGATTTGCTCAAATATGATGTAGGTAGGATTTTTTTTAAATTTACCACTCAATTTTCTACACTCTTGAGAAATTGAGTGGTAAGTTGGGTTGTGACACAGTCTAGTCTGAAATCAAGACAATTAATGAAATTTAAATGTCATTATATGTGGAATCTACTGAACAAAATATGCTAACAAACAAAACAGAAACCAACTCAGATGCAGAGGACAGGTTGATAGCTGTTAGAGGGGAAGGTGCTGGGGGCTGGGTGAAAAAAGGTGCAAGGATTAATTAAAAAAAAAAGTAACCTCATAGGCACAGACAGCAGTGTGGTGATTACCAGAGGGAAGGGGGTACAGGAAGAGAGAAGAAGGTAAAGGGAGGATAAATGGTGATGGAAGGAGACTTGACTTACAGAATTGTACACCCAAACCTATATAAGTTAATAAAAAATATCACTCCCCAAAATTCAATAAAATAAAAAAATCATTATATGAGGTTGATATTTCAAAATTTGTAGGAAATTGATGAGTCTTTTCTAGTTTTACTCTAGATGGGATTTTGATGTTCTTCTTGGTAATTTTATTAATTTAAATACAGCTAGAGGGGAGAGTTTTGGACACGTAAAATAATTATTCACCTTCCCGAGTGATACCTCAGTGTGTTCCATGTTTATTACAGGCTGATGGTGGTAGAATGCCACTTCTTTTGCCTTAGAGTATAAACTTTCTAGCAATGTCAAGTTTTTAGGTACAACTGAGAGATATGCAACTCATTTTTCCACTGAAATAGAAGATTTTCTAGGTATTAGTGGGTTTTTTTTGACAGCAGAGAAGTATAAAATTTATTCTGGAAAGTAAAGCAAGGTTTTCCCCCAGGACTGGATGAAGTGAGACCGCTGTTATGGAAAAGTAGAGTCTTGTTGCAATCTGAAGGGCTTTAGAGACTGAGCAGGGCCCGAGTTTGCCCCCTAAAATAGTCCCTTTGCAATATTGATTATTTTAAGCTGGTTATTTGTTTTTGAAACACTAAAAACAGATAAAACCTTTGGCCCTTTCCCTTACTTGCAGGCAGAAAACTCTGCTGAAAGAAGGGAAGCTATTCACTTTAGCATATTCAGGTTAGCACATATGAATTAAGTATGCCAGTCAGAGAGGATCCAAGCAAGTCTGTTCGTTAGACTTATCTCTCTGTCCCTTGTTTCTTGGTGACCTAGCAAGGATTTGTTTACCGTAGGTTCGCTTTTCTAATCTACCTGTAAATTGCTTATTTTCCCTTTGAAATCCTACACCCCTGCCTTCCTCTCCTTCCTCCAGGATAGTGTGTGAATCTCAACTGCACAATGTATCCTGATGTCTTACGTTCCAATGCAACCCTCACGTACATGTGTGCATGCATATTTCCATTCACATGCACACACATGTGCATGTAATACATTGCACATATACATATAGGTAATGCACACATATGTGAAAGTTGCAGTACTATATAATATAATACATTTTATATAATATATTACATATCATTATATGATACAACATATATTTAATATGTATTATATAGTATAACATATAACATATTATGTGTTATTATATTATATATATTGGTCCTTCTCTCTTCTTAGTCTGCCTCATAGTAATTTAGAAAAGTGGCAGGAAAATTGCGTTCTGTCTCCACAAGACCCATATGATTCCTCACCTTGC
The DNA here is from genome assembly GCA_028533065.1 of Trachops cirrhosus. Classification (NCBI taxonomy): domain Eukaryota; kingdom Metazoa; phylum Chordata; class Mammalia; order Chiroptera; family Phyllostomidae; genus Trachops; species Trachops cirrhosus. The sequence goes on along the minus strand of CM052539.1, from coordinate 180,065,475 downwards.
TACATATTCTTCAAGGAACATATGAGTTTTTCCTAACTGTCGGTTGTAATGAAGAACTGTGCTGAACAGGACCTGGAGAAGTAAACTGACTACCCATGTTATGTCAAAGGAATGCGATAAGACAAGTGTTCATAGAGAAGCATCTGACATGGCAGGTGAAACCTGGAGGAACCTAGTGCTGCCCGGAGACCACAGATTGTGAACAGGATGCTCAGGAGCACGTTCGCACACGTTTTTTGACTCAAGCACATCCAGTCCAGGAATGGCTTCACAACTCAGCCTTCACATCCAGTCCAGGAATGGCTTCACAACTCAGCCTTCCTTGGCCGTCCAGCCTCACTCTTCTTTCTGCCTTGTGTCATCATTTTCCGAAGCAACCCTCTCGTCTTTGCTGTTTGGTTTTCCCTTTTTGTGTGTTGTTGGCGGAACAGACAGCAGCGATGGAACTGGCATCCCACCTTTCAGGGCCTTTCACTCCTGTCATACAAGTGTCTTCCACGGGTATGTGTGATTGAAAGAATATGCTAACCAGACAGCAACGTCAGGAAATCCAAACTTTCCAGAAAGTGAAATTTTTGCCAAAATATCAAAAGTCAGATTTGTCCCCCTCTCAAAGCAATGTTGGATCCTTCTGCACACACTTAGGCCACCCTTAGTGCCTGTGAGTAAGATTTTTGCTTGTCAGCTCTGGGCCTATGACTGATGCTCCAGCCACTACCTTTATGCATGGAAACAGGAACTTTCCCATGAAAACTAAACCACGAGGCAGTCCAGAAATGCCACGTGTCTTGTTAAGAGGACTTGCGCTTTTCTCACAGCTTCTTTGTGTGTGTGTGTGTGTGTGTGTGTGAAAATAGATCTGTTATTACTCAAACAGTTAAAAGTTTTAAAGATTTAAACTTTTTGCAAAAATGTAAATCATCTTTTTGTGGGAAAATTTTGAAATTGGAGGAACCTACAAAGAAAAATCATAAACACTTCTATCAAGGTGAGAACATTTTTAATAATATCTTGTTACTTATTTAGCCACTCTCTCATTTTCTATACTTCCTCTTCTGCTCACTCCACACATATTAAACATATAGTAAATTCTAAGTATGAATCATTCTTCTCAAATTTATTATAATTTAATAACTACATATTTTGTATGGCATAACAAAGCACTATATTTTTTCAAGCCTTCAGTTTTAAAGAGTTGGTTTTGTAAAGTTATTTTCAGTGGAAAAGTAATTTTTGAAGACAAATTAATTGACAACCTCACTGGATATCGACAAATCATTTTGTGAGTCCATGGACTTCAGGGGTTCAGAACAAGCCTCCCCAAGATGTGCTACTTTGGTGCATGAAGTATTTTGAGTTGAATGCAACTGAGGGAGACCCTGTATGTTCACAAGAAACTTTTATCTCTTTCTTAAATAATTTCAATTAGGGGTCTTGTCCAAAATAATAGTTATTACCACAAATAAGTTGTATGATCTATCTATAGGACAGAACAAACTTGTAGTCACTGAACATCTGCTCTTTTTATTGTTCTAAGAATACACTTCTTCGTTTCTGAAGTCTCAAAGTGTGTTACCTCATCCTTAGCTCAGAATTTCATATGTACTCATTTTCCCTTTCTGGCTCTGAACCTCTCATGTCTATGTGGTCTCTGATTCTCACACGTATGTGACATTTCCATATGTGTGCATGTAATTAGAATTGATTATTTTCTCTTGTTAATCCATCAAATGTCTATTTGATCATTAGTCTGGGCAAAATAACCTAGGATGGTAGATGAAAGTCTCTTCCTCCCACACAAACTCAATGTGGCCATTCAACTCCTCTCTGGTTTATCCAGAATGTTAATCAAAATAATATCAATTAAATATGTAAATAAAAAGCTGATTTAATATAGCTGATTAAAATTAGTAAATTTAAATATATAACATCTCAGTGTTAAATCTTATGTTCATATTCTTTAGATGAAATATATATTAGGAAAATTAAAGTGTCACAAGAAGGAATTATATGCAATATTGCATCCAATGCAATTCAATTTCAGATTGCTGTGTTTAACAGTGAAAGTTAAGTCTCCTGTAACGCTTGCATTTCAATGAATTTCAAGGTAATCTGCATCAGTGAGACAAATGTAAATTTTTTATTATGGCAGAAATGATCACAGATCACAGCATTATACTTTCCATTTGGTGATTTGATCATATTTCTTAGATTCTTTAAGGAACACATCCCTTATTTGGATATCTAGTTGAAAAAAAATTTTTATGAGGATAAAATTAGAACAAATTTGAACACCTAAAAAAAAATTTCTTCTTTGACTATCTGGTTTATTCACTCAAAGAGAAAGATTTATGACATACAAAAAAAAAACAATTTTAGTTTCTGCAACTTATACTCATTCATATTTCAAATAAAATAACTCTTGCGGACTGAATTACCCAGATCAATCTAGGAAGATTTCCTTTTGGATTTATGTGTTTATGCCTGGCCTCTAAAGATGTCTTCCTTCAAAAATAATTTATCATATTTGTTGACTCAAGAATTAATTGATGTTATAAATAACATATGCACTCACAATACTTTCCACTTGGATGCGTACATTTATTTTTTATGTAGTTTCAGATGTGTTCTGCTTGTACCCTCCTGGGAAAACAGTAATGCCAGCTGCCTATGTCTACAAAAGGACACAATTTTGATAAATGAGAAGAAACAGAGTTCATAGTAAGTGGTTTTTATATACCGCATTTTAGGAAGGAATTTATTTTGATGTTTTTCTATACATGATATTAGTAAGAGTCGATGTACTGTGAAATGTGATGCCGAATATAATTTTTGGAAAAAAGTTTTTCTTTTTTTAATTTTTAATTGTATTTTTCTATTACTGTTTATACCCCTTATACCTTCTGACACCTCCATCCACCGTCCCCACACTGCTCCCTACCCTCCCCACAATCACCACACTGTTGCCCTTGCTCATTAGTCCTTATTCCTTTTTGCTTGATCCCTCCATTCCCTCCCTCTACCCAGAGCTGTCATCTTGCTCTCTATCTATGAGTCTGACTCTATTTTGCCTGTTAGTTTAGTTCCTTCATTAGATTCCACATATGAGTGACGTCATTCAATTACTATTTGTCTTTGGGAGGGGTCGGTATTTCTGCTGTGTAGGATATCTAGCAAACCAACACAGGGAGGAGGAGGGAGGCATGTCTCACTCACTGACTCAGCCGTCCTGAGCCTGGTCTGGTGATATTGCCAGGTGCTCCAACACCACAGGAAACACCATGTTAACACTGGAGGAAGGAAGTCCTTGAAATTCTATTAATTGTCTCCACAATCTGGGGGAAAAAAGCCTTTGAAACTGCTTTCATTCCAAAGCCTGAAAGGCTGAAAAGGGCCCATAGTGCCCAAAGAAATAAACCCATTAACACCTTTGGGTATTCTCGCGCCCCCCCCCAAAAAAAAATACTGGCACCACCCTTACCTGTCAATCAGTATCCTCAACTATGTGAATCCTCAGAACAAAGGACCTCCTCTTGCTCTTGCCACCGCCCTGCCCTTGTCACACTCGCTCTTGGCTTTCTCCCCTGCCTCGGCAAGGCCTGTTCTCTTCCATGAGAGCATATCACCATGTCCCTGAAAATCCTTCCCCCTTCCCCCCACTACCCCCTCCCACCTCCCCTCTGGTTACTGTCAATTTGTTCTTGATTTTGATGTCTCTGGTTATATTTTGTTTGCTTGTTTGTTTTGTTTCAGGAGCATGTATAAAGGACACATGGACAAAACCAAAGGGGGGCAGGATCAAGGGTGGGAAGTGGGGATGCTGGGGTGCAGGGAGTGGTGGGAGGAAAATGGAGACAACTGCGCTTGAATGACAATAAAAAACTGTGAAAAAATAAAGAACATTGACGTTTCAAAAAAAAAAAAAGAAGAAGAACATATCACCAATCAACCCTGCTTGCAAGCTAATAGACTTGCTGATCTGCAATTCTTTACTTCATCAACAAGAAGAACCAAGTTTCTGGGAGTTTCCCCCTACACATTTCCACAATTAAAGGGACATAAGAAAAAGAAAACGTTTCCAGCATTATAGGGCTCTAACTGTGCTGAGACTAATCTCACACTGATCATCGTGTTGCTGCCCACTGTTACTTCATAAGTGGAACACAGGTCTGCAGAATACAGACACCTTGACTCTGGCACATCTAAGCAAGTACCAAGACTGGCACATTTGCTTTTTTGTGTTTTTATAGTCTATTATTATTATTATTTTTTAGTAGTGATATCCTATAAAGTCTCCCTGTAGTGTAAGCCTAGATTTACTTTTTTTCTTGCCCTTTTTTTGCGGGGAAGGGTGAGTAACTCAGATGCCTCACTTAAGCTCTGATTGCCTGGGTCTCCATGGCAAAGACTCCTCTCTGGAACAAAACACATTTCCAGCCAGGAGGACTAAAGAACCAGGCTGCCTCCCCCCACAGAGGCTGCTTTGTTCTAAAGATATTGGTTGATTTCAATAACTGGGCTGCTTTGTTTGTTCTTCCAGGGCTTTAAATTTCTGCTTTTATCACTTAGCTATTGTAAATTGTGCTGCTATGAACATTGGGGTGCATAGGTTCTTTTGGATTGGTGTTTCAGGATTCTTAGGATATAGTCCCAGCAGTGGAATTGCTGGATCAAAGGGCAGGTCCATTTTTAGTTTTCTGA
>CM052539.1:180009511-180060274 GCA_028533065.1 Trachops cirrhosus | reverse complement strand
GGGCTGGAATGGGAATAAAGGATAGAAACTGTACTGAATAAACTAAAATAAAAATTAAAAAAAAAAAGAAATAAATTTCTGCTTTTATGTTTCAAAGTCACCACTAAAGAGTGAGCCTAGTAAAGTGTAGGCTGCCACCCACGACCCCAATAAAAGCAGCACTCCAGGCTCCTGCATTGTCTTACTCTCTACCCAACGCCGCCTCGCTAGATGGTCTCAGGGATGCTGTGTAATTTCAGGTCTTGTAAGTAATAAGCTTGTATCTTTTCAAACTTTCCTGATGGTTATTTTTGAAGGGAGTCTTGCAGGTATAATAAAACCCACAGGGCTGATCCAACCACAACTCTGGGTCATTGACAGGCTGAGACCAATACAAAATACTCCATGAAGACTGTATTGGGGAACAGTGAACCATGGCTCCCAGAGGAAAAACAGAGTCAGGCTCTTGTGTGCCTCTGGTTGCATTTTTATCAATTGATTAATACATAACCTTGTTTTATGAGCGTTTCTGTGTAAAGATATCTTAGTTTACTACTTAGAGGATAACATGGTTTGTGTCTTAGTTTGGACTGCTATAACGAAGTACCATAGCCTGAGTGGCTTATAAAAAAAATTAGATTCTCAATTATAGTCTGGAATTCAAGATCAAGATGGCAGCATAGTTGCATTCTGGTGACAGCCTTTTTTCTAGATTATAGCCTTTGCCTTCTCTGCATTCTGAAGTGGTAGAAGGTGTTAAGGATCTTTCTGGAGCCTCCTTTGTAAGGAACTAACCCCATTCATGAAATCTCCACCCTCATGTCGTATGCCTTCCCAAAGACTCTACCTACTACTACCTTCAAATTTGTCATTAGGATTTCAATATATGTTAATTTGGGGAAACACAAACATTCAGAACATAGCAGTTTATATTTCAACTTCCATTTAATAAACATTGGTTGTCAGGGTGTTATTAATATGTTATAGTGAATGTGAATTTAAAACATATCCTCAGGATATAGCTAATTCATTTACAGTCCTTTCTAATGTAAATATTTAGAAATAATTAGACAGATGATGAAGAGAATCTCAGCATTTGTGTTGTTGATAACTTTAGAGTGAGAATATTTTTTTGTTTGTGATATTATTTCTTTTTTTTTCTTTAGAAATATTTAAGAACAGATGAACTATGGATCTTCTTGGCTCTCTTTAGTTCTTGTTGGAAGTTCCTTAAATGTAAGCTTGGCAAAACAAAATGCAGTTAAAGGAAAAGCACTTTGGCATCATTTTAGCTTCAGAGTTTTTTAAAAAAAACTTCCCTTTCAAAGATGATTTTATTTTTGGGAAAAGCCAGAAATCCCAGGCACCAAATATGGGCTGTAGGGTAGCTGAGTCACCTGGGTGATTTGATGTTTCGCCAAAAATCTGTGTACAAGATGTGAGGCGTGAGCGGGCACGTTGTCATGATGCCAATCACCAGTCCCCCATAGCCTCAGCTTTCTGAATTATATGATTAGTTTCTGCCAAAGAATGTTCAAGTTTTAACGCAAAATTTGATGCAGATTCATTTTTCTACTCACCCAGTCATTTTGTATGCAATGGCCACACAGTACACAGTACAAAGGTGTCTACCTTCCCCACTGACTAGTACACTGAAGTCTTCATTGTTCACCGGTGTGCATTCCAGTCCACTCTCCTTGGCTGACCTGTTACATCAAGGTCACACAAACCATTCTCATTAAGTTAACAATGGTTGGACTCTTTCTAGACAGTCTCTCTCTCTCTCTCTTTCCTGCCACCTAATTTTACCTTTGAGGAAATTGAGGCTCAAAATTTATCCAGTCTCACACACTTTATGTAATAGTTTAAGTCTCAAAAATCTGTGTAATATTCATTTTTCCATTTTTCTATATTGCCAACTGATCTTCATTCTATATTTATGGAAGTGATTGCAAGCACTTCAGATATTTTATGCATTGTAATATTGAATTTTAAAAAGAGAGAGAGAAGAAGGGAGAGAAGGAGTGTGGGAAGGAGGAAAGGACGCAATGAAAGAGAGAGAAAAAGGAGAAGGAAGGAAGGAAAGCCCATGTATTCAGAATCATGTTGCATAGAGAGTGCATGTACACAACATAATAAAGCAATTATGATATTATGGCAGGAATTATTATAATAATTAGAAATGGAACATTTAGGAAATCCATAACTAAAGCTATATATTTTATTTTCCAGTAATTCATTTATTTTCCTTAAGTGGATTAAATCATTGAATTTATATAGAAAGGGAAGAACTATCCTACAGAGCTCCTATGTGTTACTTCACATGCCCAGTTATTTCTCTGTCCAGTGTAGGAATTCCTATTTAGAGACAAAGGTGCTTAATAACATAGATGTCGATAAGAATGGTGCACAGGAACCAAATGGATGTGAGATAGAGTTTATTGCTCATGGAGTAAATAGCAAAACAATACCTCAAGAAAAAGTGTTCAGGTTAGGTCCTGAATAAGACAAGAGAGTGGGGAAAAAGGGCTTGGGTTTTATGGTGGTTAGATGTTGCAAACACAGTCAAGGTTTTGCTGGCCTGGGTTTGAATGGTTGATATTTTCCCACAGTCACCATGGAGGGAATTCAAACGTTTACTTACTGGTGTGTCTAGTTGTGGAGGAGAGGAATGGAACTTGAATGCTGCTAGAAATAAAACACCAACAATGGCATCACATTCTTTATTATAGTAAACATGTAGCTATGGGAGGTCTCTGGAAGACAACTTAGAGACAAGTTTCAAGAACTTTTTTTTGTAATTTATTTATTTGTTTGTTTATTTATTGTAGCTTTTCCATTACCACTTATCTCCCCTGTACCCTCTTCCACAGCCACCTTCACCCCCACCCCTGCAATCAACACGCTTTTGTCCGAATCCATGAGTTCTTTTTCTTTCTTTGCTTGATTCTCCCACCCCCAGACCTGTCAGACTGTTCTCTGTGACTTTGTCTTTATTTTGCTTGTTAGTTGAAGAACTTTTATATTATAATGGCCATGCAATTATCTATACATTCCTAATTTTGGCAGTTCTTCTAGTAAAATAAGCATATATATTTACAAAGATCTTGATATAGGTTTTTACTACAATATTATAATATTGCATGACAAGCAAATTCAGATATCTCAAATACTGCAATACTTAAATTTAAAAATAACATTTTATATTCTCTAAATGATTAGTGTTATATATTTAGTAACTTACATATGATCAGATACATATGAATATTTTGTAAATATTCTTTTACCCAAGACAATGATTGGATTATAATCATGAATAAAAAAAGAATGAGAAATCTTATATACAATATGATACTTTGTGTGTGTGAATATATGTATGTGAATTGTTTTAAATAGAAATATACTACATTCCTGGCTGTTATTCTAATTGGTTAGATCATTGATTTTTTAAAATTTTCTATGTATTTTACTTTATTAGCTAAATCAATAAATTATAAACATTTTTATGTAAACAGAAAAAATAAAGTTTTTTTTCTGAAAGTGCATTAGAGAATCCCTTTTGGTTTAATCATATTCTAATCATTGCTTATTACATAATTATAAACCAGTTGACAGTAATTCTACAGTTATCAGTAATTTAGAAATACATAAACATATTCTTGGGGAGGAGTGTGAGGAGGTGAGTGATTTCCAGGAGGAGAGGTCAATCCCACAAATCAATGTTATATTATATACTTATTCTACTACAATTTTTCAAAGTGGATGAGTATAAATACCTCTTTATTGTTTAAAATGGCTAAAAAAATGTAAGTATGACTATGTGTTTCCATTTAATATTTCAAGCAAGCTTATCTGTTTGAGGAGGTGGAGACATTTAAAATAGAGTAATCTTGACTATGGGATTTGCCTTTCATCACTGTGAATATTTGTAGTCATTTTCTTCTGGCCTGGAAAGTTTCTGTTGAAAAAGTTGATGGTTTCATGGGAACACCCTTGTACATAACTAACTGCTTTTTTCTTCCTATTTTCACAATTATCTCTTTGTCTTTACCTTTTGGCATTTTAACTATGATGTGTCTTGGTGTGGGCCTCTTTGGGGAGGCCCACATCTCGTTGGGGATACTCTGTACTTTCTGTACTTCTATATTTATTTCCTTTGTCAGGTTAGAGAAGTTTTCAGTCATTATTTCTTCTAAACTGTTTTAGAATAAATGCAATGAAGGAACAATCTAATTTCATATGAAGTATATGAAAAACATAGCCCTCAAGCTATAGTTTCTACACATATCATCTGCTCTTATTTAATGAGTGTATTTTATTCAAATCATGTGGATAATTGCTTTAATCTTTCATTTTACTTGTCATTTAGAAAGCATAGTTCTAAAAAATGAAATTAAATTCTCCTTATTTAAAAAAAATCAGAGCCTGTTTTTTCTTCACCATTCAGTTTAATAACATGTTTGCTTTCACTAATCAATTCTTGTTTTAAGAAGAAATACACATCCATTTTTTTACATTCAAAATTCAACAACAGTTACAATTGCTGACATTTCATTTTTAATTTAGACTATTTTTTATGTCTCTTTTTAAAGTTAAATTAAAGTGTAAAATGAAAGGTAATTGGCTTTAATTATGAAAATACATGTTCTTATCAGAAAATCAAAATCAAAATCATCAAAGAAAATGCAACAAAGTTTAGGCTAAGGTTAGTCAAACCCAGAGTGACTGCTCAGGCGCTGGCCGGGTGTCTCAGTTGGTTGGGGCATCATCTCATACACCAAAAGGTTGTGGGTTTGATCCCAGTCAGTTCACATACCTAGACTGATCCCCATGGTGCTTCGGGAGGAAACCAATCAATGTTTCTCTCTCACATCAAGGTTTCTCTCTCTTTCTCCTTTCCTCTCTCTCCAAAATCAATAAACGATATCTTTGAATGAGGATCTTAAAAAAAAGTGGATCCTCAGGAAAAAAGAAAGGAAGAACTACAATGATGAGGATGGTCTTGGATCAATCAAGTTTCAGATATATTTTGTAGTTATTTCAACAAGGCTGAGAATAGTGTTGAAGAAGCCTACTTCCTGAAACGTATGGGTCATCCCTAAGTCATTACCTTTACAGTGCATCTCTATACAGGAACAAATCCTGAAGCTTAGAGGTCTGTTACCATGCTGTCACTCTGATCTCCAATTTTCCACCTCCAGAACTTTGATAAAGTAAGTTTGTGTTATTAAATCACTCGGTCTAGGGTATCTATTATGGCAGCCTCAGCAGACTAATTCAAGGTCTGAATGGATTTTGGTCATTGCCATATATATATATTTTTAATAGTGGGAAATAAACTGTGATATCTTCATAGATTTCAGGATCTTCAAAATTTGAGAGTGATGAAATAAAAAGTTATTCTCAATTAATATTTGACAGTTGGAAGTACTGATCATTAAGTATAAACAAATATTTAATCATTTTGTGATTTTAGAAATTACAGTGTTAAAATTTACTTAACATTATTTACTATGCCAGCATCATGAAGTTTATGGTATAATTTATATTTCACAGTATTTGAAAATATATGCTACCACCTAAGTGCATGTTTGTTGCATACTTAGATATTGCTTCAACTTAAAATTTTTAAGCCAATTGATATATTTGAGAGTCTAAAAACTTGAAGTTCCACACTTCCATTATTTTTACAAATAGAATGCTAATGGTTAATTAAAAACTGATTTTATAAAAGTATTATAGTGTTACCCTAGCTGGTCAGCTCAGTTGGTCGGAGTGTTGTCCCATGAACCAAGTTTGTAGTTTCAATTCCCAGTTAGGGCACATCCCTAGGGTGTGGGTTCAATCCCCAGTCAGGGCACATATGGGAGGAATTGATGATGCTCTCCCATTGATGTTTCTCTCTCCCATCGATGTCTCTCTCTCTCTATCCTTCTCAATCTTTCTCCTATAAATAAATAAATAAATAAATAAATAAATAAATAAATAATAAAATAATATATCCTTGGGTAAAGATTAAAAATATTAAAAATATGTTTTAATAATCTATGTAATTCAAACTAAAGTTACACAAATAAGCAATAATATCGTTTGTAGCTCATTGTAGCTTATACATTTTATGAAAATATTTTAAAACGTGCAAAATAGGCTTCAGAATTTTGAGATCTAGTTTAATGCATTCATTTAGTGTATAGACTATGGAATCAGATTGCTGAGGTATAACTTCTGGCTCCGCTATCTGATAACTTTAAAACTTTGCTAGATTTAAGAGTTTAGTTACTCAACTTGTCAAATTTCTCAACTGTTCTTTAAAATGGGGACAATTATAGATACTCTCTCAAAGGGTTGTTTTTGCATATAAAATAGGGTAAAGCACTTACAATAACAATTCATGCATAGTAATCCTTTGCTAATTAGCATCTATTTTACTTTTTAAAAATTATTCTTTTGCATGAATATAACTTATGAATTTTAATAAACTCAATTTTATCAGATTGTGCATGAGGTTAGAGTGAATATGATGATCCTCAACTTGAACAACTTTGTTATAGAGCTTGGTAATTAATTTTGCACAAAGTGATGAATAAATTTAAGAAAGAATGACAGAACAGGTATTTTGTTGTTGTTGTTGTATATATGTGTCTATCTATAAAGTTGAGGAATAAATCACATATCCTTAGGATACTAAAAGTATAAAAACTAAAAATGTATACAGCCATTTGATAAAACGCTTATAAATTTGGGAGATACTCCAAATATCCATTCAGATTTATTCTTGAGACCAGTCTTTAAATGTTTTCTTTCTTCCCTTAACTATTTATTAAATTGCTAATAAAATAAAGCCCTACAAAACTGAAGATTCTTATGATGCATGCAACTTTTAATTTAAAAGGAATGTTAAAAGATTTTAGACTAGGTTCATTTTTCATAATAGGTAATTTCTTATTCATTTAAAAATACAGAGCAGGGTACACAAATTTCTTACATTTGCAGATGAACTCTATTTACCCACAGCTCTTTTAACTGAATTCATCCATTTTATCAAGGAAAAAGCCCATTGAACAGTAAAGAGCTCATATTAATATGATAAAGGGAACAAAGTCAGTATAATGGATAATAAATAAATACTCAATTTAGTGATAAAGCATAATAAATCATCATTACCAACAATGGCTGCATGTTTTATTGCAATATTGGAGAAGATTTTGTAAAATAAATTTTAATAAGATGGCTATTTTTGTTGAGGTTAAGCATCGTGACAGAGTGTTATACATTGAAAAACTTTTGGCCTTTTAGTCATAAAAAGAGCCTCTATATTTTTGGAAGTGCAGCTGTAAAATAGTAAAAGTAAATTGAGCTAAAGGAATCTCCACTATTCATGCCAAATCATTTAGAAGCATATTAAATCAGCATTTGAATAATGTAGATACGGTAATTGTCATGATGTGATGTGTGGCTTATAATTATGAGCGGCTTTTAAAAAATTAAGTTTCCAGGCTTAAGTTTAGAAAATAAATCCAAGGTTAAAGCTTAGGGCACCTTAAGTCTATGACTAAACCCTAAGCCAATGCTTTCAATAGAGTCAAGTGCAACTAGCTGTAGTCAGCATTGTACAACCACGGCTCCAAATTCTAAATGTTCCCACTCCCTACAGATGCTGTGAATACTCAGTGTATGTAAACTCACTTTTCATTACACATTTCTCCCTCTGTTTAATGTGAAACAAACACAGATATAAGTAATACTTCATAGAAAAGCAAAGTTTTTTTAAAAGATAATTTCCAGAAGACTAAAGATAAAATCTTGGCTCTCACACAGATATAAAAATAATCATTAAAGATTTTATTTAATTCATTTAATGATTTAATGAGGAAACCAGGATGATGTTATAATCGAGCAGGAGAAAATGAGAAGAGCAGACATATTTATACAGCTTTGTAAAATAGCTCAAAGACAATAAAAGAGTTTAAATCAGATAGTGAGGTCGGGTGTGCTACACGTAGACAATGCATAGTTGCCAAAGAGCTCAAAGACGATGAAAGACTAGAATCGGGTTACCTGGAAAGGGATTGCTTCTAGGCAATGCATAGTTTTTACTGAATCACATATTTGTCCTGTAATTCTTTTGTCATTTACACTAAAATAAGCCTGTGACTTTTATCATCCCAATTGAGGCACTCTGAATATTCATATTAAAGTATCCTTGATATCTAGTGTTATGATTGTTGAGGTGATTGATTAGAACAGATGTTAACCAGTGTCCCCCTGAGAGACTGAATATACAGAAAAGTGACCATCCTACATATCACAGTAGAACTCTGGGTCACAGTCATTATAGTAACCAATTCAGGGAGTCGCACCACAACCTGTGAAACAATCAACCCAGAAGTTAGAATTGATCAATGATCCTCCCTGTTTTTCAGCCCCAATTCCAACTCAGAACCAAATATTCTAAGAAAGCTGAATGCACTCCCCAAATCAATTACACAGGATGACATGTTTCTAGTTAACAGAGCTCGGGGCCCCCTAGGGTAAGTGGGGATGATAAAGACCAGAACTGGCCTTTAGAGGCAAAGTGAACATAATGATACTGGGCCTTGAGTCTGGTGCAGCCACTTGCAGGGATCTATGACTATGGCCAATACATGATCCAGTTCTTGCAAGGTGAGGAAGATGAGCAATTGACTAGAGCATTTGACTTGTGAAGCTGGTAAGGATGGTGTTAAGGTCTATGATTTTTAAAAATTATTCTGATTTCTCTTTTGATAATAACTTGGATTATGGCCAAAGAAGAATCAGTAATGTCAATTAGGAAGATATTTCAGTAACCCAGGGAAGGTGTGATATGTCTTGGAGTAGGGTTCGTAGAAGAAATAGGAACAAATGGCCAGATTCAGGATAGCTTTTCAAGCCAAAAATAATAAAAGGATTGAATGTGGAGTATGAGAATAAGACAAAGGTTGAGGATTTTGACTCTTTCCTAGAAAGATGAAGTCATTAACTGAGATGGGGAGGCAGGGAGTAGAATGTGATAATGTCATATTAATTTTGAACAGCTGAGCTTAAAATGGCCCTTATACAAGTAGAAGTGTTGAGCAGGGGTCAAATATGAGCCTGGAGTTTAAGCATTTAAATAACTAAACATAATGGAAAACTTTACTGCCAAATGGCTTTAATAATAAAGGTATAATAGTAATTTAATTACTTAGCAAATAAGACAAGCAGTGTCTTTCATTAAGTAGGAAACATAAGTGATTTCCCATGTGCACATATAATAAGTGTAATCATTGTGTTTGGGGGTATATAGGACTATAATTAATGATGCTGATGAGTGGTGTAGAAAATATCTTGTTTTGAATGCTGGTCTTTCAGTGTTTATAGCTAGTTAAGGTCAGTCAGCCAAGCAAATTTGGCACTTTCTAATGTGCCTCAAATGTATCTCCTTACTGTTCTCAAAAAGGAATAAAAACAGACATAGTTCTCTCAGTTTCTCCGCCTAGTTACAAACTGAAATAATAGCAAAAATATTTTGTTATGATTGCCTTTATATATATACATATATATAGTTTTAAAAATTCTGTGTTTATCAATGTTATTTCAGTCTTAACAACAAAATTCTAGCTCCTTTCCAAACTAGAAATAGAAAAAAAGTCCGTTAATATTCTTGTAACAATTTTGTAGTCATTATATAATTGAATACTTAAAATAATTGCACAAGGTAAATATCACTTTAATTAGTGGGACCAGTATGACTTGGGAGGACTGAATACAGAGGCATTTTGCTGAATGCCATCCTTTTTGCCTGGTCTTATTTGCCTGGTCTTATAAGTCACTCCAGTTTGGCTACCACCACTGAGTGCTAGCCAGAGGTAAGGAACCTGAGCTCTGTTTACAAGGCTTCAGTTCTCATTCATAGAACCCATGTCCACAATCCTGGGCATACAGGACAGCTGGGCCTCATTTCTACATTGTGCTGAGCAGTTACCCTTACTCGCTGTCAATGCCATCTAGTTCAGGGAATATAATGCTTCCTAATCACTTATATTCAAAATCAAATAAGTGGACTACCTTTCAAAATAAAAATAAAATACTGTTATTAACCAATGCTACCCCAATAAATATATATATTTTTAATTCTCACATAAGAACATGTTTGTCATTGCCTTTAGAGAAAGAGGAAGTGAGAGAGAGAGGAAGAGAAGGAAACATTGATGTGAAAGAGAGACATGTATTGGGTCTTCCATACCCTCCTGGACCTGGGATAGCATGCTGGACTGGGGATTGAACACACAACCTAGGTATCTGTCTTGACCAGAAATTAAACTTGCAACCTTTAGTTATAGGATAATGCTCCACCAACTGAGCCAAACTGGCCAGGACCCAATAAATGTAATTTTAAAAATGTTCTGGAAAAGCAAAGGAATGGAGAAACCGTAGTTATCTGGATAAATCAGGAAAGGCCTTAATGAAGAAAATAGAATTATGTTTGAATTTGAGGAATGAATAAAATATCAACAGGTAGAAATAATAGCAAAAATTCAACAGGCAGAAGAGTATAATGTGAACAAAAGTTCAGATGTTGGAAAAAGAAGTCGTATTTGGAAAAACATAATACCAAGCAGGCCTAGAATGATGTCACTACGGGGAACAATGCACATTAAGGCTGGACAATATTTTGGAGTCATAGTGGGAAGCTAAAAGCTAGTGCGAGGTATTTCCAATTTAGTAGAAGTTGCCCTTCATTCCATGTTTTTTATTGAATAATTAATATGATTGCAATTAAATGTTGGAACTCATTCGCTGGGTAATGAACATTGCAGAGCCTCAGTCAGGAGAGTGGCAGTAAGAACTCAAGAGTGGGTTACAGGCAAACCATAGGTAGAAACTACAGGCGTGGGAAAATAATTGGACGTGTGAGATGAAAAAGAAAGTTGAATCAACCTGAGCTGTGGAGTTTTAAGCCACAGTAACAGAATGGGGGTACTGAGAACAGACGCTGGTATGGGGAGAAGTCCCGTGTGGGACACAATTGCATATTAAATGGATGGCATCTGGCCATCAGGCATCCACCTCAGAATAATGAATGAAAAAGAGACGGTTACAGGCATGTGCCTTGAGTGTTTTCAGAAGAGAAACAATTGAATCCTAAGAAAGTGGGTAAGATGCTTGGGGCCCTGAAAGGAACATTCAACGTTTGTTCTAATTTTTTCTGGTCTAGCCAGGCCATCTCACATTTAAAAAATAACCTCAGTTTGCCCTGGCTGGTGTAGCTCAAGGAACTGAGCGGGGGCTGTGAACTAAAGGGTCACCAGTTTGATTCCCAGTCAGGGCACATGCCTGGGTTGTGGGCCAGGTCCCCAGTGGGGACCATGTGAGAGGCAACCACATGTTGATGTTTCTCTCCCTCTCTTTCTCCCTCCCTTCCCCTCTCTCTAAAAACAAATAAATAAAATAAAAAATACCCTCAGTTTTGAACTTCATCTTTCCATTTATGTTATCCTTTCCTTATAAGAATTAAACTGGTTATGAAAATATGATTCTTTCACACTAAAAAATGTAGCAAGTCTGCTAAGTGCCCACCCAATACTCTTCCTTCTTACCACAAAATTCTGATTTCACTTGTAGTGTTAATAAGTTCAGCTTCAAAAAAATTTAATGATAAAACTTGTTTTCTCATCTTCTCTTGTCATGTGAAACACTGTGGCCAATGTGATGAAAGAAGTCCCAGAGAAACTTCCAGGGGCTCAGCCACCCAGCATGCTTCACTCTTGGCTGGAGATCAGGCAGCCCTCTGGACCACATGAAAATGAGCCTTACACCAAAATCAAAGGCAGGAAAGACATCAGAGAACATGTACTCACTGATAGTATTGTGACCTTCTTCTTTGGTCCTGAACTCTCTACTCTGAATGTCTTGTAATTAAGAAAACTATGGTTATAATTTAAGGCAATGTTTTAGAGTTTTTTTGTTCCTAGCTAAATATAATGCTGAACTCGTTAAATGAAAATGATTATGTGGATTTTATCACCACTATAAACAAATTATCAATTTTAAGGGGAAACAATATAAACATTTCATACTATGTCACGTGATTGAAGTGATCTAACAGTTTGTATGAAACTAAACATAGATTTTGTGTGCGTGTGTGTGTGTGTGTGTGTGTGTGTGTTCTTTGTAAATGGCAGGGCTTTGTTACCTTTAAATGACTTCAGTTTCCTGTTGCAATCACCTTTGTTAATGAGTAGGAACAAACACATTTTTTACCTAAGCAAATATTCCACCACTCACAGATACCAACTGAGAAGGCAGAGCATCCTGACACCTTTGATTTCACATTCCTAGCGTGATTGCCTGCTGCAGTGTTAAATGCACAGAGACATATGAGGGGAAGGGAAAAGAAGATTGATCGACTAGTGCTTTGCTTCCTGTGAGAGAGGCAGCTTATAGAAGTGATAAATTGGAAAAATGGGGGGGCAAAAAAAACATTAAAAACAGAAAGCCTGAATACCTTGTTTTATGTAACTTATCATTTCTTTTCTCTCTCCCTTTTTTTTAATCTTCACCCAATGACATTTTTTCTTCATTGCTTTCAGAGAGAGGAAGAGGAAGAGAGAGAGAAAAACATGAAGTGAGAGAGAAACATTGGTTCGTTCAATCTGCGTATGTGCTCTGACTGGAAACCTCACCCATGACCTTTTCGTCTACGGGATGACGCTCCAACGAACTGAACCACATGAGCCAGGGCACTTTTCTCATCTTTTATCTCCTCTGCAGAGTAATAGGTGAAGGTAAAAAAAATGACATACTGAATTTATTAAAGCAAAGAAAGGAAAAAGCAAAAAGCAAATGCAAGTTTGAATATTAAGGCCACTCTGAAACTCCCAAAGTAATGACTCTATTTTTGTCAAATTTGATCAATGAACAAGAAAATATTGCCCATATTTTCTAAATCTTTGCTTTATATTTTAATACACTTTATATTTTAATATAATTTATATTTTATTGTTATAAAATGAAAAAAAGAAATAGAGAAAAATCCAAAATCATAAGCATATTTGTTTTAATCATTCAAAAATACACAGCAAGAATATTCTATTCTTAATGCTTCATATCTCTCCAGGGAAACTCATACTAATGAGGTTGTTAGAAATCCAGGGGAATAGAGTACAGAGCCATGTAAATATTTTGTAAGATGATTATTAAACAGTAGTAGAAACTTTTGATGACTTTCCCATGAGCTGTTCCATCGTTCCTCACTTCTGGAAGAATCCAGTTTTTGTATAGGTATTCATCCCTTCACCATAGGACCAAGGTAAAGTCTCTTCAACTTCAGTTCCAGTTGTCAAACCTAATCCTAATCAGTGTAAACCAGTTATTGTGGTTTACTATTGTTTCAGTGATTGAATTATTCATGAATATCTAAAGATGTTTTAAGTAGTAAGAGTATTAGGGGTATTTGCTAGGAAGCTTAATGAAAGTGTACTTCATTATAGAAAGGAAGAATAGAAAGAAAGAAAGAAAGAAAGAAAGAAAGAAAGAAAGAAAGAAAGAAAGAAAGAAAGAAAGAAAGAAAGAAAGAAAGAAAGAAAGGAGGGAGGGAGGGAGGGAGGGAGGGAGGGAGGGAGGGAGGAAGGAAGGAAGGAAGGAAGAAAGGAAGGAAGAAAGGAAGGAAGAAAAGGAAAGGGGAGAAGAGAAGAGAAGAAAAAAAGAAATATTAGAGACCCCTATATTTCTGCTGGTTAAGCCAAGTCGGTTGTGGCCTTAAGACTGCTATAGCTTTCTTTTTATTTATTTTTGTATATCTTTTCAATCACAGTTTATATTCAATGTTATTTTGTATTGGTTTTAGGTGTATAGCACAGTGGTTAGACAATCATATACATTACAGAGTAACCACAGAAAAGCCCATCTGAGAGTGAGACTATTGGTATGGAAAGCAGAACAAAAATTGAAAAGAGTCTAAGGCCTTCATTACCTTAGATCTGCTGAATTTCAAGTTTGAAGTTTCTCAACTTACATCCTTTGTTAATGGGACATGATGATTTGTATAAGGTAGATAAGGAGTCTCATGTCACTTGCAGCTAAAGCATATTGATCTGCAAAGTATGTATCAACTAAACCAATATTTACTGAATGAATATCTTGTACACTTAATTTTAGGAAAGTATTAGAGATTTCTAATTAATGGTGATAATAGTATTTTTGTGCAGAATGAATGAATACATTTTTTATTCTATGGTCTTAATGGGCAGGTAGAATGATATGGAGCATACTTTACATCAATGTTGCATTGAGACTGAATTAAGTATGGCTTGCATAGTAATCATTTAAGGTTCCAAAATGCAGATCCCTGGACTCCTTCCCTGACCTACTGTACTGAAGCAGAATCTCTGGGCGTTGGTGACCTAGAACACTAAAATTTAAGAGACTATCCAGTTGGATCTTAAGTGTACTACTAATAGGCACACAATGAAGTTTTTGGTATATAACAGATCTTACTTCTTTGCTTTTTGCAATAAGATATGTAATCCCAATTAGTTTACTGTTATCAAAATGGCTAGTCCACCAAAATTCAAAATCTTCTCTATAATTCATCTAGATATTTTCCAATAATTAGCTCTTTTCAACCTGACAGAAACTGTCTAGTATACTTAAAATTATGAAGATAATTTGCATTGGCAAATGTGATTCCTAATAATTCACAGAACTATACTTTTAATAATTTTGATTAATTGCATCATATTCTGCAGAAGAAAATGTGGCTTATATTCACTTTATCTCAATAAATAAATGTCATTTAAAAAGTGGGGATACTGATGAGGTTGTTAGAAAACAGTGCAGATTCTACAGTTTGTAGAATCATTGTTTCATAAGCATGAGCAAATCAACTCAATTCTAATGCTGTTAATTTAGTGTAGATCTTAATGACCACAACTGTTTCTCAAGTCTGTTGTCTTAATGACTATCACAGCAGATGCTCCATTTTTGCTTTGGCAATTCTCATGGAGATGACTGTTAGATGCAGCACAGACCAAAAGAATGTGCTCGCTGCTGAGAGATGTTTCCAATAACTGGACTGCAGCACCTGCTTTCCGATGGGAGGAACAAACAGCAGTGGGTTACAGACGCTAAGGCACAGACCTGCAGGTGCCTCTGAGTTTATTTGCATTCTGTGATAATACATCTGCAGAGTGAGTTTGGAAATACACCACTGATAACATACTGTCATTTGTACTGGTGCTCAAACCATGTTCATTGCTGAGATACTTACTGAAAGATGATTAGAAAAGGTGCAAATAGGGGGAAATTTAAAATGATGGTCACATTCTCTGTCAAGATATTCTGAAACAATATGACTTATTATGTAGCAAGTTGCATTATCTCATCCAATCAGATCTTGGTTGAACCAGTTCTAAAAACACACAGAATATGCAAGTAAGCCAGAATTATTAAGAATAATTCACAAATTTAATGTCAAATATTCACACATCATCATGGGCCCATGTTTAAATTTATTATGGCTCAGGTTATATTTGCACATTCATAATTTACATTTTTCCTTTTTTTTGTTAACACAATCATGAGAGAAATTCTCTACAGGTCCAATAATTTAAGCTTCCTGATTGGAGGAAGTACTTTAGCTCTGACAAAACAGACAAAGTTATTTCCAGTTGGACTAAAAGAGCAGATTTCCTGTTAAAAATGTATCTAAAAATCCTACACAATGTATCTAAAATTTTTACATCAAAAGGTTTTATATATAATACATATTTAGTAACACCATGAAAGCTAAGAATCTAGACAGAATACTTTTTCATAAACACATCAATTTGTTCAAATAATTTACACTTACATTAATAATTTTCTTTAAAATTTGGGGCAGAAAATTTTCATGGAGTCAGAAAAGAAGCTCTAATTTCTAATGGATCTGCCAGACAGATTTCTAGTCATTAGCATTTACAAGGAACATTATTTTAACTGAAAATATAAACCAAGAACTTTTAATTTTCAACGAATGTTCGCATTTGCTTCATATCTTACAATAGGAGTGTTTTGCTTTCTGTATCGTATGTTACACATTTCCTGAGTAAAGTTCCTGAGATCAACTTACACATGGTCACTAGGGATAGACAAGTCATCGCATATGGACCCAGAGTTGAGTTAAAAAAAGCAAAAATAATAAAGAAGTAGTTCAATTATGTTTAAATAGTAAAAACTGGCTCTTAACTTTGTCCCCAATTTCTAGGTTAATGACATGCAAATGTTTTTCTATAGCTCCAATTCAGGATGCCTTTTATATTTCAAGGATTTTAAGTTGTCATCTGGAGTGTTTAGACAACTTAAAGATATTTGATATTTAAACCACTCTCTTTATACACCAAAAATCATATTACTATAAGACATGTCTACTTGTTACACAGCTAAAATTCACAGACCAATATAATTGAAATGAACTGCAATTACCAGGAGCCCAAGTATTGCTGGACATCAAAATATTGCCTAGTTTTTTTTTGAGGATCACAGGTATATGAGAGTCCTATTTCCTGAGTAGGCTAATATAGTTGCCATAAATTCAGTGTGGAATATATGAAAGTTTTCAGTCTACACACATATCAGCATGACTCTTATGTCTGTGTTCTTTTCTTCCCCATCTTCATCCCAGCTACACTTCCACTCTCCCCACACATTTCAGAGTTTCTCGCTCACTCCAGCATTTAAGCCTCGGGAAGGATGATTACTAGAAAGGACATTTTCTTGCTGGTAAATGTTCTTGGCCTGTGGTATTAGGGTACTGTGAATGGTGTGAATATAAAGTGTATGTGTATGTGTGTGAAGGTGTATGAATATTTTTAGGTAGTGTGTCTAGGGAAGGCCTCGTTGAGAAAGAAGAGTATGTGGGGGATAGAGTATTCCAGGTAAAGTGAAGGGCATTTGCAAAGAGTGCTGAGCTGAGTTTATACCTCCTGTGTTCAAGGAACCATGGAGAAGCCTGAGTGCAGTAGAAAAGAGAGAAAGAAGTAGGGAATGAAGCCAGACATGCAACACAGTCCAGGTCATGAAGGAATTTGAAGTTTATAATAAAAAAAAACCCTTTGAATGTTAGTTGAAAAAAAAGTAGGAGGCCATGGGAAGGGTTTGTAAAGCAGAGGAATGGAGTGACTTTGTTTGCCATGTGGAAAGTACACAACAGATGGTAAAGGATAAAGTAAAGGGAGCATCTAGGAGGCTATCACTTTAGTCTAGGTGAGAGATGCGGGCGGCTTGGACCAGGCTGGTGCCTATAAGGTGGTGAGAAGTGGTCAGATAATGGAAACACATTGAAAGTAAAGTCAGAACAATAGACTCCGACAAGTTGTAGGTAACAAAGGAACAGAGAAATTTAGAACAACTACCTTTTGGACATGAGCATCTGGAAAAACAGACTTGCTATTAGTTGAAAGACCCAGAAGGTAGTGGGTAGACAACATAATGATTCAGCATAGGTACCTGTTGCAAAATGCTCACCATAGTAAGTCTAGTTAACATGTATCATTACACATAGTTACAATTTTTTATTGTGGTGAGAATTTTTAAGAACACTTAACAACTTTCAAATGTACAATACAGTATTATTAACTATAATCACTATACTGACATTACATTTCCAGGGTTTATTTATCTTATGGCAGGAAATATTTACCTTTTGACAACCTTCGCAGGTCACAGGTTTGATGCAGAATGATGCCCTCCCACTGAGCTGCACCCGTCAGGATCAGCTGTGTGAGTTCTTCATATATTTTGGATATTAACTCCCTACCAGATACATGATTTGCAAATTATTTTTCTTTCAGTAGATGCCTTTTTATTTTGTTTATGGTTTTCTTTGTTGTTCAGAAGCTTTTTAGTTTTATGTATTCACCAGTGTATTTCTTTTTAATAATTTTTAAAATGTAAATATTTGTTACTGAAGACATACTATATCAACCATACTATTGGTTTAAGGAGGTTATGAGTGATCATTCTTTAAAAAACACACTATTCTATTGTCATTAGAACACAACATGAGATCTATTTTTTTAACAAATTTTAAGTGTATGCTATTTACTATTAAAATTTATATATTTTAAAACATTTTATTTTAAACAAATACTGAAATAAATGTACATATTTAAATTCCAACTATTTATTAACTTACAGTCAAAATTAAGATGTCCCTAAACTTTGTAGACATTTTTTTAGACAGCCATTCATGTTGGTTGATACAATTATAGCCTTCTCTCCTGATATCTCTTGTTATAAAATATTGAGCATTGCAGTTTTCCCTTAATTACATATTATTCTACATTTTTGGGTTTTATAAACCTCAGTGTTAAAATATTTTCCTAGTTACTGCTTTATGTAATATGGAATTGTAAGAATTAAAGCAAAAATATATATGATAAAATGGTTTCTTAGTAAGCACTTTAATGAGCAAATATGTTAATTGAATTTCAAACTACAATTCCCAGGCCTAGCAGTAAAGGCTGCTTCTTTGCCCTGGAAACGTGGAAGTCATTATGATTTTCATTGTATTACATACCGAGAGCAATGGTTCAATTTCTCTTTGAAGAACAAAAAACCATCAAAGATTATATGTCACATTTCTCTAATTACTTACATGCTTAGAACTAGATGCAGTATTTGTTGCATTAAGTATAAGTCTGACATATCACAGGCCAAAAAAACCTTTGAAAATTAATTTGAAAAAGAAACAAACAGAAAAGAAAATGTGAATTAATTTCTTAACAAGTGTTAAGTGCATTTATGACATTATGCAAATTATGTATACGTAAAGACTTTCTTACTAATACAGTAGCAATACCCTTACTATTTTTTTTAATATATTAGGCTCAGCTGGGGACTGTCAGGATTGTACTCTATCATCAGTGGTAACTGATGGTCAGTTCTCTTTCTTTTGTGCAGTAGGTCACCTGCCTAAGCGTTACAGTTAAGCTAGTGCCCATGCAGAATTGGATTGGCTTTATTTCCTTATGTGTAAGCAGTAAGAGTGATTTGTAATGTAAATTATGTTAAGATGTTAATTCTAGGGACTCTCAGAACCTCTGGAAAAATATAAAATAATAATAAATGAGCTTAGTATAATTTGTTAATGCCTAAAGTGTCTTGGCATAATTTTATTTTATTTAATTTTAACTTGCAATGATAAGAGCAAATCTATTTAAAAAATTATCCAAACATCCCAATAACATAGCATTATCTCAGTTCAAAGCAATTTAGTATATTCAGCAATTTAGAATGATATTAAATTGATATTAAAATCAATTTTTAGAAATACTTATTTTAAAAATGTCAGAGAAAATTGGTACAATTCATTCCCACAGTGCCCAAGATATCTCTGAATTACAGTGGATACTTTCAATTCTCACCTCTAAAGTTGAGCTCAGCCTTCTCGTGCATCTGAGAATGTTTTACACCTTCCAGTTACCTCCAAGACTGTAGGCTGCATGACCAGACGCAGTGCATTTAAACCTGGGCTGTGACACTTACTACAAAGCAGTTTTGAACAGGATTATCGTCACTCTAGTTTCAGTTTCCTCATTGGTAAAATGAATATAACTCCTACAGCTTTGTGAGATTCAATAAAATAGTTGTGCAGAGCATTTAGCATAGTGCGTGGGCTTACTATTCGCCTGCTGTGGTTCAGCATATGCCCATCTATACCTTGGGAGGTGACCTATTAACTCTTTTCAGGCAATTTTTGGACAGCTCACTTGTAACTCATTTTAAGCACATCTCTGAACCTCTATTCTTGTTTTTACTACCTTTCTTCTTTCACTTACATTCAAGCCTCTCTTTTTTCCTCTCTTTTATATGATTCCTCATACCTGGTTCCTTTCTTACATCTGCCTTCTATTTTGGTAGTTTGATAATTTACATAGAGCAAAAAGATCTTAAAGTTCTCTCTCAGTTAAAGACACTTTTCTTAGCTACTGTCTCCTTTGTTTCCTTGCAAAGCTTTGAATCCTATGTCTCATAAAAGGGAAATGAAAAGTAGAAAGTTTTATGTGATTTCAAAATAACATATAGTATATTGAACACTGACCTTGAATTTGGCAGGATAGCAACTTATGATTCTTAATATTTTCTTTTAACCACATCTTGGGCAAAGCTGTCACTACTCTTTTTAGTTTATACTCTGTGGTACAGATTTAGAAGCATGGATTTTATTAGTGAATCACAAGAATTCCTCCATCTTCCTTAAAACCTCAATGAACAACATTTTACAAAGTTTCTAGTCAGAAAATAGAGAACAGTAATAACATAAACGTTGCATTTAACACTTCACAGATATTGGGCTGTCCTCAGTTTATGGAGCTGCTAATTATGCCGACTCAAACTTACATGGCAGAGAAAAGCGTCATTCATTCTCCCTTGGCACACGGTCACCACTATAGGCAACTACAGTTGCTCACTTGCTACTTTAGGGAACTTAACTATATTCTAAACTCTGGCTCTTTGTTCCTCAAGCTCAGAAACCAGATATGATTTTCAAGTAAAGTGAATCCACATCTAAATTTAAGCAGAACAGTTAACCAAGAAAATGGGACTGGCAAATAATTTCTAGCCATTTCAAATTTTAAAAAATTACATGTAACAATGTAATTTTTATCATAACTTAAAAAATTCATTTTTAATACATAAGTATCCAAGTTGTCTCAGTAGGCTCTTTAAAACACTGTCTGATCAGAACCAAAAAAAAAAAAAAAATAGTCGTGTTTACTGGTTAAGATAAGATAGTTTGATGTCTCTGTTTCTGCATAAAGCAGGTCATTGCCAATGTGACACGATGTTCCAATTTGTTGTTAATCTGTTGCCTCTCCTGATGTATTAGCCACAGTTTTGGGTATTGTATTAGTTCTCTTTAGCTGCAAAACTGCTATTTAAAACGGGCTATAATTTCAGCGATTTCTAACAATATCTGTTTCTCGGCATTGGATGTGCAGATGGCTCCAGGGGTTCTGCTCCAGGCTGCGGGGTAGACTCAGCTGCATCGTGCAGCCTTCTCACTCAGGACTCAGTGTGACAGGGCCAGGACGGCTGGGGGCCTGCTCTTCTCAGGACAGATGACAGAAACCCAACGGCTGAGCCCACTATGAGTGGGGTCAGGAAGAATGCCACTTTCATGCGGAAGACAAAGGAATACACACATACACACACACACCATGGAATACTACTCAGCCATAAAAGAGATGAAATACTGCCATTTGCAACAACATGGATGGATCATGCTAAGCAAAAGAAGCCAGACAAAAAAAAAAGTCAAGAAATATGTGATTTCACTCACATGTGGGATATAAAACTGAAGGAAACAAATGAACAAACAAGAAAAACAAGCAAATAAGAACTCATAGATACTGAGAACAGGAGAGTGGTTACCAGAGGAAAAAGGGGGTATTGGGGTAGTTAAGTGTAGAGGGGGTCCAGCGTATTGTGATAAAAAGAGATTTAACTTTGGGTGGTGGGCACACTATGTGATATACCAATGATATATTATAGAATTGTACAATTAAAACCTATGTAATTTAATTAACTAGTGTTACCCCAATAATCTAAATTAAAAAAACATTGTATAACCATCACATTTTTAAAAATAGATACATATGCCTATACAAAAAATGAAGGCTAATGTTAAATTCTGTATAAAATAATTTTAAAAATATAATATATGGCCATGAAATAATAAAATTTGGAAGGTAAATAAACACAAGTCAGAGAGCATAATTTTTGTTAAAAGCCACCTTAGTAGATCTTGGTGTCCAAAGCCAGAGACTTTGTGAATAACTTTGTGTTCTAATAAATAGTGCCCTTCATGCAATTAATCATGGACCTTGCCATTTATCATACTTAAATTTTTCTAAAATTATTATGAAATTATTCTCAAGTTGGACAGCCTGTGATCTCTGACTCATGAAGTTTTTCCTATAATAAATAATTATTGCTGTTTAATTAATTTTTATTACAAGTAGAAACTACAAGTCAATGCATCATGCAGTATATTATGATCCCCAACAAGGCAATTATGTGATATTTGGAATGCACAAATTCCCCTTCTTTGTTTCCTGCTTTGACATCTGTTTTATTGTGCCATAGTTCCAAATGCCTGGTGAAAATCCTCACTGGATGTCCAGACAATATTCACGAAGTAAATTGTAAAATCACAAACTCAAACTCTCAGGAAAATTGTCATGTTTTCTTTTAGTTTTCTTCTGTTGTGTTCTCGATCTGTTTTGCATCCTAATTTTTCCACCTACAAGGAATGTGTTAAATAGCAAATTACATAGAACTAATGAACATGTTTGCCAATAGTAAGATGTAGCTAAAGTTATTATGCCTAAATCAGCAGATAGAGACAAAGAAAAATAAAAGATATGTTTGAAGGTATAATCATAACAACTTCTTACATATTGAAGTCCAAAAATTTGAATAATGGAGAAATAATGCTCAAAGAGATCATAGAAAGCTATCTCAAATTTACAAAATATATGAATCCACAGAGAAGATAAATTCCCAACCAAGATCAATGAAGTTAAATCCACACTTACTTCATAGTGACATTGGGGCATTCTGATCACAGAAGGTAACTGTACAATTTTTTGAAATTAATTCATTCATCATTCAAAAAAACATAAATTTTGAGACATCCGACAGGTAGCTCTTTGCATGAATGCTTTGATAGCCGTAACACATTCTTAACTCACAGAAAATTTTATTTCTTGGAAAGCTGAAATGGCACAGAGGATAATTACTATATAAGTCACAGTATTCACTATCAATTAACAACTAGTTCCTTACAAGAAATAGAAGGATAAATTCACATTGAGTTAGTATTAATGGTGCCTAAGACATAAGCTATGAGAAGTCAAGCATATATTCTCTATCCTAGACTTAAAAGATTTTTAAAGTTTTAGAAAAGATACAGT
Organism: Trachops cirrhosus; assembly: GCA_028533065.1. NCBI lineage: Eukaryota > Metazoa > Chordata > Mammalia > Chiroptera > Phyllostomidae > Trachops > Trachops cirrhosus. Next base: position 180,037,334 of record CM052539.1, on the reverse strand, counting down.
TATAAAATTAAAGTCTAAATTCAAAAGGTTATACAAAAATTATAAAGCTCCACATAATAATATTCTGAAAATACAATTTCAAATGGAAAAATGATAATAATTATTTAAAAATATTAATGTCTGACACATCTCTAGAAAAAAATACATATTTTAAGTTAATGAATGTGGATAGAGAATATAATTAATAATGAATGAACATTTCATAAACCCTTAAGAATATCATTAAAATTGTGGAAACCTAGATTAAACTACCACATACAAAAATGCAAAGTATAAGAGCAGATTTTCTTGGATATATTTGGTGGGGAAGAAAAAAGAGCAATTCATTCTTAGGCCTGCTACTTGGAGTCAATGGTAAAATGTTAAAAGAAGATAAAGAAAGAAAGTCTTAAATCTATTTTATCTTTCTTCTTTTGGTTCCATTAATTATATTAACATAAATATTGGTAGAACAAAATTAAGAAAAAATATCCAAAGACAATTGAGAAAAACTTTAAAAGAACAAGAAGCTTTCTAAATCAACTAAGTAAAATGTCTCAGACTATTTATTCTTAATGCACCATATGACCTTAAGGTGATTCTACCCAATGTAGAATTTATGTGAAGCTTTGCATGTGGGGTAGATGAAAAAATACAGACTAGGCTTCCCACCAAAAGAAGAGTACAGTAGGTCTAGAAATTCTAGTAAGTGGTTAATATTGGTCATGTTTAAACTTTCTTAATATAATATTAGCTGGCTGATATGAAGGCATTTAGAAAAGGAAATATAGTTGAACCTTGAACAAAGCAGAGGTAAGGGACACTGACCTCTGTCCAGTCAAAAATTCACATAGAACTTTTGAGCCTCCCAAAACTTCACTGCTGAGAGTCTACTGTTGACCAGAAACCTTACCAATAACATCAGCCAGTTAATTTACACATATTTTGTATGTTATATGTACTACATACTATATTCTTACAGTAAAGTAAGCTAGATAAAGATGTTATTAAGAAAATTATAAGGAAGACAAGGATATTTATGTTACTGTATGTATTTATTTTTTAAAAATCATGACTAAGAGGACCTATAAAGTTCAAACTCAAGTTGTTCAAGCGTTAATGTAATTAACACACAGTGTCCAAAAACAGAAAATTGTTGAGATGCTCATGGATTAAATTTAACAAGAGAGATGACAGTTGCACTAGTCTTTATGCTGGATCATATATACCTGGAAAGCTGAAATAGTTTAAAAGTGATGTAAGCAACTGGGATCATACAATTTAGAAACAATGGCAAAGATGGAGGAGGAGATATGAAAAACACTATGATATTTGAAAAAATTAATTAGAAATATTTATATGATTCTGATGAAAAAAAGGAAAAATGCAATTATATCAGGGAGAAAAAAATCCAGTAAACTGTCTCTCTGGGTGAAAAAATTAGTCTTTAAAAGAGTTAAAGTTGATGCTGCATTGGGAATATTTAGAGGATGCAAGAAATACTGAAATGTTAGAATTTGTAATCTAGTCCAAATAAGGGTGTTAACAGAATGATAGATTGCTTGCTAACGGCGACATTTATTGTGCTAAACTCTGCAACACTGGGGTAGAAAAGTATAACTTATTTTTTTGCTATTATTTGCATTGTTAGTATCACTAGAAAATGCTGTACTCAGCTGTGAAGTAATTTACCAAGACTACCGTTAGTATAATTTAAAACTGGACAGCTTTCTGGAAAACGTACTATAGGAAATAGCTCTGCATGGCAAAGTGAAGCCCCAGCTGACCCAATAGGTCTCACCTGATAGTAATTTCTTCAGAACTGTGTAAGGCAATACGTGGAGCAATTATAGGATTTAGTAAATTATTCTACAGCACATGTCTATTATAGGCATTAAGTTGCCAAAATGAAATACATTTTATCCCATTTGTCTGTAAATCACCATAATTGACTTCATATACCTTGTAGCTGCTACATCACATATATTTTCTAATTCATAGAACATAGTAACAAGATAATTATATTATCTTTCTATAAAAGAGAACAGGGCACAGGGCATTTTTGTACAAAAGATGTTCCTTCAATAGATGGGCAAATCTACTTAATAGCAAGCATATTTTTTAGCATGAAAAGAAAATTCTGGTCAGTTAATGTGCTAAACACAATGGCATGATTTGATTATCCTGACCACCTCTCCTACTCTAACACAAAGTCATCAAAACCAAAATATTAAAAGAGAAAATGTAAAAAGAATAAGTTTAGTTTAAGACAAAACAGTGAGTAAATTACAAGGTCTGTCCTGAAGGCCTCCAGCCATGTGTATGAAAATAACGACCTTTATTGAAGAAGATGAAAAATACAAGAAACAGTCACACGGGACGATGACGTCTCAGTTTGCCTTAAAGTAGGCCCCTTGGAACCTCACATGATTCTCTCAATCGCCATCAGCTGCCCTGTCATATTTTCCTGAATCTCATTGATCATCTGAAATCTCTTACCTTTCAAAAGCCAGAAGTTGCAGTACCAAATCTGGGTGGTAGGAGGGGCTGGGTCACCTAGGTGCTTTGATGTTTTGTCAAAAAAACTAAAAACTCTGCATGAGACATGATGCGTGAGTGGGTACATTATCCCATTGTCCTGGTGAAGCTGCCAGTCACCCGTTGCCCATAGCTGGGGTCTTCTGAATCATCCAAATACCAATCATCCAAATACTTTCCATGGAGGACTGCTGAAGCTTAACATAAAATCTGATGCAGATTTGTTGCTTTACTTGCTCAGTCATTTTGAATGTGACAGTCACACAGTACACATGCTCACTCAATGGTGTCAACTGCCCCTGCTGACTAGTACAGAGAAGTTGTCATTGTTCATGCATGCACATTCCAGCCCACTCTTCTTGGCTGCCAGATTACATCAATGTCATGCAAAACATTCTTGTTATATTAATGATGGCTGGACTTTTCCTGGACAAAACTTGTATATTGGTATGATAGATAGTGAGTCAGAAAAGAAGCACGAGAGGAGAGGCTTCTTTTCTCTTTGGGCGACTTGGATTTAAAAGTACTCTCTGAAAGATGGGAGCATGCTCCTGAGTGTTTGATATCAGAAACTGAGACAGTGCTTTCTCTCTCCTAGTCTCTCTCTCTCTCTCCATCACACACACACGCACACACACACACATACACACACACCTATACTCTATTTCTCTCTTTCCCTATTTCAAAGAGGTGACACTGGATCACACTGGAAGAAGAGTTGTCTTGGACCACACATTAAATGCATGGTAACATGTAATCACAAAAAAATAATGTTTTAAGTATTACATTTTTTGTTGGGCCAAATTCACAGTCATCCTGGGTTGGACACCCCTGGAGATAATAAAAGATCTTTGTCCTCAGGGCCATGGTTAGATAAAGTCACACACCTAATGAGGTCCAGACCCACAAATAGCTACAGGCCAACTTGCCTATTGAATACAGGACATAACAAAAATCACCATAGGAAAGGAACTTTGAATTACTATATAAGATATGATTCCAATCAGAGTGATTAGATTAATAAAGGTAGGTACAGAAAAAGAGAAAAAAAGAGAGAATAAGTTTATTTAACTGCCCATTCCATACAAATGAAAAATCCAAATTTATAAATATGTTAAAAGACATAGGCAAACAAAGCAATTACCAGAATATGAATTCACTAGAGATGAAATATGAATAAAACAAAAAATATTGAAAAAGGGGGAAAAGAAAATGGTATGCAGTTATCTGAATAACTCACCTATAAAGTACACATGGACAAAACCAAAGGGGGGTAAGATCAAGTGTGGGAAGCGGGGATGGCTGGGGTTCCGGGGGAGTGATGGGAGGAAAATGGAGATAACTGTACCTGAACAACAATAAAAAAAGTTAAAAAATAAAAAAAAACTCATCCCTTAATAAAATAAAAAAAATAAAAAATAAATCATGACATTTCTGAAAAAAATAAGTGCCTAAGATGAAAAAAATACTGAAATACAATAAAATAAAACAATTAATGGCACCTAGTCTGCCACAAAGTGACAGAGAGTTGGAACTCTCAAGAGGAAACACAATGAGACAAAGTGACAGATTACAGAAAGATCAGTTAAAAGAGCAACAAAAAGACTGGGAGAAAACAACAATGAGATACCTCTACATAGCTATTAAAATGGCCAAAATTTAGAACTCTGACAGCACCAAATGCTGTTGAAGCCATAGAGAAAACAGAAACTTTTATCCATGGCTGACAAGAATGTAAAATGGAACAGCCACTTTGGAAGACAGTTTGACAGTCTCTTACAAAAGCAAATATGGTATTACCACAGGATCCACTAATTGCACTTCTGGGTATTTACTCAACTAACTGGAAAACCTATTGGCCCCCTCCCACCAAAAAACCAAACACCTGAATATAAATGTTCATAGAAGTGTTATTCATAATATCCCAAAATTCATAGCAATCAAAATGCCTTTCAATAAATAAATGGATAAACTAACTATGGTAGATTAATCAATTCATTTAGAAATTATTCAGTAATAAAAAGAGATGAGTTATTAAACCAATAAAAGAAATGGAAGAAGCTTAAATGCTTATTACTAAGAGGGAAAAAGCAGGTCTGCAAATACCATTTCTAATTATATGATGTTCTGGAAAAGTAAAAATACAGAGACAGTAAAAGGATCAGTACTTGGTAGGGTTCAAAAAAGGGAGGTGGGACAGTTGGAGCACAGGGGTTTTGAAGACAGTGAAAGTACTCTTTATAGTACTCTGCATGTACTATCGTGTCAGATGCATAACCTCATGTAATTGCCGAGACCCACAGAATCTTATATCAGAGAGAGGGAACTTTAATGCAAACAAATTAAAGTAATAGTAATTGGTAATATCAGGGCACTTTGGAAGGAATACAGATTGTGGCAACATGATATAACTATATTGCAAATGTAATTTTCCATGAATCAAAATGATCTTTTATAGATGTGAAATGTGAAACTCAATGAATTAGCTTGTATAAATTTTCATATCTCATTAGTCATGTAATCAGAACTGCAGCAAATCTTAGTATTGTGTTCCTTCAGACATATTTTAATACACTCTAAAGTATTTAAGGAATAGAAAATACACTATAATGATCTGGTTAAATAGCTGTACTTGAAAGAAAAGATGATTGCTGGCTGAAGCATTCAAAACCCACTGTTTATAGTCTCTCCAGTGCCATGAATTCTAAAGACTGTTCTAAAATTAATATTTTCATATGCTGAAAATTGCAATTAAGTCAGTCTGAGCCCCTTTTTCCTTAGGCAAATTTGCCCTCATTTTTCTAACTTAAGATACACAATATTTTCCGTATTTCTTCTTATTACAAAAGTATTTGGTCTCTTGTGAAACATCTCCAATTTCTTTACATTCCTTTTGAGATGACATGGTTTACAATAAAAGTCACTAAAAAACACTGGTTCATGTAACATTATCTAGTTTCTGCTCTCTGTTCCTGCAGATTTTCACTTATGTAATCACTTTTATGTCTCTAAATCCCAATGAATATAAGACATTTACATAAGAAAAACATTTGAAAATGGTTGAGTTGGCTTGTTCATACGAAATTTAATAGGGACATGCTAGTGAAAAAGAAAGGGTGTAGATACTCTATACTGGGCTACAGGTAGTATGAACTTGTTTGCTATTGCTTCCCACACACAGCTTAGTAACATTAGCTGTGTTCACTTACTTACATGAGATTCATTTTCTCTATCTTAAAAGTGGGACCAATAACATTAAACATAAAGCAGAGGTCGGAAAACCAGTAGCTACAGGCCAAATCTGTCCTGCTGCCTGTGAATAGTTTCATTAGAACAGTTAAATTAACTCGATTGTCTTTAACTGTTTTGGAGCTATTGATATAAGGTAGTTGTGACAGAGACCATATGGCCTACAAAGCCTAAAATATTAATTATATGAATCATTACAGAAAAATTTTGTCAACACTAGGATTCCTAGATTTGAAATAACAATGACAATGAACTATTTAGATATAGTAGTTATAAACTCTCTAGCATAGTGACTTAATATGGTTTTTGGTAGTAAATGGTAACATGCCATACAAAATTTGTATTAGTCCACATATTCAATGCAAGAGCTTTAATCAAACAATTCAAAATTAATGAGGATTTGTTCCTTTTTTTATTCCTTACAGAAATGTAATTCAGAACATATACAACTGTGTACATTTTTAAAAATTATTTTACAAAATGTATGTGATATTCCTCCAATAAAAATGTTTAGCAATGATAATATCTGTTTGAAAAATATCCTGAATGCCAAATTTATGGAACAAAAAAAGTCAAATCTGCCTCTATTTAAGCCTGAGAAGTGTTTTAGTACCTTATCTTCCATTCCAGATATTCCTTTACTAAAGACCTTGATGAGGTTTGCAAAATACTTTCTGTTCTAGAGAATAAAGTTACTTTTTAAAAGTAATATATGGGTTAGAATTGTAAAAAGAGCACATGTAACTTTAAATTTTGTTATGTAAATGGCATAGTTCAAAATATCTTCAAATTTTTAATGTAAATACAAAAAATAATCTAAGCCTAAAAAATGGTAAATGACATCATCTCCCCTGAATCAAACCTTCTGTTGTTTTTCAACATAAAATCACAATTCTTTTATACAAAAGTTTTACCTAGTAAAAAGAAATTAAGGAAAACAATTAAACATATAATAAAGAAATTTTGTAAAGGAAAACTTGTTGTCTTTTTCTCCTCTGTCTAAGGAACCTAAGCAGAAAGGAAAATAAACACTATTGTACAGTGTCTTATTAAAATAAAAAAATCCAAAATCTCATTCTTTTGTGGTATTTTATTTTTGTGTTTATTTGTTAATCTTTAAAATTACTTTTGAGTTTATTCACTAGTAAGCCATGATGAATATCAATAAATATTACAACTCACATTACCCACACACACTGCACTTTTGTGAATCAGATATGAACCCAGAAACTGCTCATGAGGAAGAGATATTTCAGGAACCATTGCCGTGGATAATGGCATTCTAAAGCACTCCTTCCCTCGAATGGAAGGGCTGCCTTACCAAAGTCCTTAGTTCTTGAATATCAACTACAATATGTCATCAGTTAACAGGTTGTGAATCTGCGTATTTCCCTCCAAATGCACAGACATATGTTACCTGCACTTCCGTGCTATCCCTGGTATCACCTAAATGAACGCTCAATTACAGTGTGTCTTGTTAACTTAAGAATCTAGATTTCACCAAATAAACAATGTAATTGAATGTTTGATAAATAATAGTTGTTTGGGGAATCCAGATTCTTCTATTTTTATTAAAACCCTTACTTCATAATTCCCATTCACAATTTGTGGCAAGCACACACATCTTTTTTTTTAATATTTGATTTATTTGTTTTTAGAGAGATGGGGTAGGAAGAAAGAGAGGGAGTGAAACATCAGTGTGTGGTTGCCTCTAGCACACCCCATACTGGGGATATGGCCTGCAACCCAGGCATGTGCCCTGACTGGGAATCAAACTCGTGATGCTTTGGCTCGCAGGCCTGTGCTCAGTCCACTAAGCTACACCAGCCAGGGCAAGCACACACATTTTATATGTAACAGAAATAAAGTCTTTTTAAATGTAATTTATAATTAATTCTTTCTATGTTAGGTTAATTTTTACACATTTAATTTTACAACTATGTCAGAAATTTAGAGTTACCCTGAGTAAGCCCCCCTGCACATTCCCAACATTTAAAAAGCCATATGTTGTATAGATACTATCTTTATCAGTTCCCTTTTTTTCAGTTGTTACTCCTAGGCCTTGGTTGATACTGATCGCTTTCTGCTTGGTCAATTACATCAATTAAAATAACCTTTTGTTTGGTCTTTTGGCCTTAGATATGGATACCCCAATAATGCATTGTTGATGTAGGTAGCAAAACGAGCTTCCTAAAATGAACATCTAATTATGCTGCTCCCTTGATACAAAATCCTTAAATAATGTGGTTCGTAGCCAGCAGTCCAAGTTATGACTACTTGTAAAGATTATTAAAATAATAATAATTATTATAAAAATATTGATTTGCAAGTACTATATATTTCAGACTTACTAAATTAGAACTTCAAATTTTAATTCTCTAGGTTCTCTCTCTATATATATATTTTTACCTTTGAAGGTAAATCAATGCATGCCCCAGATTAGGAACCACTGGTGTAATGGCCTGCTATTACCTGCAAGATAAAATATGGTTTGACATTAGAAGCTGTTTAAAATGTGACTTCATTTAGCTCTCTAACACCTTACATTGCACTAGAATAATAGCATGCACACACACACACACACACACACACACACACAAATGCACATAGTTCTCTGAACACTCCATGGTCTTGAATTCTTTTGTGTTGGATCTACTTGGCATGGTGCCCACCACTTCGCCCACTGGCCTATGTCTATTAGTCCATTAACAGTAACCCCTGGGGTACATGGCAGCATTTCTTTCATGGAACAGCCAGGTCACTGCAATGACAGTCCTTTTGCACTAAGAGTGCTGTGCTTTATCTATTGGTACATAGTTTCGTCCACTCACTAAGGACAGTGACTCATTCCCCTTTATGTGGACAGGTGTTATCAACATTTAATGGTTGGCATATAGGTGACAGTCAATACTGCTTTTATCATGCTGTCACAGAATCAGTCTTTATTCATAAAAGGCATTTTATTTAATAATAATTACTATGAAGAAATCAGTTGATGGTTGCCTACTACCTGTTCTCTTGAAAAGCATAACTTTACAAGGAGAAAAAGGAAAAAAAGTCATTGACTTTCCAGTATTTGTATCTTAAATTACATTCACTGTCTGTACTTTCACAATTCTTTGTTTGCCATGGAAGGCCAGGTAAAAATGGAAGGTTTCTCTTCCCGTAGGTGGCCTGAGATGCCATCTAAAAGTGGTTCACTATTCACTTGACCCAGAAAACCCCACAAAATCATGCAAATAAGGAGGTTCAAACCTTCCTGTTCACTATAAGAACATTCTGGAAACTGCCCAGACCATCAGGGCATGCATATTTGAAAAGCTGCCAAGCATCCGAAGGGTGTCACTTTATGGAAGCAGCAGGTGCCTGTTCTGTCATTACGATGGTGGAGTTCAGGCCATACAGTGAGGCTGGGTGCAGGGTTGGTGGCCCCAGAAGAGTGCTTAAGTTTTACTGCCGGTGCTCAAAAACATAGAGTGATGCTGAATTTAAGAGTTCGGAAGTAGGTTCTCTGGTCATTGAGCACATCCAGGTGAACAAAACCCCCAAGATGTGGTGCAGAACTTTCAGAGCTCATGGGTGGATTGACCCGTACACTAGCTCTCCCAGCCACAGTAAAATGACCCTCACTATAGAAGAGCAGACTGCTCCTAAACCAGAAGAGGAGGTTGTACGGAAGAAAAAGATACCCCAGAAGAAACTGAAGAAACAAAAACTTATGGCTCAGGAGTAAATTCAGCATAAAATAAATGCTAATACAATTTAAAAAAATGGCAGGTTTATAACATGTTTAATCATTAGGAGAACACTATAAAGATATATTTTGCTACTAACCATATTCTTTTAAGTATCTTTTAACTGGTAAAGCTAAATTACATTCCTAGTGAGGGATTAGATAATTTGGGAATGCCATAAGATAAATTAATTTTAAACAGAAAAATTTTAATTTTAAAATTAAAAAATACTTAAAAATTTTAGTTATTATCTAGATTAGAATTTTTTGTGTCTTTTATAATATCTCTTCTGGCAGAGTACCTCTGTGGAATAGCTGATACACTATGTCTTTAAGAGGCATATATATATGATACAATACAAGAGACTAAATAACTTTGAAAATAAATTGTTATGGTGAATGTTGTAGATTGAATATTTATATCCCATGAAATGTATATACTGAAACCTAATCTCCAACGTGACGGGGTTTGGGTGGGGGGTTTTTAGGAAGTAGTTAGGCCATGAGGGCAGAGCCATCATAAATGACTTTAGTGTCCTCATGGAAGAGACTCCATAGGCCTGGAGTATGACTTCCCACCAAGACCTGTTCAGTTAGGAATTTATGATCAGACAACCCTGTGAGGATATTTTCTATAGAACAATTTTTTCACCCATTAGTCTGACGACATATTCATTTGGCTTCTCTAAAAACGCCTCCCCTTCAGCACTTCAGAGACATCCCAGGTTATTTTTTGTTTGTTTGTTTGACATTCTTACAATATTTGTAAAAAACTTTTCCATACTGTGTATAATCTTGGAAATCAATGCTGTAAATCAGAGAACAAAAAATGGCATGAAAAAGAAAGATGCAAACTTTTGATAATATTTTTCTCTTTCACAGTGTATTTAATATTGTCAATTGAGACATAAAGAGGATGCAAAGTTGTGTTTCCAGTTTCTTGTGGAAAAAAGGAAAAGAAAGAGATATTGAGCCACACGTGGCAAGCGTGAATTCCCTTCACGCAGGGACTAGCAGAAATGAAATAACCACTGTCACCGTGGAAAGGATCTGCATGCTTAGGACCCTCCCTTCACACATAAGTATTACCATCACTTCAAATTCTTCCTGGCCTGCCAGTCTCATTTATGTGTCAATTATATATTAGGCTCCTACATGCGATTGAATTTGTATCAACAACTAAAATATGTAGCATCTAAAATGGGAGAATGAAAAGAAGATTAATATTTGAGGATCTTTTTCTTTTGCAATGGGTGAAAGACAAGGCATAGACTGACATATTTAAGATAAATACACTTTTTATAAATCAATATATAATTTCAACCTCCATTCTTCTAGGATTATAGAAGATTAATCTCAATCAAGTTGGGATCCCTTTTTAACTCCAGATTTTTCAATAGTGTGGGAGATGATTAGAATGTCATAAGCTCATATATCTTTCAAATAATCCGTCTACATAGGAATCCTCTGTCTCTGATCTGTACAGGTTGTCACTGATCTGAACCTCTTTTATTCCTGCTGCTCCTTCTGGACAAACACTCAGTGATTTTTATGCCAGGCTTTAAGGCATGAGCAAATTGGGTGGATTCTTTGTCACTCTGGAGCATGGGTAAGAGGTGAGGCCACTGAGGGCCCATATCTGCTTTCTTCTGAGTCAAACCCATTTCCAGAAGCAGTGAACACAGAATGGCATTAAGTGATTAAGAGAGAACTACTAAGAGAAGAAAAAACTCTAGCCTTATGTACACACAGAACCTACAATCCATAAAATTGCATTGATTGAGTCACATGTTTTTCTTAATTTCCTTTAGGTAACGCCCCCTGTGTCAGGAGCCCAAATGTAGTTACCAAAGCTCCCTGATACAAAGGGATAAGTAAACCAACCAGCTGAAACACCTAATTAAATTCACTGGACCATGAACTATACAAATGTCTACTATCTGTAATGGGCTAGACAAACATATAAAAGTTTGATTGCACTGGCTCAGGAAAAGAGGAGAGGCATAGTTCATAGTGTTAATGAATGGATCCCATGCATGCATGAAGAAAACATTAGGAGTATGCAAAAATGAAAGGGAATAATTATAAACAATAGGCAATTAGGAAACAATTTAAAATGCAGTTCAGATTGGCAAATATTGCATAGCCACTTGACTAAATTCAGGGCACTATCCTTCTGAAGTCTTAACTTCTAGAACTCGCTTTCGGTTTTGACAGTTGTATTGTGCACACACCTGCACAGGAGCACATGCACACTTTATTTTATTGATACATAAATGCAATTCATTTAGGCCATAGAAGCTTTGATTACTTAGGTGCATTAGTTATATGAGATAATCAGATGTCAAATTTATCTCTATAGCAAAGTTATTTTCTTACACTGTGGCCTAGGTCATTTTCTGCACTGTAGAGGCGAAGTCTGTTGCTGTCCATGGTATTGCTATTTCCTCCTATATTTTGTTTAAGTGTAAAAGCTATTTTTAGTACTTCATTCTTTGACAACAGTTTCCATTAGGTCGTTATGATCTGTCAATATTTTCTTCAGAGAAATCCATTTTTTTAAACACCTGCTTTTACCACCATAACTGGGTTAATATAATCTTGTCTTCAAGGTTTTTCCATTCCTTTTTTAAGCATAGTTTTCAAATGGAACATTTAAGCATAAATCCCCCAGGAACAAGATCAGGCACCACAAATTATCTTGGACAAAGGACTTCTACCAGCATGAAATGAGTCTAGCTGATGGGTGGTCAAAGCTTTAACTAATAGCCAGGAAAGGAAACTGCCACAGTCCCTACCTGTGGGACTTGACAAGTTGCCTGGATCAATGCCAGCAGTATGATTTTTATACTTTCTTTTTCTGAATTGGAGTTGTAGTTTTGGGTCTCCAGTTCCTTTTCTGCTATTGTATCTATGATGTCCCTGGGCATATAACTGGAAGTTTGGTTTTATTGGTCAGCAGGTTGGTTGCAAGGAGATTGTACAGACGTGATGAGAGGACTGACTTTGAATTTGGAGGTGAAAATGTAACTGCATGAGTGGCTTTGGGTTGTCTTCCTTGAGGAGCAGACATTTGGATTTGCCATGTGGAAGGCAAGCTGAATGATTTTACACCAATACAAATATCCCAACAAGTATCTCCAGCAAACTGATACAAAGGTCCTTGTCTTAAAGGACTTATAATTGAGTTTCTTCTTCTCACAGGCATTCATGCTTGCATTTCCTTTTTACCTGCATAATTAAGAAAATAGTAATGCCTCTTTAACACTTTATAGGAAGGGTAGTGCATGATAACATCCATGGATCATGACAATGTGTTCAATATGACCTTTGAGATCACTATTATCATTAAAGCTATTCCTGTTCCTACCAGGCCGGGACTCTTATGATGCAGTTCAGGATGATTATCTGGTTCATTTCCCTTCTTGGGACCAGACACTCTTTCCAACCTACCATCTGCTCTCTCAAGTCTTGTTCCAAACACACTGGAACGCCTGGGACCATACTACTACCTGTACCTGAATACACATGCACAATAATTTATGGAGTTTTGCTATTGCTATTGCTCCCTTGAAATTTCTTGTACATCTGCCACCTAGAAGGTGTCTGGCCACTTATACTAATAGGTTGCCTTTCTCATTTAATGGAGGCTCTTAGGCTTCACAGCAAGCATTCTGTGATTCTTGAGTGCTCTCTTCTATTCATTACTATACATTTTTCAGACTTTTTCCTACCAATTCACTACCCAGATCCCTCTTTGCCCTCTCCTTCATTTTACAGATAAACATATTTATTTAGTCAATAAAATAAAGGACATTGGGAAGAAAAATACTTTAATTTCCTGCTGTTAAATCTACAAACTTATTTGTATTCATTCCTGTTTTCTACCTTCTCCCCTCATAAAGATAGAGGTGCACCTTTTCCTCTCTAAAGTTAACCCTTCACATAATCTTTGCATTCCATGGTGTCTTGTCTGTTCAGACTGCTATAACTGAAGGTCGTAGACTGGTGGTTTATTTTTTCTGACAGTTCTAGAGGATGCCAGTCCAAGATCCAGAGGTCAGGTTCTGGTGAGAAGTCTCCCCAGGTTGCAGATATGGCTGAAAGAAAGCTACTCAACTCACTAGCCTCTGCTTGTAATGGCACTAAACCCATTGATGAGGGATCCATTCTTCAGAACCAAATCACTTCCCAAAGGCCACACCCCCAAAAACCATCCTAACCACTCTGTTTCTCCATACTTGTCTGCATTAGAAGTCATTTCTATGGGTTCTCTTTAAATGTGCTATTTCTCTTATCAGTGAATATATAACATTTTTATTTAAATGAATTTCCATTTACCTACAAAATATGGCCTTTGTAACATCACCATGTATTCCATATTTTTTATCATGAGCTTTTTCATCCATTACACAATATGTTAATGAATCTGAAATAAAGGGATAAATGGTGCAAATGGTCCTATTTCTACTCAAACAAATTTTTCTCTCCTCACCAGCATGCCACAGTGGACTCTTCATTCTTATTCTTTGCAGGGTATAGAAATAACACAAGATAAATCTCAAAAGACATCAGAAGCAAATAATAGTGTTGAATATTTGAGCATGCATATTAAACTCAATTTGTTAATACATGGAAAATGAATGGGAAGTTTTAAGTCATCAGCACTAAAAAGACACCCAAATCACAAGCTTAGTTTCCATGCTCATTCTAGTCAATCAAAGAAAACTGAAATGACCACTGCAGTAATAGTATGCTTAGCAGAAATGTGTGGTCGGTGCTAATCTCTGAATTATTTAACAGTAAACCCTATGAAATCTGGATGATGGAATATTCTCTGCACTCATTGACTTGGCAGATAACATTAAACAAGAGAAGAAAGGAAAATAGCTAAAAATATAGAAGATAAAATCACCATTCAATGTGACCTCATTGAATGAAAAGCACAAGGAAAAAACGCAGTCAAGATAAGAGGTAGTATATCTGAAGAGAAAAATAATTTTTCAATGCACAGATACAAGGAATGTAAGTGTGGCAGAAAAATAGCTAAGTGTCATAACTGATACTAAACTAACCACGATCAGTGATGCATCCCTGGGGTAGCAAACACAGTGCTGAATTCTTAAATAGGAACCATGCACTGAGAAACAGTGAGGTAATTCTCACAGGAGATTCGGCAGTGACTTGACTTGTTTTTATAATCAAAATGAATGCTGTTGTAGGAAATGGAAGGGGGTTTAGAAGAAGGCAATGGAGTTGGTTTCAAGTTTAAAATTAGTTATAAAGAACAGGCAAAGAAAGGATTACTCGTGACGACAACACCAAACAGACAAATGGTGATATATTATACATCACAGCTCCCCCGTAAAGAATGAAGCCAGGTGATGCTACTACCAAAGCCAGTTATGCAGAAAGAGGAGTAAAGAACAATATATAAACATGGGCAAGGTATGGTGAGGATTTCCAAGAGCTGATAAAATATTATCAGGCAATACTACAAAGATAAAGATTAAAATTGATTTTTTGAATAGCTTAAATAAAATCCTGTCTAACTGAGAATAGACTAAATTGCTTTCAATTTACTCCTGATCTTCATAGAAATGTGGATGTGGTTATTTTAATATTGATTCTGACAAACTTAAAAAAGAAAACAGTAATCTCCGGGGTAGATCTTTATAAAAGTTACAAATGATGAGTGTGGACCAAGCCAGAGAGTGGAGAACACTGAGTCAGTTGCCTCGTTGGGCAATGAGCACCAGCTTTAGAGAGCTAAAACCTAATGAGAACAATTAACAGTGATGAAGGCAGATGTTGCCAGGTGCCAGGCTGAGCACATTGCCTGCACTGTCATTGTTAATTTTATTAGTGGCTCTGTGCGGAGATAACATTATCCTCTCTAGTTTACAACGTGGATATTGAGGTTTATTAGATGGATCACCGGGCACACAGCCATATAACTAAAGCATGTTGCTTGAACTTATGCTTGTCCAACACCACAACTCATGTTTTTAACCATAAGCAATGTTAACATTTAAGTAGGGGTTATTTAATTTTTATCTGCTTTCCCCAAAGTTTCTCCAGAGCCTTGCACATAGTAGTTGTGTGAGGAATACTAATTAAAGGACTGTATTGCACCTATTACATTGTTGGAAATATTAGGAGATAAGTTGGAAAATGCAAAGATATCCACATAAACAGAGGAATACAAAGGATTTCAAATTTGTAGTTAGACTGATATTCTTCATTTGGGCATTTTATCACATCAAATGTCTTAGTGTTTGATTATATTTCTTGTGTCCTAATAATCTTTGCTGTTTTAACAATTTATAAAACATACTTTTTTTATGATGATGATAGTGTCTGAGCAGTAAGGACAAACATTTGTTATTCTGTAAATTCAATACAGTTTCATCCAAATAATAAAAAAAAAGAAAAATCTCTTAAAGCTGTGAATAAATATATAATTCAGAATATGTGATGTCCGTACTTTCAAAGTAATTAAAACACACATCAGTTAAATCTAAGAATATACAATTTCTTCAAAAATATAGAATGCAACAATGTAACACTTCACAGAATGTCTTGGATTTGTTTCTTTCTCTCTGGCTCTCTTTGTGTAATTTAAAATCACGGCACTAAAATCATAGAGGTTCTTGGGTAAATAGCCTGAGAGATTAGAGACAGACTTTAGCCATGAAAATAACAAGTAAAAAAGTTATGAGAACCGTACTATTCAAGTATTTAAGGTTCTCTAGAGAAACAGAACAAACAAATAGGATATATAGTTATACATCTACGTATGTAAGAGGGAAAGAGAGAGAGAGGGAGAGGGAGAGAGAGGGAGAGATGAAGAGAGGGAGCCTTTTAAGGAACTGGCTCATCGGCTGATTGCAAAAGAATTGGTGAGTGCAAACTCTGTGGAGAGAGGTTGGGAGGCCTAGGCTCAGGAGAGCTGTGCTCTCGTCCAAAGTCAGTCAGCTGGCAGGACAGGAAAAACCAAGGAGTCCCAGCAAGGGGATGAAGCCCACAGGCCTTCTGCTGACTGAGTTCCCTCTTGCTTGGGAGAAGTCGGCCTTTTGTTCTATTTAGGCCTTCAACCGATTAGAGGCCTAAACTTTACGTTATAAAGGACAATCTGATTTACTCAAAGCTCACCAATGCAAATATAAATCTCATTCAAAAACAACCTTAGAGAAACTAATAGAAAAGAGGTTGATGAAATAACAGGGACTGTGGTGCTGACAAACAGATAAAACTCACTATTATAGGTGCACCATTTGTTTTTGAAAGAAATCTATTTTTCCTAATGTTACCTCCTTAATTATTCACTTTTAAAAACATGAAGTGCAGATTTATTTATCACTTGACACAGCACAGCTTTTCTGGGTCATATTAAGTATTTTCTTTAATATTGTGTCTTTAATATCAACTGATAGTGAGCTGACTTATTTGTTAATATTTGTCATATTTGTCTATTCATTTGTTAATAACTTAATTATTGCTCATATTTTATTAATTTATCAATTTGCTGATACTTGTCATATCTGTACATTCATTAAACTGATAAAAAAGTCAGTTATATTGGGGCTGAGCAAGCTCTTCACAGCTTCTCACAGCAAGTTCCTTAAGTCTGCTTGTGGTCCTTCTGTGTTTTCCTTTGCGTGGTTAGTATCAATTCAATGTTAATGGAGTTGTCGGATAGATGCTCTAGAGAAGAGTCTGATGTCTTATCGTTTTTAGTTTCCTGCTCTCCTTCTAGCTCAAATAAAATTTTGAAAACTACAAAAAATTTAAATTTATAAATTTTATCCTTTATAAATATTAAATTAGCATAGTGACTTAGAAATTTTAAAAATCTCCTATTTTGTTACTGTTACCATTTTTAGTTAACTAATTATTGATAAGAACAGAATGGGACAAAGGGAATTAGACACTGAGCTTAATAAATTGCAGAAAAATAGCCTGTTTGCTTCACCAGGAAGCTACTGCTTCACACCCCAGGGATTATAGCACTGCTCTCACAAGAGGATTCACACTCTTCCTGACCTCCCTCCGGTGCCCAATTGCTGGGAGGCAGAAGGGGTGGTGCTCCACCATAGAGGCCTGTCAGTCTAACTACGGGTGTGAACCTAACAAAAACCCATGAAAACTTGAAAACTGATTGGTTCATCTGAAAAAGCACAGGGTTCATCTCAAACTCAAGCTGATTTGATCCCAGGGCCACAGAGAAGCGCTTTCTCTCTCTCTCTCTCTCTAGTTCATGACCCACACTCACCCCATGTATTCCCCCCACCTCTTCTCTCCATAGCTTTGTGGCTGTAGCAGCCGAGTCGCTGATGGCCAGGTGGACACCACGCACAAGCTCCAGGTGGGCGCCTGAGTACCTCAACACAGCCACAGGTTACAGCTGGGGACACAGTGCTGGACTGAACTGAGCTTTCCTATGGCACAGGCTCTCTGGACATGGACTTTATCTCTGGCCCTGGTTTTCCACCGCGGGACGCTCGAAGCGGGGACGCAAGGACAGCCTCTCACTTGAATATACGCTTTAACCACAGCACAGCTCCTGTGCCTGGGTCCTTGGAACGTCTTCCTTGTGATCCCATGAAAGAGCCTAATTTCCACTAAAAATATTATTACACAATATGACTTCAGTGAATATTTTGGTGTTTTTCAGTTAGTTCTAAATAATGAGAAAAAAACAACTTGAATGAAAAATATACAGAAAAATAATGAGGTTATAGAAAGATATTAAAATAAAAACAATACAAACTTCATTTTTCTTCATAATATAAATTTATAGTTTGTTTTTATAGCCTAAATCATAACTATATTTTCTGTTGCCTCCTCCATGATTTATATTTAGAGCCGAAACATTTCTGTTGTGATACTATGACATTTCATCAGTAGTTTCCAAATGATTTTCCTG
Source organism: Trachops cirrhosus (assembly GCA_028533065.1). NCBI lineage: Eukaryota > Metazoa > Chordata > Mammalia > Chiroptera > Phyllostomidae > Trachops > Trachops cirrhosus. The sequence continues at coordinate 180,018,906 of CM052539.1, read as the reverse complement.
ATATAATCTTGACAAATAAGTTTATAATGTTTGTAAAGACTTTTACTAATAAATAGTAATAGGCTCTGATATATTAAAAATATGGAAAGTCTTCAACATATTATTCTAGAATAATCCCTTCATTCAAGAAATATTCAGTGATGTTAGAAAAATTAGATTATGTCTACCATTAACTGTAATTTATCTAAATGTTCAGTCTTCTTTCATGGTTTAAAAGGAAATGTTTTAACCATATGGCAGACTGAGCTAATGTGAATAGCTACCCTTGCAGCTTTAAACATATAAAAATTCGCACAGTATATTTTCCTTTGTAGAACAAAGTTTTTAGTACAAAGCAAAATAAAGGAAATATCTAGGTGTCAAAATTGAAAATCTCCAAATCAATTCCATGAAAGGGTGCTAGGAGATTTATCCTCTGGGTGTTCCAACTGGATATTCACCCTGAGCCTGGGTTCTGGGATTGTAATGGGTGCATGGGCGTGAAGACGACACCATGCAGACCTGGTGGAGAACTCATTCTTGACAAATCGATGAAGTTGCTCCTCTCTGTGAAATAGAGATTATATATCCTGCTCACTAGGTCAGGAGATCATCACGTACATTTGCACTCTACTTGGGGTGATGGGTAAAGTGAAATCCAAGCACGATGCCTATCTTTTAAGTGAGTAATACTTAAGGTAAAAAAAAAAATTCTTATCACTTGTGTTTAGCTCTGAGCTGAGAAGTTAACATATTTCTCTGTAATTACAAAATACTTAGGCCTCTCACAGCCCACAACAAATATTACTCCCTTACACGTTCCCAACTCAGGTAGTTATGAAACTTTAGAAAAACAGTTCTCTCTACAGAAAAGTTCACAGTAAAAAACACATAAACATGAAAGCCAAAGATGTAGCAAATGGCAGAATATGCACTCAGCTACTCATAATGAATGAACAAAAATAAGGATTTAAATGATACATATCTGAAATGCATGAAATGATGAAGGAAAACATGTAATCCAAAGAGCAGAAACCGTATATTATTACAAAGAGACAAGATAAATTAGAAAAATAACAAGTGGGACAGCCATTCTAGAATAACAAAATGTTATCACCAAAATGAAACTCATAGAGAGATTTAATCAGTTTATTGGTTATACTTAAAGAGAAAATCAGTCAATTTGAAGGTGGATATGAGGAAACCTTAGAGAATTCATTGCTGATAAATAATACGTGAGATAGATGTGAGACAAGTTAAAATCCAAGCTGAATAGGATGAGAAATGCCACATGCATTTAGTAATAATATTACACTGATAGGAATCTTGATAAACTATTGCGGAACTTCATCATTCAAAGGAAAACAGTAAAGTTTACAGCGCTCTTTTGCTAGGGCTGTCATTGCAAAGTACCACCGACTGGGTGCTTAAACAACAGACATTTATTTTTTCATGGTTTTAGAGGCTAGAATTCCAAGATCAAGGTGTTGGCTGGGTTGATTTCATTCTGAGGCCTTTCTACTGAGATTGCAGATGACCACCCCTCTCAGTGTCTCCTTATGTGGTCTCTTCTCTGCGTGTAGGCACCCCGGGGTCCCTTTGTGTGCCAAATTTTCTTCTTCTAAGGACACCAGTTGGATTGGGTTAGGGTTCACAGTCATGGCCTCATTTTAAAGTAGTTGCCTCTTTAAAGGCTCATGTCCAAATATAGCCACATTCTGAGGTACTAGATATTAGGGCTTCAACATATGGATTTTTTGTTGAGATGGGATTACACACAATTCATACCATAACACAAAAGAACAAAAACACAGTTCTTTAAAAAGAACAGATAATCTTACCACTTACTTTAAAATAACTGCCAGGTGAAAAGAGCATGATGCCTCCCAAATACTAATGGAAAATAATGTCAACCTATAAATCCATAGCCACAGAGAAAATTTTTAAGAAACAGAAATAGACCTTTGAGGAAATAAAAAATAGAAGTTCTGTTCATATATTTTCACTGAAAAATTTACTGATGGTTGGAATTTAGAAAGAAAAAAACCTGAACTTTGAGGAAGATATGACATAAAACTCAGTGTTTAGCAAAGGATTTCAAACATTTTGGTATATATAAATTATTATTTATTCTAAAAATAGTAATGATTATGAATATGGGAGTGGACAAAAGTAGGTTTACAATTTTGAGTACACAAAACACAGTTTATTTTGATGTTATTATTTATTGATTATTGTATTATTTTCTATATGAACAACTGTAAGCCCACATTTGCCTACTCCTATATTTACATGAATATGCCCTTTTACAAAGGCTCATTTACTCGCCCCTTTTTAGTGCAAAGGAAATACATCACCTTTGCAATGCCAAGCAGGCAAACGTGTTTCTGAAGTTTCAGTGTTAGCTTTACTCTGGTTTTGATGCTTGTTCCTGCACATAAAAGCGACGTGAGCAATTTCACATCAGCATCCCAACCCATCAAGCCAAATAAAATACATGCAGTACTGTGAATACATTTTAAGAAGGTCTTTAATTGTTCAGATATATTTATGCATATCTGAAATTAGAGACACCTTACTATTTTATAGTAAGGGTTCATTTCCATGGCTATGGCTTCTTAGAATAATAGTAGCATTTCAGATTAAGCTGTGTTTCAAACTGCTGTCTGTAACACTTGGAAAAGAGTTATATCTTTTCTAAAGCACAGCATACTAGAAAAACCTGAGATGTAAAGTCTTGCTGAACAGGATTTTCTTTCTGATTTGCTATTTATATTTTGCACAGTGTTGATTAAGTTGCATAACACTATGAGGATTATCGATTCCCACTTCAATCTAATAAAATACTCTATTCCTCATGGGTTCATCGAGAAAATTAAAACATTACATGTGCAAAGCAACTAGCACACTGTGTGGCAAATAATAAGAGTTCAATAAATATAACTTTATTCCCCTGCAAGTCCCTTATAAAATAAAATCAATTAAATAAGTTTTATTGCATTTATATAACTTTTAAAGCAATGGTAATTGAAATAAAAGGTCTCAAATGCCTCTTCTTGAATAGGGTGTGGTAGACTGAGCTAAAGAAAGCAGTGATGCCACTACTGTGTGTGATTATTAGTTGTATTTCTATGAATTTTCACCCAATTTTCTTTTTAAAATGATTTTTCTAATTTAGAAAACAGTTATTTTTATGATTAGCTACTTATGCCATTGAGTGCCCTGCCTCAATGGTGGTGAACTGCCAGTTTGATTTTCTGTTTCCACAGACTACAGTGCAACTTCACAAGCAACTACCCTTCAAAAATGAGTCTTAATGTTAATGATGGTATGCAATAAACTCCTATTTACTTGGGTTTCAAACAACAATACATGTAATGTAAGTGGCCAGAATTTATTTCTATCCTTTATCAATGGTAACCAGGTCCTATCACAGTTCTAATCAAACAGGGAACACTGCTATGTTAGTTGTCAGTATCTCCAGGGTATCCCAAGACCTTCCGCCAGTCAGTGCCCATGAATAACACAAAAACTCCCCAGGAGTTCTGACTGATACAAACCAAGTGGTCTAGGCCAGACCAGTTTACTAGTCCCTGCCATGATTGTAGGAAGATCCATTACTGGCAGAGGTAAATTATACACATAATGTTTTGTGTATATTCTTAATTATTCTCATTTCACTCCTGACCTTGCTTTGTGTGTACATGTAGGTACACATATACATTCACACAGACACAGATAGACAACAGGTTTTGTATAATTCTGTAGTATTTAATATATGTGTGCTTATCATATGTTCAGACAGACAAATTATAGATATGTGTGGGCATGTATGTTCCCATGGTACTAGGTTGTTGGGTAGACAATATTTGACTAACAGGCAAAAGACCCAAATTTGAATCATTTTTACTCTTTCCTACATATATAAACCCAGATAAATCACTTTATCTATCTGTATTTGAAGTTTCAGTTATAAAGTAAGAGAACTCAAAAATAATTCCTGTCATTTCCAGCTGTCATTTTCTTCTCATCCTATTGTATAATTTCTTAGGGTAGAGCCTCAAATAAGTATCTAAGAGAATTATAAATATATTGAACTACTATAGCTCTCATGCTGAATGTGAAATTCAGTTGAAATAAAAATTTCTTTCATTTATTTTTAAGAACCTCAATATATTTTATTAATAAAGATGGGAATGAAGTATGTTACCTAATTTATACATATCACATATTTAAAGGCAAAGAGGTGGTCCTTCTCTAAAACAATCTACTTTTACAAACAGGAATAAAATATGGTGAATATATAAGACCTTTTTTTGTACTTGTGGAGTGCTACATACTGTAAGACCCACTTCATATATATTACCTCAACAATTACAAAATAGGCTGAAGGGATAAGTTTTATTTTTCCAATTTTCAAACCAGTTTTATAAGGGAGATACCTAGGTTCAAATTTTACATAAATTACTTACATTCATAAGGCCAGTAGTAATTCATGAAAATAAGATGCAAGCCCAGCTTTCTCTAACCTCAGTTCCCAAATTTTTATCAAAAATTGATTTCATGGGTATCAACTCTGTCCCATCATGACTTAATGGAAAATTAGTCCCTCATTTCCAAGACTTGAATCCCATGCACTGATCTTGAATTTGTGCCTCAGTCCTACTCTCCATTAACACAAGGACCCTCTTTATGAACAAGACAGCCTCTTATGTTCAGCAAGTGTCCCTGAGAACTAGGTAAGCTGCAACTTCTCCAAAAACTCAGCCATTCATAAACTGACTCTTCCTGGAGAAGGTGCTAATTTCTGGATGTCTAGCTTTGTCTGTATTGTGATGTTTTGGACATATTTGTTAACTTTTATTTTCTGTTTATCCCATCCTTTCTAGGTTGATTCCAGATATTATTCAGAATTAGGACATGAGTGGAAGAAATAGACAAGTAGAGAATATTAAAGTTGTGGGTAAAGAGTAAGACAACAATTCAGTAAGACAACAAAGTATCCAATTTGTATATAAATAATATATATCATTTATAACATTATAAAATGTATAATACAGTATCACATATTATAATATATTATGATGTGTATTATGATATATAAATGCATGCATAAATATATAAATATATATTTGTATGTATATAAATATGTGTTTATATATGTATTTATCATTGTTCAAGTACAGTTGTCTCCATTTTATCCCACCGTTCCCCCTGCCCTACCCATCCCCACCTCCCACCCTCGATCCTAATCTCCTTGGCTTTGTCCTTGTGTCCTTTATACATTTATATATATTTTTTATCAAGATCCTGGAAGCTTGTAAATATTAGGTATATCTGCCTCTGTCACTTGTGCTGATGAACAGGAAGAGCATTTTCAAATTTTATTTATAGGATATTAATGTATTGATATTTTTGTTTTGCTTTGATTTGATTTGTTTCAGAAACTTTGTCTGTTCCTGAGAAGAAAATTAGCCGAGAGATTTAATACACGCAAGCGTGGATGTCTGGACATCACATCGTTTTTTTCTCATTCCATGGACACTTGTTTCCAATTCTAATGTTCAAATCATTAAAGACTGCTCTCGGTAATAAGAAGTTACAGTTTCGACAAATCTAATCAAGCTTTTGCTTGATCTATATTTCACCATTAATTTAAGTTGCTTAAGTCAGTGGGTGGAAAATAATTCATTATAGAGCATAACTGTTTCTTTCCACTCTAAAATAGAGTTATATCTATAATTTTAAATCTTCTTAATGACTGTCAATTCACAATTTCATTCAGAGGGTATTATACTACCTAACTTCGAAATCTACGTGCAGCTCTCATTTACACTTTGAAAGAATACATATAAGCCATTGCATTCTGGAGGCTGTAAAACTACCATATGAAAACTAGACTTTCCAAAAGAAAGATAGTAAATTACTTCTCTGGAAGTCAGGGAATGATGGGAATGCATCTACCACAGTAGCTTCTCCATGTATGCTACAGAGTATTTATTATACAGTGCTTCATATCATCCATCTCAGATTCAAGGTATTTGATAACATGAGATTAAAAATCAATGAATAAATAATGACACAAAATGTAGTGAAAATCAGAATTGAGATAAACTATTACCTTGATGCTCAATGCATTTTTTATTCACAGAAATGCCTTAAGTATTTAACCTATAAATGTTTGGACATAATAACCCTTGGGTGCTTCATCTTTGAAAAAGTAATATCTTACTATTTATGTTCATGTAAAAGCATATGCTCATGTAATATTTTATATAATATTAAAATATTAATGTTTTCTATGTGTATGTTATTTTCTTTAATGTGATTGAAAGTGACATTGGTTAATAATTCATCTCTCTTTATTTTTTTAACTTAGCTGTGTCAACTAACTATGTACAAGTACATTTTATTTAGTAGCTTCTAAACACAAATATACAAAACCCTATTAGTTATTTAATAAATGAGAACATACTATTTAGGGGTTTATGCAAATGGTTATTATTTTGGAAATGAAGGAAATGTAGCATTTATGTGGATCTGACTACATTCAATAAGTAATTTCAACCTTAAAGTAATCTGTTAAATTGAATCATTTAAAAAATACCTCAAAATGTACCTTATTTTTAATCTGTATATTAGTGTTTTGTATTTACCTAAATAATTCATCACTTCAAACTCTTGAAAATAGTCAGAAGGTGAATTTCTGAGAAGAATTAATTTTTCAAGTTTTAAAATACCAAGCCTTTGATTTTCACTGAAAAACCAAGAGATTTAGAGGTTTTATGCAATGGAATGGTAGTTGCTGAAGAATTAATGCTATTTATTTTGACACAAAGTAAAAGTGAAAAGTCTTTGGGTTGAGGGAAGATGGTTTTATTAGATCTTCAACAGTGTTGTTAGAAGTGAATATATTCAATAGTTCTTCCTACCAATATCCTTGATGGAATCAATTTAAAACTTCCATCCTATTTTAGAAATGTGGATCAATACACATGTTATCAACTTTGTGGGTTTCATTTAATTGACTACAACAATTCTATACAAACTGTGAAGGATAAAATTGTGAGAGTGGAAATAAGACCTCGATGCATAGTAATTGGGGACTTCAGTTACATTTCTTGTCAATGAAGACAAAGGCATAACGTGAACAGTCCTGTGAGATGTAATACACAGACAGGTGTACAGACTGAAGGACAGCAAATGAAATGTGTTTTTGGACACTTACTGCTTTGACTTCGGGAACATGGACAGATATACTGCATCCTTTTCCATGAATGAAGATGAAAGCTATAGGCAGTATAAGATTGTCCGTTATACTTTCACAAAACTACTTTATAAAAAAAGTGTTGGGCATATCGCAGCATTTATATTTGCATTCTACATTGGCTATTTGCATTAAACATTTTTATTGCCTACATGATTAAATATTTTTTTGGTAAGTTAACTGGATTGTTTAAGTGTCAATTTCATTAGACTTAAGATTAGTGTTAAAAATTAAATTCCATATACCATATGATCTCACTTATATGTGAAATCTAATCAACAAAGTAATTTAACAAACAAAATAGAAACAGAAGCACAGATAAGTAGAACAAAACTAACAGCTGTCAGAGGGGAGGGTTGGGGGGGGCAAGGTGAAAAACGGTGAAGGGATTGAGCAAAAAAAAGTATACGACAGTGTGACCCATAGACACGGTCGACAGTACAGGGATAGCCAGAAGGAAAAGGGGATGGAGGGAGGTAGGATGGGCAATGGGGAGATAAATTCGGATGGAAAGAAACTTGACTTTGAGTGGTGAGCACACAATGAAGTATGCAAATGATGTTTTATTGTGTTGTATGCTTGAAAACTGTATGGTTTTATTAACCAACGTCACCCCAATAAATTCAATAAAAAATTCAATTCTGACACATATTTGCCTCTGGCATTTTCAAATAAGCTTAGAAATATGAGATCTGTCCAGCTCTTGTTAATATAGTGAGAATGGTTTGTGCGACATTGAGGTTCCTGGAAGCCAAGAAAAGTGGACTGGGTTGCGCATGCATGAACAATGATGACTTCACCTAATGAGTCAGTGGGAGAGGTAAAATGCCATTGAGTGAACATGTGTACTGTGTGGCTGTTGCATTCAAAATGACTGAGCGAGTAGAGAAACGAATCTGCATCAAAGTTTGTGTTAAGCTTAAACATTCTCCTGTGGGAACTACTCAGATGATTCAGAAGGCCGCAGCTATGGACAACTGGTGATTGGCAGTTTCATCAGGACAATGATGAAAAGCTCACACATCATGTGAGCTCACACATCATGTTTCATACAGAGTTTTTGTTGAAATATCAAATCATCCAAGTGACTCAGCCCCCCTACAGCCCAGATTTGACGCCCTGCAACTTCTGCCTTTTCCCACAACTGAAATCACCTTTGAAAGGGAAGAAATTTCAGACCATTGGTGAGATTCAGGAAAATATGACAGGGCAGCTGATGGCAATTGGGAGGACTGTGTGAGGTCCCAAAGTGTCTACTTTGAAGGGGACTGAGGCATCATTGTCCTATGTACAATGTTTCTTATATCTTGTATCTTCTTCAATAAGTGTCTCTATTTTTCATATCACATGGCTGGATACCTTCTGGGCAGACCTCTTATATATATAAACAGATGTTTTTACTAACATTGACAACAGTTATATAATACATTTCAACAGAATATGGGTTTTAGACATTCACTTCTCTCATATGTTGAAAAAACTGACAAACATAAAATAAAGTGGATTATTGTATATATTCAATAATAAATACATATTCCTTTAGGAAAAGCTGCATTACCGAGGCATTTGATGACACATAGTGTAATATTGTTTGAAGAAATGTCCTTGACAAGTCTGAGAAAAAAATGATCAGTTCTATAATTAATTTGGATGTTTTAGTGGTTGACAAAAATACTTCTAATTATTTTTGTCTCAGTTTGCCTTTATCTATCTGTTTTCTTCACTTTTGGATCAATATTTTTCATATCACATAAGAGGTGAAATTAACACATTATACATAGTGAAGATTTAATATATCAATAAAACAACTGGGAAAATATTTTGTGAATGTTTATTGATAAAAAACAATATAAAGTGACTTGTAAAGGAACACTGGATATTATTTATAGACAATTGTTTATAAATTTAAAATACAAAATCTATGTATTTTATCATTACATAAAAATAAAAATTTACACAATGGAATTCTATGCAGCTGAAAGAAAGAAGGAACTCATACCCTTTGCAACAGCATGGATGGAGTTGGAAAGCATTATGCTAAGCGAAATAAGCCAGGCAGTGAAAGACAAATACCATATGATCTCACCTTTAACAGGAACCTAAACAACAAAACAAAGAAGCAAGTGAAATATAACAAAAGACACTGAAA
>CM052539.1:179924716-180009411 GCA_028533065.1 Trachops cirrhosus | reverse complement strand
ACAGAGGGGAGAGGGGAGGGAATTTCAGGGGAGAAGGGAAGGGTTTACAGGAACAAATATAGAGGACACATGGACAAAACTAGGGGTGTTGGAAAGGGGAGGGAGGAGGGGAGGAATGGGTGGGTGGGCTGGAAAGGGAATAAAGGATAGAAACTGTACTGAATAAACTAAAATAAAAAAAAATGCATTTCAGCTAGTGTTAATTGTATAATTTACTCTCCACTAATCTGCACTGAATTTATAATCTAACAGCATTGAAATAAAATGCATTACCATTTATTAACTCTTTTAATTAGGTATTATAGCACTCAATGCCAAACACTCTCAGATTGTTTTATACTGTAATTTCTTGGACAAGATCTTTAAATTACTATTCATAAAAATTTACTCTTTTGATTATCCTCCCAAATAAACACTAATTCTCTAATCAGTTAACTAGTACATATTTTTATAAATTATTAATCAGTTAAGAATTAACTGAATCAGTTATTGATAATTGTGTAAATTAGGTAGTTTTATAATTTCTGTTTCATTTTCCTCATATCTAAAACAAGAAACATGATTTGACTTGCCTTTGTAAGCATTTGTATATTTTTTTAATATGTTAACCCAGTTAACATGTGATTTTTAAGTTCAGACCCAGAGAAATCACTTAATAGATAGCAACTGTAATTATGAGGCAACTACTTCCTTCACAGATGTATGGACAGAAGACTATTTTATGTCTGGTATGCTGTATCTACTAATCTACCATTGAGTTATGGCATCTAACTTTTCCCCAGAGGTAAGGGTATATTATATCTTGGGTTTTTTTTTCTGAAAGCTCAATTTGATATTAGTTACTCTTGAGCCATAATTTTACAACCTTGTTTTGACTACCTCTAATAATGACATTAGGTTTTGATAGTAATTAAAGGTTTATTTTCTAAAATAAGTTTGTAGAACATAATTACATAAAGGGTAATATAGACAAGAAATTCCTCTCAGCTAATACATTAGGACAATTAGAAGCAAGCAGCTACCATGATGTTGATTCATAATATTCTCAGTCTCTATTTTTCTGTAGCAGAAAGTTTTTATAACTAAGTGTATAAACAAAACTTCAATGGTTTCTAAATGCCTTCATTACAACTAAAACAGATGTTAGTGATACCCTTGATAAGGTACAGATTTTGAAGAAATACAACTTAAAAATAAACATATGACATTCATCTTGACTTTGAACTTATAAACAGATGCCTACGTTAGATTGGCCTGTTGTAGCGATTCTTAGTGTCAACAAAGAAATAGTTATGGTGTCGTGGGGTTTAGCAGTAACACAGAAAAGTTGAAGTGGAGAGGTGACAACTTGTCCATGACATGAAATAAGAAGCTGGATTAGGAAACACTACCAGGTAAGCGAAGTATCCAATGAACAAAACGGCTGTCCCAAATGGCCAATTTCCCCCCTAAAATATTGCTTTCATTTTATTCATCTCTCATTCATTCATTAATACTCATTTAGCAAACATTTACTCAGCTCTTGCTGGGTGGTAGGCATACTTTAGGAACAAGAAGCAAAATAGTGAACAGAATACTTGCAGCCTGCTCCTCTAGAATTAAAAAGCAGCCGAGAATGCAGTCAATGAGCAAGGCTGAGGGTCCTACGAGAACTAGAAGGCCTAAGGGGGCAGGGAGCAGGGAGGCCTGATGGAGTCTGTGGGGCCGGAAAAAGGGCTCCCAATTCTTCTGAACCTCAGTTTGCTAATCTGAATGTGGGAGAGCTAACTCTTGGAGATAATTTTTATAAAATTATCAGGAAATAACAATTAAAGTTCTACTATATGCTTGGTATTCTGCTCAATAAAAAGATGAATAAAACCTCAAACCTTTCCATTCAAACAAAACAATTCCCAATATGTTTAGCAATTATGTGGTGTTCAAACCGTTTCTTGACTTTGGGTGGTGAACACACAATACAAGATACAGATGACATATTATAGAATTATACATTTTATTAGCCAATGCCACCCCAATAAATTTGATAAAAATAAAAGTGTTGTTTAAATATATTTCAAAACCTAGGGTGATGACATTAAGTAAATTTCAGGATATAGATACAGACATATGTAATGAGGAAATGTGATTTCAAAAATTACATGTAATTTTATTTATGTTAAAGTTATTTAAAATCATTTTTCCACCTTCTTATAGCATTCTATATTATGTAACCCACCATACTGCAAGTGATTTAAGAAGGTCAGTTAAGCTTTAGAAACTCTGCTGCAGCACCATCCCTAATCCCTGTGGTACTTTTCTCCTACTTGATTTTAAACCACTGACTTTCTTTAGTTCCCCTGAGTTCAGAAAATTTACTCAATGTGCCATGACTAATGTAATAACATAGCTATCATCAAATTAAACAGAATTTACTTTTTATTAAACTATAGGGAAGGAGCTTGGTTCGAAACTATTCATTAAAATATATGTGGCTGTATGAACAGTACACATATATTGTGTAGACCAAAGTGGATATAAACAGTCTGCATTTAAAATAACTCTATGCATTTTTCCATACACAATGTGACATTTTATACTCAATTTGATTGACCTTTCCTCCAAGTTCATGTTTTATTTCATTGATTTTGTTACTTCAATTTCCACTAAAGTACCATAGAAACCTGTAATGTGGTACCTCATACTCTCTCAGAAATGTGGTTTTCTGATGTGTGCATAAACTCACTCATGTACCAAACCTAGAAAACAGTCGGTAGTATATATTTATAAGTCTATCATATGGAATTTTTATAAAATATTATTGGTTCCTGTCTAATTCTCAACTGAATCCAGGTCCTAATTATTACTGTCAGTTCTGCCAGGAGTCAATGCAAGCATGGAAAATACATTATTTTAATTTTATATTCCTGATATATATGACACACAGTCCTACTCTAGCAAGAAGACACGTACACAGGGAAAGATGAAGGATAAATTTTTTTAAAGAAAACCTGAATCAAATATAAACTTTAACCTTTTAATACATTTCACATCCATTTAATTTTTTCCAAATGTGTACAATGTGCAAATTCATTCGGCACAGAGCATGAAAATATGAATACATGGGAGAGATAATAGGTGCCAAATGGTCAAGGACTTTTGAAATTGTTTTTCAAACATCAAGTTGAACATTAAGATCATTGCTGCCATAAATATGTTGTAGCAAATCGAAAATGGAAAATGTGAAAATGTAATTTCTTGAGAAAAAAAGTTTTCAGAGAAATATTCTACTCTTTGTTGGAATAACATGTGACCTCATTAAGATATGTTTTTATTGGATTATAGACATCTCTAAGTGACCTGCTGTGAGACAGACTAGAAAAGCAAGGTTGGTGGAACAGGTTGTCAGAAGTAAGTGATTCAGAGATTCAAGTGCCAAGTCACAGGCATTCTGGGAAATTTTCCTCAGATAAAAATGGAAAATTAAATCCTGCAAAAAGAAAATCTAAAGAGTAAGTGGAATTCTGGACAACAATTCAATAATTTGAAGTAGATGGCAGAACATTGGATATGGGAAAAAAGAGAACAAATGTGACTATATTTTTTTAAAAGTAGAGTAGTGAACTAGGCAGTTAAGGTAAGATGGGAAATATTTTAGAGATGGACCTAAAGTTTCGAGAAAGATTTCTGTTTTGTCATTGCCACAGCCAAACAGTGCTCAGACTAAAGTTATACTTTCTGAGACCCATGAAGATGTGAGAAAGTGTCTCATATTTTTTGTGGTTAATAATAAGCAATTGTCCAATAGCTAGCAAAATTTTTTTCTTTAGGTGTTCTTATAACCCAAAGGGCGGCAAGGTAATCTTGCCATGGCTAAAATTGGTCAACTAGAATTTAATATGCATATGCACATGGACTTGTTAATATGCTAGTTGCCTAGATAAAGGTACTCATTTTTTTAGAAAATTATTATGAACTAAGAAAAATCATTTGCATTGTGACATGGCTGAGAGAAAATATTCCAGAAATTGTTGGTGGAAGGTGAAGATGGAAGGAGAAAAGCGAGGATGGGTGAGAGGTAAAACTTAAAAAGCACTTTGGGACGGAACTAACTTCTAGCATTTGGAGAGTAGACCCTGATATTGGATAAGTAAGAGGCAGTATTAAAGCACTACCAATGGCTAGTTGTGGGGAGAAGAAAAAATGAAAATAGAAAAAAAAGGATAAAATTCATGTAAGATAATTATGGTCCACTATAAAATTCTAATTAGTACTCAGTTGTGTTTTAGATTATTATGTACCTGTTATGTACTAAGGTGAAATTTAGTGACTAACTTTACATGAACTTAAGGCTTACCAATTTTATCATGTGAATTACTTCTCTTTTGTACTTTATTATCATATTTCTTTCCCAAATGCAAGTATTAAATAATCCTAGGCAATTTTACAAAAATGAATGTTAATAATCACTTTATGTATGTGCAAAATGTTATTTTGTGATCAGTTCTAAAATAAAATGTCCTTTTAACTATATGTAGAACTAATCAATGTTCTCAGTCTCATTATATGGAACTATTTAAGTATGCATCAATGTGGATGATACCATCCTAAGGAATAGTTGAAAATGTATGAAGGTATTTCTGTTGTTACAGTGACAGAAAGACACCACTGGAACAGAATGAGTGGGTATGAAGGTGCTAAATAAACAGCAATGGATGCTAAGTTTTCACCTAACAAAAATCTTTCCATTCAAAATGCCAAAATGTCTTCAATTGAGTAATGCTAAATTTGCGAGATAACTTTTAGGGTGATATAAACACTTAGAGAATGACTGACATAATTTACTCACTGAACAAATCTTCTCTCACCATCTTGTTTTCTGTAAGCACATCCCAGGAGGTCAGAGGTGTGTGACGTGGCTCCTCCCTTGGAGACATTATTGGAAATGTGCTCTGTGAGGCTTTCTGGAACGGTGCACTTTCTGTATGAATAGGAGACAAGCAGATAAGGTAGAGTTTGTCAATTCTTCTATAAGATCTCCTGGACCATCTCCTTGTCCTGAATGTGGATGTGAGGCATCCATCTCAGAAAAAAACAAGGTCAAGAGCATGAGGGAGAAACCGTGTGTTGAAAGGAGGAAGATGAAGCTAGAACACGATGTGAAGACAATCAGCATTGCTAATCTTCCCAGTGCTGGACTTCCCAACTCCAAACTTCTATTTTAAGAACAAAAATTTAAAAAAAAAAAAACCCTGTATATTTAAATCACTAGATCCTTGATTTCTATACTTTAGTACCACAGGTCTTCATATAACATCCTTATATTCAACATTTTTTCCTTATAATGTAGATGAGAAAAATAATCTATTCCCAGGCGGGGCCACTGTCCGTGTGGAGTTGCACTTTCTCCCCATGTCTGTGTGGCTTTCCTCCCCCTCCCACAGATGTGCCTATGAGGTGAAGTGATGTGTCCATATTGTCCCACTCTGAGTGAGTGTAAGGAGTGGTGTGAGTGCACTTGCAAAAGAAGGGGGTCCTGGCCAGGTTGGGGTCCCTGAACTGCTGGGTGAGACTCTGGCCCTCTCTGATCCTCACCTGGAGGAAGAGGGTGGAAAATGATGATCATACTTGTGTTTATAAATCTTTCTTAAATATATATTTACTTATATCTGTTTAAATATCACATTTATTTCAATGTTTAATATTAAAAGTGTTTTGGGTCCTTGTTTAGAAGTTTGGTTATGTTTCTGTGACCAACTAGTCTATGCTAAAATTCATTTTGCTATTAGTTTTGCTTAAAGTCATTGTTTCTAAGAACCTGTTGAAAACTTTAAATGAAGACTTACTGTAGTCTCTTCTTGTGTGTGTATTCAGTTTAGATTAATTTGCAGTTATAATTTTGTTAAAAAAGGATGGACAACTTTCTGGAAACACTAAGACATTTTCCTTAACAACCTCATACTGTTACCCTTTGAATTCTTTCTTTAAGAAAATTCATGTGAGTTTTGATATGAGCAATCATATTTTTGTCAGCTATGAAATCCACTTCTAGATTATTAGAACTAGAAACACACTGCAAAAAAATGCAAAATGTCTAAACTATATGATTTTATTAATAACCTCACTGATAATTTTACAGACACATGAAAAGATGTGTTAGAAAATATCATCTATGATTTACTGATCATTTATGTCAATAATAATCATTGAGTTGAATATAGCATTTAAATCACTTCAGTATGTCATGCCAGCTCTTTAGAAATACCAAGTTAAGAAATATCTTTCTGGTATAGGGAAGGGTTTTGTAAGAAAAAAATTAAAATAATCTAAGAATTAGTCATCACATTTTTGTGTAAATTATATTTTCACATTAAAATTTTGGTGGTCCCCTGCAAACTCTATCTAGCTTATTTTATACTTTAATAATTTTGTGTGCAAAATGCTTGAACTATCTATTTTCATGAAATCATTTCCTTGTATATGCAACTCTAAATTCTAAAGATAGTTTAAGCCTCTATGCCTCATAGGCATTCTGGCTTTATATAGAACTTTCAGATGGGCTTTCCAGAATTTCTGAGACTCTTGACTTGAGAAACATAAAACTATCAGGTTGTTTAGAGGTATCTTCGGGTCTGTCATTGTCAGTGTAAAACCTGGAGAGTGAGGAGTTTTCTAGGGGATAGTAATCAAAAGGATAAGGTGATGACTAAATATATTGACAGAAATCGAACATTCAAAATCATTTCTCTGTTTTTAGTACTTTTTGGAATTTAGCTATTTGAATTTAGAAGCCTTAAAATAGAAGTTTAGAAAATTGTGGAAGGTTATTTTACAGATCCGTCACTTCAAATTATTTAAAAATCTCTCTGCTTAAAAAGTTATGTGGATAGAATATTTAAAATTTTGTCACTGTAAATATAAAACTAATTTTGTTATAAGAATGTTTATAAACATAAAAAATTATTATATAACTTCTCTTTAAAGTATGTTTTATTTTTAACAGATTTTACAGTAAACAATATGCAGTGGAACTTTGATAGCTCAAAGAAAAGTGGGAAATTCTGTCAAACCACTTCCACATTACCCTGCAGTATGTTAACTCCTTCCACCCCTCACCGCACTAAAGGCCCTGTGCCCCTCTCTGGCCCTTCACACTTGCTCTGTGGCTGTCTAAACCCCCGTTCCATGGCAGCTGTTTGTAGCTAGTGCTGCTAAAACCCCAAGAATAGTATTTTTTTCTTTCTCAAGTCCAGCTGAGATCCTTATATGCTCAGTGTGACTGTTCTCTCTTCAGTGTAAAGGAAAAAGCCATTTATTTACATAATTCATTCAGAGGTATACTTTTCTAGTAATGCTAACTGAATAACTTCACCTTACATATACTATTGTATCCAATGTGTTGTTGAATTGTATTGCAATTAATTTTTTTTGGTAGTGTGTCTTTCCCACTGAAATAGAGACTTTATGGGAGCAGACATCCCAGTTATCATGATTCCTCTGTAGCATCTAGTTCAGGCTCAGTGGTATTCATTCATGTTTCTTAAAAAGGAGTGAGCTTCAGAAATGCAGAAAAGAAGCATTGCACTGTGGGCGATTATGGTTGAGTGGGAATGGAGGGAAGATCTATTAGGATGAATTTTGAAGGATGGTTCAGATTTGTATAAATCATGTCCCTGGGTGTTAAAACAGTCTTGCGTTTCTGTATATCACCACCCACCAATCTGTACACAGAAACATTTCATATAGAGTTGAGTGTCTGCTATGTGAGTAAGGTTATGTGGCTACTTATTTCATCTGAGGACTGAAGGAGGAAATGAGAAATGAAGTACAGGTTGGGGACATGGACTGAATTTAGAGGAGATAATAGGTACAGTGAGGTACAGACTGAGGGCAGGCAAAGATGGAGAATATATGCTGGGAAATCAAAAGAAATAAGTTTACTAAATTTGTTTTTCCCATTTGTGCTCAATGTCATGGCCTAATTTACTTAAATGCAATAGGAATGAATATTGATAGATTGTATAATAACAACTATACATCTGTACTCATTAATTTTTTCATAATATATTTTATGAAAAGAAACATCACTTATTTTTGAAGTGTATTTTGACATTCTCAACTAAGTTCAATTTGAGAAACAATATCTCAAAGAAGGAATGTTACAAGTTTAAAACTACAATAGTTATTATTCTCCTGTAGTTATTATTTTAATAGATTAACTTATTGGTTCTATTTTCTCATATTTAGTAGCTGTCTAATTTATCAGATAAAAGCAATAGTCATGTCAAATCAAAGTAAGTGAATACTGGGCATGTTACATAGAAAATTTTCCATGATCACACAAAATGAAGCACCGATACTATAATCCAATATATCCAAGAACATGAACAAGTAGTACACCATCTTTATTGGAACAATTTCTTGACATAAAATTTTTTGTACTTTAATATACCTTTTTTTCTTAGTTCAGAGAAAAATTACTTCTTGTACTCTGAGATGTCACTGTCATCTAAAACCACTTCAAGATAGATAAAAGTCACCATATCAAAAGCATTCACTATATCTGCCCACATGTTAAAATATTTTTAAAGTTTCAAGAGAACAGCCAGTACAAAGCATGACGATACTTTTTAAAAACTTGCATTAGCACAATACTACATGATTATTCACAGAATGATTATGTTTGAAAAAGTTTAGTTTACTCCAATTTCCCTGCCATCTTTCATTTTATCTGCAACTCTGATTTTATGGTTGAGTTTGACTCTGCATTGCTCAAAGCACATCTTTGCTAAAATAAATATAAAATATTTATATAACTTACACTCATGGGGTTTTATTAAGAAAAAACAGTATCAGAAGACAACATAATTCTGAATAACTAATTTCACCAGAAAACTTTTTAGAAAATGCCTTCTAAATGAAGAAAGTTGTTCTGACAGTACCTATAAACACAATGCAGAAAGTAAAATATTTTCTTTTATATTTATGTTTCAAAAAAATGAAAGATGAGAATAAACCACTTTTCTTCATTTACTTTCTGCTACACTGCCTGGATATTTTCTTTAGAGTGTGCTGGTGGCGTGACTCTGCATGTAACAGAGGCCTGACCTGTAATTAGGTGTGTGTCAGACACGTCTGAGGGATGCAGCAAACATACGCAGCCAAAGAGGATTGTTCATGTCATAATCTCAAATTAAACAAAATTATTTTTAATTATCAGCATTTAGGCTAACTTATCTGAATTGAACATGGGATGAGTGTGATTTATCAAAAGAAAATAAATAGTCACGGCAAGTATCACAGGAAATTGAAGGTCAATAAGAAAAT
This sequence comes from Trachops cirrhosus, assembly GCA_028533065.1. Classification (NCBI taxonomy): domain Eukaryota; kingdom Metazoa; phylum Chordata; class Mammalia; order Chiroptera; family Phyllostomidae; genus Trachops; species Trachops cirrhosus. The sequence goes on along the minus strand of CM052539.1, from coordinate 180,000,108 downwards.
CACAAGAGTTACGTCAGTCCCATGCAACACGTTAGAGATTTGCGCTACAAAAGAAACAGGATGTGAGTCCTAAATGTGGGTCATTTATGTTTCACTAATAAAAATTTAAAAAGAAACAGGGGAGATTAATATTAATAATGTATGTACTCAAAATACCCTTCTTCCTATAATCAATATAAAAACATTAATGAGATTAGTTTACAGCCTTTTTTTAATACGGTCTTTCAAATCTGTGTGTATTCTTACAACTGACAACACCTCTTGATTTCCACTAACCACATTCCAAATTCTTATTAGCTACATGTTTTAACACATACCATTTTGGACAATTAAGGTTTAGTGTACTTCAGTATACAAATGCAGCTTTTAAAATTTTTCACCTTTACAAATTACTCATGACCACCTCAGTTCTGTTGTTTTTTTATGTCCTTTCTACTTTGCCTAAGGAAAACAATATAAAATTTTCTAGTGGTAATGCTCCTGGTCTTTGTTGAAACAGCTATAGGAAATTAACTGGTTTATGTTAAACAATCAATTTTAAAGAATCATTTTACATTAGAGTATTAGAAGTAGAAGTTATAATCAACCCATGTATATATTTATGTATTTATACATATATTATGTAGTATACATTTATATGTAATCAAATTATAGACCAAGTTTAATCTATTTATAGAGGGTTCATTTTACATGAACAACAAATAAGGTATAACATATTTAATATATACAACATCCTAAAGTGAGTTTTGTTTTATTTTAAAAAAGAATTCTAAATACATAAATAATTCTAAATAATTTATTTTATGCTTTCCTTTGTTGTACTTGTTTTCAAATATTCACATTTGTGACATTTATTTAACCTGTATAATTACAATTATTTAATTTTTACAAAATAAAAATCTATTGACTGGAAAGTTGTTCTCTTTAGAGCGCAGAATTCAAAAGAGCTAAATTATTCAACATTATATAAATGTTAATGTTAATAATACAAAGTCTAAAATCTAGATGCCATTCTGATAACATCCAAACTGTACTGAATTCGGTACAGATGCTTAAAATCAGCAGGAAGATGGACATAATTCCTTCTTAGATTTCTCAGTTTGCTTCTGTACTTTGTAAGAAACCTTAACTTTATTTTTAAAAGTATAAAGCCATGTCAGAGCCTCAACTTCTAACATACACTGCAAGAGGTAAGGAAGAGAGAGCAAGGGGAGAAAGATTGATTGGCAGAGAAAACTGACTGATTAGAACCTGCAGGATTTATGGGAAAACCAAGGCTTCAATTCAGGGATTTCTGACAGGATAAAAATCTGGGAGGTTTTTCAGAGAAGCCAGACCAAGTTGCTGACCCAGAATAAATGAATATGTAACACCGTTCTAACTTAATCACAGGTATCCTCACGGAATTTAAGAGTTATGTAGATCATCTGTAAAGTGAACATGCCACCATAGGACAGTTAAGAGTTTGTCGTGTGTGCGTGTAGCACTGTAGGCTCACGAGCTTGCACTGAGATTGCTTGCATTGCTGCAGATGACAAGATAAATATTGTTCACTGCCACAGCTCATTTTTCCTTTTTTAAGCTATGAAAATATATAAAGAAAATGATGATAAGGAACATTATATCTTATTGCTGTCCTTGATGGAATTCAAGATGAAAAATACTACATTTAAGGGAATACATCTGAAGTATTGCATATATTAGGGTAAATAAAATTGCTTGTGATACAGAGGTGAAAGAGATCACTAAGTATAGTTTCATAACACTTTTAGTTAATAAAAGTAATGTCTCCAGCCATAGACAAAAGTATTAGAAGCATATCTACAGAATAACATGGCAAATTACAATTGCATAATATATGTTTATATATGTATGTGTGTGTATGTGTGTGTGTGTGTGTGTGTGTGTGTGTGTGTATATATATATATATATATATACACTAAAGATAAAAAACACATTTTACCTGAATTATCTGAATATTCAGGCAATAGCATTTTTAAACAATTTCTATTAAGTTGAATCTAATTTAAAATGTCAAAAACTGGTTCTAAGGAACTATATGCTTTACTCCCTTTCTGCTAAGGGGAAGCCACTTCCTTAGCTACATTGTGATTCATTTGGAAGAATGGAATTTGTGCTAAGTGTCTTCATATTTTTTATCCTTAGAATCAAAGCTTCCCATAGAAAGATCCACATCAAGATAGTTTATGGAAGAAAAGAGCAAAAATCATATAGAGTTTATTAAAAAAGTTTCTGAAACCTCAGCTAAAATAGTGTGAACATAGTAGGGAAGAGGTATATACATTTGGAAAATAGTATAATTTGTAATGAATGAAAATGTAAATTATGAAAAATGAAAAGCATAAGATAATAATATATAAATAGCTTTTATCATTTAATAATATATTATTTGTATTAATAGAATCTGTCATTCAGTTATCCTTACATATCTAGAGTAAGAACACATTTCTGCCTTATGACCAGACTTGGAAATGATCACTTGCATACAAATATATGAGGGAAGACACATGAAAAGCTAACTTTGTCCCTGAATTTTTACTAAATTTCTATAAAAATATAAATCAGTATGTATTTTAGTTCTGAATATAAAGATTTTAATGTCATAACTCTTATTATGGCTGCTAGTAATAGTTTGTGAAAATATAGCCTATAATTTCAGAAGGATAAAAGTAGCTCTTTGCATAGGGACAAAGTTGAAGAGAAGAAATACAAAGATTCAGAAGAGCCATAATCTGTAATTCGATTGGCCTTTATACACAAGGTGGCATCAATTTTGAGTAGCTATGTATATTAACATCTTTACAATTACTGGCTTATTACTAAAATCAATCCTGTAGATGGCCAAGGTGGGGACTGATTGTCAGGTGCCCGTGACCAGTGAGAAGCTGACACTCTAAGGCGGAAAACATACATCAGTAGCAGGACGGACACATCGATGTCTTTCTTTGGTGTGGAGTGATAGGTCCTCTAAAAGTCTGGTTTCCCTCGTCATTTAACGTTTTTGCATGACCCAAATATAACTGGGTTTCACATAGAACACTTTCGTTTCTGGCTTTAAATTCAAAAAGTTCAGTTTGATATGCAGTTTTAGCCAGTTAAAATGATTTTTAAACTGGCAAATAATTACATGAAAAAATAAACCTTTCGTATATTGCTTGGTAAATATGGAAAGGAGAGTGTTCCAAACTACAATTTGACATCAGAAATTGTAGCTTTTTATGAAGGGAATCTGATTTAATTAAATGGAAACTGTGAGTAAAATTTTTTTCATTCACATAATGTATTGCAAATTCCATCCCTTTTTCAGATGAGAAAAATTAGAGGAAATAAGATATTTATGACCCTAGAAGTAAAATAAATGACATATTTGTGAACAAATTAGGCTGAGCAGAGGTCTAAAGTGTGATTCAATTCAGCACGCTCTCCCCTTGATCTTAAACACTCCTCACCAGTCATTGTAAGTGGAGGTCAGAATTCCCTTGATGTAGAACTGCTGCATTATCCACTTAAAATGATTTACATATACTGTGGAGGGATTACAATAGGCTCAGCTAGTACTCATCTTCACATATAGATACAAGAAAGAGAAAAGGAAAAAAAGTGAAATGTACTATGTAATCATTGTGTTATGTGCTATGTGAAATCATTCAGCTTAAGATAGAAAAAATAATCATTCAAAATTACACCTGCTGTTTATCTCACCGGATAAGTCTGAAAATACAATACTGTTACTAAAGTTTATTACCTAAGCAAAGCTTAGTCTTTGTTCCCTAAAAAAACAACAGTAATTGAGAAGTTTAGGGTTGCTTTATGAAAGAATTGACTCTTTTGTGGAAGGGTATATAGCAAGCTAGAATAATAATAGTAGTGATTATTTCTATATCTTTTCATAATGCTGAAATGTTATAATTTGCTTACTCTATACACATATAAGGATAACTAGTTAATTTAAGTATTTAGGCAACTAATGTATCCTTAAATGGTCTTAATAGGTTTATATATAATAGTCCCAATTCAGTTATGCTTTTTATATGCCATAAATTAAATTTCTATTTAAATATAAATTACATTATTTTCAAAACATATTTGCTACTTAAAATATGATCTGATATTTAATTTTAGTAATGAGGTATTAATCACAAATGAATTAAATAGTCTGTATGAGTACAAAGGTAGATGGATAATACAAATAAATAAATACTTTAATAAATAATGAATGTCTTCATTTGTTGCTGTGGACCTTCTCAAAATCCTGTGTTGACAAGACTGTTTTAACAATGTTCATCACTTTGGTCTCTGATAATTTTTTGTAACCAATATTATTTGAAATATTCTTTCCCTTCATGAGTACAAAACGATGTTAATATAAATCAATGTTCGGCAAATAAGTGTTTTAAATGATTCAGGAATTTTTTCAGAATACATATCATTATCTCTTAAAATAGGTTTGAAGTGTAATAGCATTGAAAATCCATATTTAAAGTACAAAGGAAAGGTCTTTTTTGTTCAAAACCAAATCATTTACCTAATAAACATTACACATTATATTTCATTTCCAATATAACATTTTATTGCATATAAACTATTTTTCACCTAAGAACACTTCTATCAATCCACTTTATAAGAAAGGCATCAACTACATAAATTAGGACACAATTAAAATCACCAAGTAATTTTATGTCCAAAACTGTAAGCTCTAAGTCTACAGTCATGAAACCTGTTATTGATTAAATAAATACTGCTGTTGATTAAAATGACTACTATTTTATTTCTCACTCAGATAATTGTTAATTTTCAAGAAATTCAAAGGGATACATTTATAAATACGTTTTTTTATTAAAAGCCTTATTCTATTTCAACTTTGGAAGCCAAATGATTCCATTATGCCTCAGAAATTCTAAGAATCATTTAAGCTACTTGAATTCCTAATGAGTTTTTCTTTTCATCACAGTAAAGATAGTTATTGGTCATGTCCGTGTTTTTAATTGGAACATGATCTCTCATTTATGCTCTTTGGTATATGAATATAATTTATATGCCTAATCTGGTTAAGTTTCTTTTGAGAAGGAAGCAAATCATACACAATTTCCTGCCATCAAAGAAGTAAGTTCATTTTTGAATTCAAATGATTGATCACAAAAATTGATGAATTGCTATTTTAAGAATATGCCTACCAGAGTAAATGCCATTTTTAAGGAACCTCACATGTAGCAGAAACTTAGAAAAATGTCATGTTATCCTTTATCACCTGCTTGCTCAATAGTTTTGCTTTGAATATGTAAAGTACATTTATTAATCTAAATAAAACTTATTTCTAGGGAGAAACACACACTGTTCATGACACATATGAGATAATTTGTTTAACCTTTATACCAACTCTGAGTTTCACTCTTTCCCCTTTATAGGACAGGATATTGAGGAGAATATATATATTTAAAAACACTATGGCCCCGATCTTGAGTTTGAACATACTTCTCTCTGACAATACTTTTTAATCAAAACACCATGCTTGTCTGTAAAACCAATGCACAAAAGATCTAGTTTAGAGGAGGAATTTGCAAAGTCAAATGAGTTGAAGATCCATTTTATTTTCCAAGGGCTATGAAAAATAAAAATAAGAACTCTGTGATATTAATTGTATATTAAAGCACATTATATAATAAAATAATAATGCTATACTGCTTTTAAGTTTAATTATTACCTAAGGGACAGGTAAATATATTTTACTTAGTAACATGGTTCTAATTGCATAGTACATATCATAAAATAAATGTATGTTCATGATCTTTGTAGATTCCAAATATTTTAAGGTAAATAGCATTGATTCTCCAATTTAAATCCAAAATGCATATGGTCATTAATTAAAATCAAAATAAGTGATCACAGGTTCAAGGCAAATTCAGATCAGGCTACCTGGTTGATAAGGTTTTAAATTTTATATTTTCCATTCTAGAAGAGGGGCACTTACCAGACACAGTCACCTATATAGCTAGCCAAGCTAATTTTTTCACTTAAAAGTAAAAGAGAAAAACTAATAACAAAATCAGTTTATTTCATGTACACTGTTCAAGATTTGAAACACACCTCCATACGATGAGGAATACAGTCCCTGCCCTTTCATACATCTATTTTTCTGTACAACACCTGAACTATGCAGATGACCTGGAGGTACCAGTAAAGATTATGCTGGATTCTGGTCCATTTTACTGAGGGGGACATGGACAATTCCAGTTTCAGAAGAGATGACACTGATATTACTGGAAATCTTAGTATGTATGTGAAAGTTCCCTTAGAGAACTCATTCTTTCCCATAGCTAACTGAAAATATCTTCATATGTTTAGAATGAAGGCTTTTTATTTTTAATAAAGTTTTGGGAAAGAGGAAAATCCTCTCTCTTAGTACATTTGTGATATTTATTTTTTAATTTTTTGTTTTACTGCTTAATAGCAGCTTACATTGCTTTTCAGTTACATCCATATGTTTACAATGAATTCACATGAACTCTTTCCAAGATATTCATTCCCAGAATATTGCAGTGAGCAAAAGGTAACTCTCCGTGATTTTTAAAAGTTAAACTTTTTATAGGAAGAATATTTTATGCATCTTAAAGTACTACTTTGAATGTTTATGAATTTTCACTGCAAGAATCACTTGGGAAATTTGTCATTTTAATAACTAAAACCAAATGGCTACAATGCATTTTAAAATTATCTAGGTGTATTAGAAAATTTTATTAGAAGTATTTAAGATTCATTTCAGAATTACCAGTAGAACTCATCTTGAGTGAAAATCTTCAGTCTTGAGTTTTAAGTCACTAACAACTAACTAACTGCAAACCCAAGTTTTAATGATTAACAAGCACTATAGATTGTATATAAGAAACACGAAATGGACACATTCTTTACCTCTTAAATTAGGACTTTCTGACTATGCTTAATTCTCAGCAGCAAAATGTAACAAGATAAAATTTGAAGACTAGTAAGTTCATGTTTAAAAATTTACAGAATGAAGCATTATTTATTCTTATGTTAGAATTTTGAGAAAGCCATCATGGAATCCAATTTGTAAAAAATTATGAGTTAAGATATTATAATCATTTTCTTATGAGATTCATTTGAGTTTAATAAAGCTTTATAAAGTGCCATGGAAAATAAATCTCAGTTCCAGTTTGTTGTCTCCAGGACTATTTATAATAATTTCCTCCTGTATCTGGAGAAGGAAAATGCATATTATACCTATGAAAACACAGAATGGTGCCAGCCACCTGCTTAATGACAAAAGCAAGTTACCATAATCTGTTAGTTAGCAAGTTTCAAATCCTGTTTCTACAATAAATTTTCTGTGAATTAAGAGTTTTAAGTGACTCTCTCCCACAAAAACATAGAACTCTTTTTTTCTTCATAAGCCCAGATACGTACACAGATTTGATTCCCAGTCACGTCACTCACGCAGGTAGCGGGTTTATTCCTGTGTTGGGGGGAGTATGGGTGTATGAGAAGGCAACCGATTGATATTTCTCTCTCACATTCTCATATTGCTCTCTCTCTTTAAAAAAAATCAGCAATGAAAGAAATGTCCTTGGGTGAGGCTGGAAAAAAAAGAATATAAGAACCGCAGATATATTCAGTAATTAGATATTTGCCCTGCCTTATAAATTGAGTCATACAATTTATTTCTGGTGATCATTCTTATTGTGGGCAAGGTTCCTAATTTAAATTCTTAAGAGAGAGGTGAAAGTTTTTTGAGAGCTTGCAAGGACTCTGTTCATTGCCTTCAGCTTTGAATAATTGGCAGACCAAAGTGGCACATTTGTGGAGGCCTGTTCTGTGCCTCCCTCTGTATGTGAGTAGTGTTAAAGTGAACTGTTTTACTTTAAAGAGAAAAAATAGGATTTTATGTTACTAAAGCATTGACAAATGTGAAAGGGGCAAGACAAAAAATCCTAGAGTCATAGATTATTTTTTATTGAAATATATCAAATGGATACATGGAGGATGTTTGAGAACTAGTTTATAAATCATAAAAAAATAGATTCATTTTGACTCAGTGATTTTTTGAAAATTCTGTTCATATTAGAGCAAACCTTTTTATTTTTAACCTTTGTAATTCAAAGATATTAAAATTTCTGAACACTTAACTCCCAACCTTAGAAGTCTTAAATGCTTCTCACTGTAAACACTTTCTTTATAGAAATACTTATAATAATTGGCCAAAAATCTGACACTTATAAGGAATGCATTCTGTAATGATTTAAATGAATATTTGTAGACAGAAATTTCAACACACAGACTCCCAAACAGTTTAAGCCAAGTAACTACTCAGGGATCGAGAGACCAAGGTTATGGAAAAATGCTCACCTACTTTTGAGGGTGTCCTGCTTTAAATAGTTACCCAAATTAGAAATATATTTTAGTACTAAGATATATTTTATAGAAAGACATATTAAAACAAAATTAGAAAAAAATACTCTCCAAAATTAAAATAAAAAACTCCTGTTGATACCTGAAAATGAGCCCGAACACCAACTGGAACTACTGATTGCTTTAACTGGTACACTTTGTTCTTTAGAAATTCACGCAGTGAATTATGGCTGTTTTTATTTCATATTATACCCATAGTAATGGAAAGGTGATGGGAGTCATCAAGCCCAGTTTCCTCAATATTAGGAAGTACTGTAAGAATTCTGTGTAGAGAAAATAGAAAAAAAGTTTGTCAGTGCATTAATAGCAGAAATTACAGGTTTAATTATTTTCCACATATATGTGCACACTTAACCTCATTTGGAAAAAATAAGAAGTTCTGGGATTCTTATAAATTTCTCAAAATAGAATATACAAAAATAAATCTTTAAACCTGTTAACAGTAGAGATCCCACATAATTGGTGGGTGTGTTTTGGTTTAAGTATTTATGCTAAGACAATCAAACAAACTAAATAAACCAATACATGAAACTCCAAAGCAAAGAAAAAATATATATAATTAAAAAGCAACTGCTTTTTAAGGAAGTAAAAAATGTTTATCTTAACTATTTTTTAACCACATTTTAAGCATTCCCTTCAGTTTGTCCAGTTTTTTCTACAAGGCTAAGGTCAGTAGTAAGTAAAACTTTCCAATAATGAACTCAGCTGTAATGCTTAATTTTATGCATCAACTTGACTGGGCCACGGAGTTATGCGGCCAAATGTTATCGAGTAAAGCAGAGCTCCTTCCCTAATGTGGAGGGCCTCCTCCAATTAGTGGAAGACTTGAATAGAATAAAAAGGTTGGCTCCTGTTCTCACAAAAGAGAATTTCTCCTGCCCAACTGCCTTCAAGGTCGGTCCCCTGTTTTTTTCCTACATTTGGACTCAAGCCAAAACATCATTTTTTTTTTCCTGGATCTGCAGCTTCCTGGCCTTCTAACTGGTTCTCAGACCTTTTGTTTCAGACTGAAACTACATCAGCATCTCTCCTGGGTCTCCAGCTGTTCAATTGCAGGTCTTAGGACCTGTTAGCTGTCATAATTGTGTGAGCCAATTCTGTAGAATAAATCTTTTTTTCTCTCTCTCTTGAGAAAGAGATAGTCATAGGCATAGACATAGACCTCTCCAGCTGTTATATCTCTTGGAGAATTCTGATACACCAGCATTATATACTACTATCTTGACATTTTCTATATATATATATTAATTGTCACATTTGTATTAAATGAATGGTAAGGGTGAATTTATTATCTCTGTCAACACCACAAAGAAGATAGAAGCTATTTATTATACAACACATCTCTGTGTCTTTAGTCACTCAACACCAAACCCAATGCCTAATCTGAATATGGTTCTGACCTCACATGACTCTATTAATTCTTTCATTATGGTTAAGATAGTAACATCAAAATAGTATAGACTTTAGTGTATTTAGCTACTTACTGAAGTGTTTACTTAGTGTTTATATGCCAGAATGAATAAAGCATTATTCCAAAGGTCTGCCGCATCTTGAGTTTTGAAACACAAAATGCTTCCGAGTGCTGGAGTATGCACAGGCTCCACCCCCTGCTGCCACAACTTTCCTGTTTTATAGATAAGAAAACTAAGATCCCATGGAAGAAAAATGACTTATCTTAAGGTAGCATGACTAATTAAATTAATGCCATAGGAAGGAGTGGAATAAAACATTTTCCATGTGGGAGGTAGGGTCACCCCAGCAGGAAAGCGTAATTTATCACAGACCTTGTTTAAAATCCATAGTGTATTGTGAAGATAAAAAGAAACATAACTTTTAGTCAGTTTTGTTATTGATTTAACTTCTCTGCACAAGAAGTACCCTTTTAATGCCTGGATGCAGGGCAGAGAGCTTCCACGGTCACTTCTTCCCTGAACCCTCACTGCTCAAATCCTATTCTTACTCTGTTAAGGTAAAACCAAAAACGCTGATCATTTCTCAAGACTGTTTTCTTTCTAAGTGTTTCAACTAATCATGTGCTTTGTACATCAAAAACTTGAAAATACTTAAAATACAAGAGAAAAATATAACAAAAGTAGTGAATGTTTTAAGATGCCTCAGTGTCACTAGATTTTGAAGGCTACTCAGGTACAACTTGAATAAGGGTAAAGACCATGCTATAGCAGGAGACAGTGGGGAGAAGAAGAACCCGCAAACATCAGGGAGACCCAAGGCTTCCAAACAGTGTTTCCAGGGCCTGCTCTCAGGTGCAGAGGATGTGCTTTGCCATAGGCTTACAAATCTCCAGGATATGCCCCAGGCACCTGCTGTCAAGGGAGCCAATCCATAAACCTACTAAAGGGCTATTTACTCCCTTATTTTTTAAAAATTTTTACAGAGCTAAAACCAGGCTGTGTACAACTAAAAATCAGTTATAACCTATAATGGGGGACCACCCGAAGTGGAATTAATTATCTTTTGAAAGCTTGTAGTACAGGCTTCCCCCACTAGGTGAGTGTTCTAGGAACCCATCTGTATCAGTGTACTAGCTGGGGCTGTTGTGAGAGGCTGCATTCAACCTCAGTGAGTTTTTCTGAAGGCTCTTTCAACGTGTTTGCCCACTTCATGATGGGTGATTTGCAAGTGCACCCACCCACACCACGCTGAATGTTCAGCAGTTTTTGACCAAAAAAGGAATGACCTCCATACCTCACCCTACCTATTCACCTGATTTTGCCCCTAGAAACTTTTTTTGTTTCTTCAGATGAAGAAAAACTGTCAAAGGGAAACATTTTGCTGATATGGAAGGGGTGAAACAAAAAATGGCAGAAGCACTAAAAGACATCAAAATCGACAAGTTCAAAAACTGTTTTGAGCAGTGGCAAAAAAGTCTCTATAGGTGTATTGCATCAAATGGAGAGTACTTTGAACGTGACTGAAGTTTAAACATGTAGGAATAAATACATGATTTTTTATAAATAAATTCCATTTTGGGGGTTCCCGCTTGTATATGTCTGAATATTTTAATAACATATGTAGACAAACATGAACACAATGTTTCCAATGGATTTTTGGCAAAAAATCAGTCTATTTTAAAATCACTGAAAAGAAAATTATTCCTCTTTGGCCACAGATAAGTATTATGGTTCCAGCGATCCTACCGATAAGCAAAAACAACCACCAAAAAGCTGCAGGTTTCAATTGTTCCAGGACAGTCCACTTCTGGTTCCTTGGCTTAGCTTTGTTAATTACACCTGCCTTGAAACCCTCATTCTTTATTTTGTGTTTTATAATATACCTGTAGGGTAGAAAAGGCAGAAATATAAGTTCTAACATACTAATTATTTATATCATCCAGTGAGTTCTAGGTAATATATGTCAATACAAGTTATGAGTCCTACACAAGCTTAACAACTCTGTACTTCTTTTTTGTAAAGTTTAAATCTATGAAAAGCATTAACATATTCATCTGCCACTTAACATTGGGCATGGATTCTGAGAAATGCATCGTTGGGCACCTTTGGTGTGGACAGACGTAAATGGCATAGCCAGCCACGTACCTCAGCTGCTCAGCACGCCATTGCTGTGCACGCAATCCTTCATCAGCCCAAACGCTCTGCAGCTCATGGCCGTCGTTGAATTTAAGGTAGTCGGTAACCATTAGATCAATCTAAAATTTCTCTCACCAAACCCATTGGAAGAACACTTTCAAAAACTTCCAATTCACTTCCCCAATATATTTGGTCATCGACACCAGTATCATCATAGATGTTGCTAAGTCAGTCAAAGGGCCAGCTCTCAATTCTAGATCCCCAGTTTTGTATTTCCTATTTCATATTACAAGTTTACACTGACATAGGTCCCCAAAAGATTTTTTTATTAAATATTCCCTATTTTATCTCCTCTCATAAATGTCTTAGATAAGCTTAAAAACTTTTGGGGATAATCGATTGCACTATTGGATAAGTTTGTTTTAAAATTTACTCACAGTGCCTTGAGAATTACAGAGCATTTATGCAAAATATCCTCTCCATAAATGTATTTCCATAGCTTACTGGGGCAAAAGATTTCCCACAGCTTTATTCTTGTGCTTTTCTCTGCCAAGGTCAAAGACCATTTCTCTGAGATCTGCTACTTCCTGCAGGGGTGTCCAAACATTTGGCATCTCTATGTCACACTGGAAGAATTGTCTTGGGCCACACATTAAATATATTGAGATATGTAATCACACAAAAATCACATGATGTTTTAAGTAAACTTACTTTATTTTACTTAATGAATATGGCCCAATATTCATAGCCATCCTGAGCCCAAGGAGGCCCTTGGGCCACAGATTAGACACCCCCTAGAGGAACATACATGAACAGCCCTTTCCAGATGGTGCGCGTGTGACTTTCCAACTGTGTCTCCTGGAACGCTAAAAGCCTTCCAGGAGAAATATTGAAATTTGTACATCCATTTTCCTAAAACCGTATCCTATATACAGGCTACTTGTTATCTTTTACCTTCTTCCTAAAATAACATTCCCTCTACATGGCTGTGTAAAGCCGTAAGTCTTTTCCCTCAGTATAGCACTCTGTATTAGAGACAAGTTTGGTTTACCCGGTGACTCCTAGACTTGAGCCAGTTTCACTCAAGGCTCTCTTAGAATGTTTGAAAACATTTTGTCTCATCTACCAAACATGTTGCCAGTGAGTTTATTGACTGAGTACAGTATAAGAATATATCTCTGAACCAGAAATGTCGAACCCCTCCGCAGAATGTTATAAGGCTAATTGTCACTTCCAAATATAGTTTGCTTGGAGTCCAAACAACTCCTTAGCGGTATACACAAAGGGCAGTGAGGCTACTGTGAGCCCACCAAGTCTTCCCTAAACTAACGTTGGTTTTAGTTTGCTAAGCGTTCTTTATGTTGATTGTGGCCTCTTTTCTTAAAGAGAGTTGGGACAGACAATACACAATAAGTTGGGCACAGAAGGTATTTTAAGTCCATCGTATAAAGAAAATATATAAAGGAACTTCTCTCAACATACTGTAATTTAAGTAAATAATTACATATACAAACACACATGTACACACAGTTTATTACGTACAACTTTGATTCTTTTCTTTCCAAAATGATCGTTATTTTTCATAACAATAGTAGCTCATATTGGGATTTCATTTATCTTCTAATTATTTAAGAGTCATTTTCTGCCAATCCTTGGCTTCTGCCTAAAGATTGGTACAAGATTCTATTGTCTTATCATTTGTATCTGGTTCTTCTGATGCCACGAGGAACACTGCTCCAAATTCTTACTTATTGGTTTTATTTTTTAACTTTTCTTTGATATTCCAGCCAGATACAACACAGCTGCATTTCAGACTGAGCCTCCTGTGAAGTACCATATGTAAACATGGCTGTTTTTTCAGCATTTTCCATTAAGTGATCTCAGGAACGTGCCCATTTAGATGGAGAGTGCAGTAGCTCCTCAGGTGAATCTAATGTAGAACCCGAAGGTGTAGCGGCCACCTGTTCACGTGTGGGATGAGTTCCACTGGGGCATATTTGCTAATACATCATTTCCAACGTCTCTGCGTGTGTTCCCCTCTCATATTGAAAAGTTGTTTTGATATAACTCATGACCTGAGGGTACGTTATGCCGCAAAATAATTTTATGTCTTTCCATAACAGAAATAGTTTCATTTGAAGCCCAGTAACAGACCAAAAATTGTCTTTCAAAGGAAATTTATATGGCAACAGCTTCTGGCAAACTTCTGCTTCAAAGTCCCAGCAGTGAATGCTGGCTGGCAGACACGTGCTTTCACAAAAGGCTCTCCACAGCCTAAGAGCACGCGGCTGATACTTCTCATAGCATTGGAGCTCTGGGGTTATACCGCCCCAGATGAGACTGGGTAAACAATTAGACTGAATTTTTTGAAACTCCAAGAGTGCCTTCTGTTTATATAACATCATTAAAATGTATCTGTTTCCTTGGTACTTCTGTGAAATGGGACTAGTAAAACTCTCAGATGTGGTACGTGATTTCTCCACAAACCAAAAACCCAATCAGTCTTCATTCTTGTTTTCATTTTGGAGTTCCTGGGGAAAATAACTTATTTTTCGTTGTTTGAGGTATATCTCTAGTGTCTCCAGTTTACATAATTTTTATAAATCTTACCATCTGTGCTCGGTTCTGTACATTAGCGTTTGGTTCAGCCCACTTGATCTTCAGATTAAATTGTCAACGTTTAATCATCAACGTGAAGAATAACAGTATTTTCAACTTAATCAAATCTAAATCTCTTTATATCAGATTTTGTTAACAAGCAGCAGGATATATATGCGTGTATATATACTGTGAGAATACAGTATTTTTTTCAGTTTCATTCCCTGCTAATACAAATTAGTTTGGCTCCCTTTTGAATTAAGAATTGAAAAAAAAGTTCACCAAATTATGATTTTATTTATCATGTTGCACAATTTGAATTGTTAACATTGTATTGGATTCATCACACTATTGAGGCAACATTTTATTTAATCCGTTTACACCCTTCTGTTAAACTCCAGGATCCATCAGCTTTCTTCACACATAACACTGGAATAGCAAACCAAATTTGGGGTACTAATACAGGTGAAAATGAAATATCCTTAAATAATCTAAAATATCCTGGTGACATCCAAATATCTTACACTTCTTAAGAAATTAACCACTTGAGTGATTTTAGGTAATTCCAAAGATTTCCATCTAGCAGACCACATTTAAATAAGAGAAGAGCGGATTGGCATGACTTTCTTCTCCTCAATGGTTCGGGTATGGGGAGATTTCTCCATTCAGACATCCATCTATTCCTGTAATACTTTCTGGTAGGGGTAATGCATTAGTACACAATACTTCCATTCATAAATTTTTACTTTGATGACATATAAGCCTTTCAGAGTTGAATCCCCATATCTCCTATTATAAGTAAATCATCCTTTAACTTTTCGTTAGCAATTTTATTAGCAACTCTGAGTACAAAGGTACATTGTGCACAAATTTCAGACAGTTTCCTCATCATCTTCAGACAATTTAATCCATATCGATGCAAATGTTCTTAGCCCCCCTCCACTTGTGTGCCATGCCACACTGACCAACTCATCACTCAGAATTATAATTTTCTTTTTTATTTCACACCATTAATCAGCACTTGTTCTGAAGAGATGGTAGTTTCCATATTTATGTCATTATCACATTTTAAAAATTCATTTAGACTAGGAAAAATTGAATGAATCTGTTCTGGTCTTTTCATAAACTGAGAAGTTGATGGACCAGCCAGCCCAACCGATATTTATTACACTCTGAAAATGTTCATAGTTACTTCCTCTATTTCCTATTTTATTTCATTGTAAATGAGCTATACAAATCCTTTCACTGGTTTAATTGTCCTGAAGTTATTCCGTGTTTTAGTCTCTTTGTCTCTTTTCAAAGTAATTTAAAATATTTCCCCATAGTTCATGTACCTCTCTCATCTGCCCCTTTAGGATGGCTACAAAATTGGCTGTGTTGGTAATATCCTATGGGTCAAGTGCAGAGTGGTGTTTTCAAACCCAGCGTGGTGGTCCTCTTTGCTTCAGACAATGCTACGAGTGAAGTTAAGTGTATTGAAATGCATCATGAAATTGTAAGTAAAGCTCTTCCTGGGGAAAATGTGGGCTTTGATGTCCAGAGCGTGTCCGCCAAAGCTTTTCTTTGTGGCGATGTGGCTAGTGGCACGACATGACCCACCAATGGAAACAGTTGGCTTCATGGCTCAGGGGATTGTCCTGAACCGTCTATGCCAAATTCATGCTGGCTGTGTGCCTGTGCTGGGTTGTCAAACAGCTCACTCTGCAGACCAGTTTGCCGACCTGAAAAAGACTGATCTCTGTTCTGGTAAGAAACTGGAGGATGGCATCACATTCTCGAAGTCTGGCACTGTTGCCATTACTGAGGTGGTTCCTCGTAAGCCCACGCATATGCATCGAGGGCTTCCCTGACAGTCCTCCTGTGGGTTTTCCATCACAGTTTGGGGAAAGTCATCGGAGTATTCCTTTCACGTAGGTTATAAATGTCTGTTACCTATTAGCAAACTTTACAAGTCCTCAAAATATTTATGATTGCTCAGTGAGCAAACAAAAAAAAAATTACAATGAATTTCAAAGCCTAAGTGTTGGGACTGGAAGCCTTTTATTATCCCTCTGAGTAATTCTCTGTTGACTCACATATGGGTAGGAATAGAAAGAAAGAATAATTGTCGGAGACCATCTTTGGCTGTGATCATGGCAAATGAAACCTTTTAGTAGTTAATCACACAGAAAATAATTTCTGTATAATTCTTACTAGATTTCATTGGCATATATAGTTGATAAAGCAAGTCACATATAAATGACATATGTCATTTAAGATGGCACTTTAAGTCCTTCACATCTTCTTTCTCTTCTTCCTTCCTCTCCTACTTTGTTTGTTGGTAGAACCTCAAAGAGGATTTCAGTTTCACATAATTGGTGCAATGGTTCTATAAAGGGTTTTTGTTACATTAGAGAAGAGACCAGTGGTGCCCAAGGTTGTGGCATCTGGGTCACGCCGGAAGAAGAGTTGCACTGGGCCACACATTAAATATACAAACACTTACAAAAACTGATGTGCCAAAAAAAAAAAAAGATTTTAAGTAAATTTTTGGTTTTGTGTTGGGCCGCATTCATAACCATCCTGAGCTGTATGGCCCACGGGCCGCAGGTCGGATACCCCTGGTAGACAATTTTTATTACTGCATCGCCTATCACACTTACTGCAGATTTAAATAAGTATTTTAAATTGGTTTAGAATAAATGTATACCTAAGCCCAGTCACCAAATACTATTTTTAACTAAATGACATTTCCTAAGTCACAGGATATTTTGTGCAAAAGTCACCAACCTTTATTTATCCTTCCAAGGACACTTATAAACTCCCCTGAGTGCTTATTAATTTGTTGAATAGGAGGCACCAGAGAAATTGCTAATTTGTATTGCGTGCATTTTGTGAACTCTGGGTATTTTCTCAAGGTGGAGGTCTGAAAAATGGAAACATTTATTTCTAGTGGTGATGTTTCTTTTTCCCAGGCAGGCATTTTGATGAAGAGCAGGGGCAGTGAAACCTCTAGGTATTCTCTCAGGTTCCATTCTGGTTATACCAGTGAGTAGAGATAAAGACATAAAGGACTTGTTGGCAGTTTGTACTATGATCTGTGAATAGTGTGAAAGAAAAGAATAAACCCGATGTTTTTATTTATACCTATATTGTCTATAGGAGAATTTACAAAGATAAGACAAAGAATTTGATCTCTTATACCCGCTCTTGTCCAAGAGACATATTATAGAAGTGTCTACCACCCCTTCACTGCTTGAAACATTGACAATTTCCAGGAAGCTGGATTATTTGTAGGAGTGACAAGTTGCAAAATGTGACTGTAAGGACTTAGACCACAGTTAAAATAACACTTGGAGAGCAATTTAGTTCCTTCTTAAGGATCTGAAGGCATTTTTCCGGTTGCTATGCTATGAGGATGGCCTTGGCCTACCTCTCACCTGACTGCCGTGGTGAGTGTGGGAGGGGCAAGTCGCTGATGAAGGTTGTCATACATGAGCTAATCCGTGTATGTTCCCCCTTTGCCATGGCCTGAGCAAAATGTGACCACCTCAACACTTTGCCTTATTTATGTTCAGCTTATTAAACTTCATTAACAGAGATTATGTCTAATGAGGAGACCACGTTATCAGGTGCAGTGATTTTTAACCTCGTACAATGGATTTTACACAGTTTCCAAGTGGTTCCTTTGAAAATACAAACCAAATGACTGGCAGAGTTTAATATGCTCTGATATCTCCCTTATGAGAGATAACTTAGTTATGAGTAGAAAAATATGGAAGTTAAGTCCCTAAAATTAGTTTTGAGGACAGATCTCATAGGGAGGGTCCCGAATTCAATGACTGGTAGTTTATATATTTGTTTGGCTATGGGAAACCGTTAAGTATTCTTAAGAAGGGGATTGGCATTGAACACTTCATTAAAAAGGTTTAAACAAGCAGATGCATAGAAGATGTCATGACTGGGGGGAACACCAGGGACAGAGGCATGATGAACTGTCTGTATCCCTTGTGAAGGCTTTGCCAAAAGTGTAGCTTTCAGAACTCTGCCCCTAAATATAAGAGAAAGGTTGAAACAGAAGGAAAACAAAACCTAAATACTACAGGGAATATAATCTATTTAGAACCAGAAGAAGATACTGTAACACTGCAATCAGACCACAGTTAGACCAGAGGATATCCAGAAAGATGAAATCTAAACCACCAGTAGTGAACTGTGGTGCCCTCTTAGACACACCCCAGGCTTCAGCGTTAGTTCAGACCACGGCACTTGTTCACAGCACATTTCACCAACTAAGCCTTGATCAACAGGAGAGAGAGAAGAAGCAGGAAGGAGAGAAAGAAAGAAGAAGGAGGGGAAGAGAAGGAGAGAAGCAAAGAAGAAGAAGGAGGAGGAGAAAAAAGGAGAAAAAGAGGTACTTGGATATTTGAAGATGTGATACTGCTGTCTGTGAGGATGGAGGAAGAATCCATGCACCAAGGAATGTAGGCAGTTTCTAGAAGCTGGAAAAGCCAAGCAAATGAATGCTCCCTTAGAACCTCTGGAAGAAACACATATGGATTTTAGAACTTCTGACCTCTAAAAGTATAAAATAATAAATGTGTTTTGTTATATTGTAAGACTGAAGTTATTGGGACTTTATTACAAGGAGAAACTAACACAACAAGGAAGAAAGGTACATGAACTACTCTGTTTCCAGTCTCAGATTGTTTCCTTGAAGTTCACTAGCAGAGTCTCTTTCTCCTGTCTTGTACCTGAAAGCTTGCAGCCACAGCACAGGGAGATCCAGAAGTGTGGCTGAAACTGGGGACAGTGTAAGAGGTAGGGAAGTAATTGAGGGCTACTGGAGAGATTGAATTGACAGAATTTGGAAATAAGCCAAACAGAAAAAGTAGTGAGGAAAAGAGAAAAAGACAAGTCTATGCCATTGTTTTTCACAATTGTGCATGACAGAGCTAGTGATCTTCTCCTGGGAAAAATCTATAAATACAGAACTTTTCTTACAATTGCTGAGTTCACAGAGGCATTGCCTAGGGTCAACTTTATAGAGTAAATTTAAGCATCCTGTGAGATGGTTTGGGTGATCTTGAAAATTTCTTCCAATTGCACAATTCTATAATAATTAGAAGACCGAAGGATTAAGATACTAAATGGGGAGGGCCCATGAATAAATGACTTTTCTTCGAACATGATTACTATGAGGTGCTGTTAGAGCACTTATGTGAAGATAGTGGACAGATCATGAAAACCACAGAAGTGGCATTTGGGCAAGTGCTTAGGGCTCCAGATGTCATCTGTGAGTATTAACAACAGCTTGGGAGAATTTGAGATCTCCACGGAAAGGTGCAGAAGGAGAAGTGTGGGCCAAGGAATCAGGATTGCGGAGAATATGCCTTCCATAATTATAACTCTAACCAAGAGTGTCCAACCTGTGGCCCAGGCTGGCTATGAATATGTCTCAACACAAAATCATAATTTACTTAAAACCTCTTTTTCTTTTGCTCATCAGTTTGTTGCTGGTGTTTGCATATTTAATGTGTGGCCCTAGACAACTCTTCTTTTTTCCACTGTGGCCCAGAGACACCAAGAGGTTAGACACCCCTGCAAGGGAATGAGGCCGGGAAGGAGGTGGGGAGTAAACAGAGGTAGGTGGCCTCCCAGGCAGCAGACTAAAAGGAGAATTGATGAAATGTGTCACAAACAGCCCGTGTGAAGTGGTGTTACCTTTAGCCTATCAATGTTACAGAGCCTGTGGGGATGATTCTGGAACGTGAGATAATCTTATTCATATTGAAGGTAACTTTAGCATTGTTAGAGGGTGGATAGAATTAGAAGAGAAATTGAAGTCAAGGAGGCCAGAAAGTCTGGGAATAATGGGAGAGCATTTAACAACTAAAAAACCTGGCAGAAAAGCTAACTTTAAACTTTCTTCTTTATTTTTTCAGTGATGAATGATATGTTTTTGAAAAATAATGTTTTTCTTTGTTCTTGGTAATAATTCATATGTTATCTGTAGAATTCAGGAAAATGGGTCACAATGAAAATTAATGTCACATACAGGTGACAAAAGACATTTGTGTGTAAAGAATAGATAGACATAAAAAATTAAGGAAATAAAATTTATAGGATTTCTAAGAAACAAAGATTATTTCTTTGTTCCTGATGAGAAAACAAGAAAGAACATTATTCTTCATCTTTTAGGACATGACAGTAGAAAGAATAACTTCTAAAAAGAGTTTTCCTTCAGGCTCCATAACTTATGATCATTTCAGATACTTTTAAGTGTTTGCCAACTTAACATACAACTTCGCAGAATCTCACAGCAGAAATGTTGGTACTTAAAATGATTTATTTGGAGCTCCATTTAGAGTGAAGAATATATGAAAATTTATGTAACTACAATTTTAGTATATCCAAAAAGATAAATTGATAGATTTGAGAGTATTTAGATTGCCTTTGTCAGTTTAAGAAGGAAGGAAAAAGGCAAACTAAATTAAAAAGTAAAAAAGAAACTGAGGTTCAGATTTTCCATGCCTGTAAATAGGAACTTGCAACAAAGAGAACTTTAACCCAGTGTCTCAAGAAGAGGATGAGTGAGAAGTGAGCAGTGAGACTTAGCCAGTGAATCTGGCCCCGGGCTGCCATTTCTTCACCAGAGCTCTGAGCTCCTCAAGCCTGGATTTGGTCCTGCACCAGCGTTTCTACTGTGTGGATATCGGATCTCAGCCCTGTTTAGCAAGCTCCAGCAGATGTCTGAGGACATCCCTGGGCCCAGCTGCAGACTGGGTGATTTCTTAATGACATCCTTCATCCGCAAGTGGAAGTGTTTTATTGACTTCTATGTAAAACATCAATGTAAATATCCTTATGAAAAATATAAATGGTAAATGTTAGTTTGACAACCATCCTATTGATTTGGGAAGTTAAGTTGTGTCTTTAAACTTGGCTGAATGACATGTTTTCATGTCACTGCTGCAATAAACGCTATTTATGTGAATAATGGAGTGCATGCCATAAAAACTAGGAAGAAATCTGTAAAAAGTTAATTGCTATGAACAAAACTATGGTGAATTCTAGCACTATGAGGAGCATTGCATCTTTGTTGCGAGATGCTTATAGAAGCTCTCAAAGGGAGGCTAGCAGCCTCCAAAATCTGGAGATGGGGCTGGCTCCAAGTTTTCTGGCTGAACAAGGCAGCTGCATGATTTGATGGGGTGAACATAAGAAAATTCTTGGGCTGAGCTTTGTAAAGGCGATAAGAAAGGAAAGATGAATTCTTGGAATGATTTCAATTTTTTAGGGGGTGGGGGATAAAGAAAGATTGACTGAGGTTTTATTAGCTTTGTGTAATTGAGATTTTTTTTTTTACAAAATACTCTTTAATCTCTCCTGATAATTCTAGTGACATCTAACACACACACACACAGCCGCAAAATATTGAAAGTAATTGAAGCTGTTCTCTCTAACAGTGATTGAGACAAGTCTTGCTTACCTTTGGCATGGAGTAAAGAACACCAGGGGAAAAAAGAAAACAACTTATAACAGAGTTAAAGAGGCAGTTATAAACCGTGCTTGCCTAACATGTTTCCTTAGGCCAAAGCAACTGTCTCAATGTTAGGCAATGCATTACCTTCTTTTTATTATTAAAGGAAACTTTAAAAAGAGAGTATAATCATGAATCTCATACAAATATAAAATAAATATTTCAGTGATTTTATTTAATTCACAAATTAATAAGGAAACATATAAGATGTTACTACTGATGCAAAAAAAATAAGATTCACACATTTGTATGCAGTGAGAGAATGCTGAAATGCAAAAAATGGTCTCCCCACAAAACAATAATCAATTGCATTCTTCTGGGCACAACTGCTTAGCATTTCCGTGGGTGGAACTCATTTTTATTGTTTATAGTTTTCTACAATTTTCAGAGTAGTATGACGCCAAACACACAAATAACCTGGATGTGTGACACAGACCCAACACTAATTAATCTTGTTTTTTAATGGTTTTGTGCATTTTAAAGTTCTCCTTACACTTCAAATCTGTAAGTAGCAGAAATAAAGAAAAACTTGTGAAATCAGACTGCCAAAGTGATAAGTAATAAGCTGTATGAGTGGAACCTCTCACCTTCAGGTCTAAACATGATACTATAAAAAATAAGTAGAGTATTTTTTTTATATTCTTTCTCTGTCTACCTTAGTAACAAACTAATTTTACTGACTTTAAATGCCATTACATCTTTGTTCCTCCTTGTCCCTTCTGTGAAAACAATATAAAATGAATTTACAGCCAATAGCAAGTTAATAAATAAATTACAATAAAAAACTACTAGAGAAAGCTGGGAGGAGTAGACATTTAGGTGATTGATATCTTAAAGGAATATGAAATAATGAATGGGTAAATCATCTGGGCTTTTATAGTATTATAGACTTATTGTAAGATGAAAAATTTAATTTTTGGTTGTGAATGCATTGGTAAAATACTGTGTCCTGAAATATGAAGAGATCATTCACTTCAGAGGATTTGAGCATGAAAACCAGATAGCTGAATGAAAGTGAATGAACTACAAAAGAAAGTGGAGATTATAGGGCTAGCAGAATAGGTTCAGAGACAGCTGTATAAATGAAAAATTAAAAAAAATAATCCCAATGGAGTTTATATTGAAAATGGATGAAGAAGTAAGAGAGAGAAAAGGTAGAAAAACAGTGTCTGAACTACTCAATTTTTTGCTATCAATGGCATTTTATACAGACCCCATGGACTTTGTATTTTTTACAAAAACAGAAATCACACTAATTTCATGATAATAATTTTGAAAATTCACTTCTATACGGCCATATTTATTATGTGCTGAATTTAAAAATGAAGGGACTTGAAAAAAATTTATTTTCCTTGCCTGGCTACATATAATCTGGCACTTTTTGGATTTCAAGTATAGATTACAGAATATGGGGCTAAATTATTTCCATTTGTATAAATTATAATCATTTATATCAATTTCAGAAATTGTGTTAAAAATCATTTTAAGTAAGATTACATCTAGGTGCGGTAACTTGTTCAAACGAACTCTTGTTAAGCACACCCCAGAGACATTCTACGGTGAGTCATTGTTTACCAAAGACCGTGAGGGCCGGTTAGGGAGAGGGGATTGTCCCTCGGAGAATCTGGAGGAGATGCACGGCCTACCCCAATGGGTCACACAGGGAGGGCCAGGCAGGGTGCAGGCAAAGAGCATGGCAGGAGCTGCTGCCCCGGCCTTTATTAGGGTCTGCAGGTGGGGTGCTTTGGGGTTCCCAGGCTAAAGCCGGACTGGTCAATTAAACTCAAAACAGTAGGTTTTCGGTCACCTGGGTGGGGTCTTATCTAAGGGGCACGCAAGGGGAAGGCCCCAGAAGGCAGAAGAGAATGTTTAACTCAGGATAGCTGGAGAGACCTATTAGGAACCTATATTTACTTTGACTTGGAGCTAATATCTGGACCATGTGCTTAAGAGGGAAAGCTTTTAAGTTTTGTAAGAAAAATATATTTACCATGACACATCCATTTTTGAAGCATGTGGATGTTCTTTTAATCAACTATACAATAAATGCACAGTTGCTTATCAATTTGAATCATCAGAAAAGACAACCTGGACAATGGTTTTTGAAAAGTGTTCGGTTATTCACTGTAGGCATATTTTACTGCTCAATTTCAATGAACCAGTGGCTGTTTGAGGCTAACCACAAAGTCCTTGCCAACAGAGAGCTTACCTCCTAAATGGAAAAACTGGTATAAACAAATATGCACGTAAACATGGAGCCTGCCTTGCAGTATTATGAGAAAAAGAAGAAAAAACTTGGTATAAGCAAGATAGAGAGAGCCTGGTCTGTGTGATCCAGTGGTCCTGAATTCAAACTCTATCACCCCAAAGATGATATTTGAGTAAAGATCTGAAGAGGGCATTCATGCAAATCTTTAGAGAGAGAGAATTTCGAGAAGTGTCAAAGAAATCCAAAAGCACAGAGGCAGGGGCATGCTCATATGTTTGGAGAACAGTTGAGACAGCTACAGCAAAGGAATCTAGGGGTCAGGATCTGATGCAGTGGGGAAGAGATCCGGGGAAATGATCATATCATAAAGGCCTTTGTAGGCTTTTGTAAGAACTTCGCTGCTTCCCAAATGAACCACTGCAGGTATTGTTATGGCTTTCTATTTAAAGCAATTGCTCTGGAAACTCTGCTGAGAATAAATTTCAGTGGAGTTTATGAGACCACTTAGAAGGCTATTGAATTAACCCCAGGGAAGGGGGTTGCATCAGAAAGATTGCAGTGGAGAAGTTGAGAAGTCAAGAATCTGGATATATTTTGATCTTAGAAATAATAAGGTTTGTTTATAGGTGATGTGCTTTGTGAGAAAAAGAGAAAGACGATATATGCTTAGGGATTTGGCCAAAGAGGATCATTCAGCTCCATTAATTAGAGGGGAAGAGACTTGGCAGAGGTGGTTTAAAAAGAAAGATCAGGAGCTTAGTTTTAATTACTAATTATTTTAAGTTTGGATAATGTTGTATGTAGAATGAGAGTAAATAAATGCAAACAACAAGTATAGACTACAGCTAGAGGAAGAGGGAGAGTGTTGAGAAGTTTTTAAAACAGTCGGTAGAGAAATAAACACCGACGATGCAGAGGGAAAGGGGGTAATAATTGCTGGAGTAGTACTGAGAGAGAGAGAAGTTGTTTATTTGTGAATAACTTGAAACTTAAAAAAAATGTAAGAATATTATCCAGATTCATCTATTATCATTTGGCTCCAATTGTTTATCATTAGTTATTGTTTTCTCTTTTTTTGAAAGTATAGGAATTAGCATAAAGGTGAATGCAGGTATAAGTATAGCTATACATTATACATATAGGTGTAGATATTGATGAAACTTATGGACTATTTGAGAGTAAATTGTATTTTGTTGTTTCTTTGTTTGTTGATTTCTTATTGAGTATGCTCGGTTTAAGTAACTGACACTATAGGAGCCAAAATTTTCATAATACTGTTTCAAAAATTTTTTACAATTCCTTTTTAAAAATGTTAAATTAAGTCTATGGATAACACAGAACACCCACAAGATGGAGGGGTACCACACATATGTAAATTTCTTGATTATTTCCTTATTTTAATCACTTACATTTCCTCACCTGACATAACTTTATATTTAGTATTTTGTTGCTTTGAAATATGTATGACTCACCACTTGAAAGGAGATGATAGCATAAATAGTTAAAATACTAAATAAAAAGCAAATAGCAAAGAATCATATCCAGAGAATCATAATGGTAAACTGTTCAAAATTAAGTTTTAACTTAATCTCATTAAATATATCTTATAGTTAGATTGAGGAAAAATGTGTTTACTGAATAAGACTACTATCAGGAAACTATAAGAACTATATGCTTTAGTGCATAATAAGCAAAGTTTCTACTAGTTTAAATTATAAGGCATAGTTTCCAAAAACAATATTAACATAAAGGTATGCATATGTAATTGATATATGATATATAATTATATAATAATATATGGCATATATGTGTATTATATACATATATGTACAAATATATATTAATATTGTGTTTATGAAACCTATGCCTTGTGATTTTAAGCTTTAGAAACCTTGCTGATATATATGAAATCCCTAAGGAATACTTGCATTTTGCTTTCAAAAAGATGCAATGGTAATTTTATTCACAGTTTAAAGACACAAAGTGCTTTGGTTTTTACAGACTTTGTTTGAATCCAGTTTCCACCTATTACTTGATGAGTCTCTTTCCAGTTCTGAGTTTCATCTGCAAAATGGAATAATTATGCCATTCCCCCAGGGTTTGTTATAAATGGCATCACAAGTAAAACGCCTTATGTATAATAGCAGGGACAAATTTCTCCTGCCTTTCACAGTTTTTTAATATGGTTGCCAGTTGTGTTTCCCTGCAGGACACAAGGCTTTGTTCACTGTTTTGAAATATCTCTCCCCTTCTGTTATAAAACCTATGTTCCTTGTAAAGTCTCATTTTTGGCCTCATGTGTTTAATTATGTATTGATTATATTAGACATATGATGACTTTTCCCTATAGTGTTATACAGTATACTGTAGAAAAAAAGAGAGTAAAAAATGTGTTTCATCAGAAAACAAGATGTCCTCCTTATCCTTGCATGTCATTTACTAAAGAGCTGACAGTCACCACAGAAGCTGCCTCTCACTGTATTACTCTGCACGCAATGAAAGATTCACACTGCGACTATGCATTCTAACTGAGGTCCGGGGGAGAAATTTGAGGAGGTTATGGACAGATTACTTGTTAGTGCAACAGGAAGGAGTGAGCTTGTCTTTAGGAAAGAAGCTCAATGGGATGTGTGCCCTGCAGACAAGCTTGGGGCAAAGATGCTAAAAGAAAGCTTGAGAACCAAATACATGAATTCTATAACAGCTTTGGATTCACCAAATGGTGTCTATTTGATTTCAGGAAAGAAATACACTGAAACACAAATCAAAGTAAGTACAAGAAAAATGGCAGGAGTAAAGTGGAAATAGAAAATAATAAAGACATATGAATATCATAGTAAAACTATGAATATTATTGGTACATAAGAACTGTGAAGAAAAATATTTCAAGGAGATAATATGTACCATGCTCTAAGGGAAATACCTTTCATGAAGGTAGAAGAGCATAAAGTAGAAAAAGAAAAGTAATCAGAGTCCATGTTGAAGAGATAGCTGTCTGTGCGAGTTAAATGGCAATGACAGTGCTATAACAATGTAAGTATAAGTATATTTTATAAGGAATAACTTCGATCATATTGATAAGAAACCATGAGAGGATTTTAACACAGTTTAATTTGTTAATTGTTCGATTGGTTTTAGTAACCCAATAGACTTGAAAATTTTAGGACTCTTTAATCTGATTGATTGTTTCCTCTTGTAAGTATAGACATTTATGTAGGATGATAATGGTACAGATATTTTTCAGAAATATCAGCTTGCTATTCAAATTGATTTTAGAAGTTATAAAGAATAGTACTTTTCATCTTCAAAACCCTTTGGATATCAGTAATGGATTAAAAATATCACTTTTTGCCCTGGCTGGTGTGACTCAGTAGTTGAGTGCTGGTCTGAGAACTGGGGGTCACTGGTTAGATTCCTGGTCTAGAGCACATGCTTGGATTGCAGGCTGGGTCCTCAATGGTGGGCACGAGAGAGGCAACCATACATTGATGTTTCTCTCCCTCTCTTTCTCTCTCCCTTTCCCTCTCTGAAAAATAAAATAAAATCCTTAAAAAATATACCACTTTTGAAATTCCATTTCTTATTTCCAACTCAGCACAGTTGTTTGGGTTCTTGGCCTGTTGTACGAAAACGTGCTAGATTAGGGTGTACCACCCGGTTAGCGCCATCTGCATGGAGCATGGAGAAGAAAGGGGGCTAAGGCTTAATGAGTGGGGATAACAGAGGGAGCTAATGAAGAGGTGGAAAAGGGAGCTCAGAGCTGGGCATCTTTGAGAGGGCCATCAGTTAGAGACCAGGGATTTAGCATATCCAGTTAAGATGTTAAGATAGTCAGCTAATCTGGAAAGCAGTTCAAGATAGGGAGCTTCAACTGTAAATATCAAGGCAGGTAAAATTTGCAGGTAAAGTCTCAGGTAATTTCAGGGTATCCTAGCAATTTCATGTAAGCAAGAACAAACAAAAATGAAGATTTATAAAAATAAGATGGAGAACCAAAGAATCAAGATGGACAACCAAGTCCAAACCCTAAGCAATAGTCTGGAGTACTGGATGAAACTGCCCCTCTGCAAAAACAGGAGTCAGAATTATTAAATCAGTTATTTGGATTCCAGACATCCAGGAGACCCAGACACGGGTTAAGTTGGACAAACTGGAGTGTCCTAAAGTGTTACAGACTCCAATAGCAACACAGAGATAATTGGTTTATCTATGCTTCAGCACGCACATGCATGATGTATTTTCTCCCATATTTAGTTGATACATTATGCAGTATCTTAAATTCTTAGGGACTGTCATTTCTTTGGCTTTAGGAGAGGTTCTGGGTAGCTCAGAAATAACTCAAAGCATTGTTTGAACAGATGGGTAGGGTCAGATGGAAGAAGCATTGATGCAGCTTCTGTGTGCCTGTCCCGGATCATTGTTTATGATGCCTTTAAGAAAGCATGCTCCATGCAATAATTCATACCTTTACTTGTTTTTCTTAAAAGTTTTGTAACATAAGTACTTAGTTCATGGAAAATCTTATTACAATCTTTCTTCTCTTCCATTTCTAAGTGCTCTTAGGATACAATGGAAATCCATTGTACATTGGATTAATATTTGGGCATGAAAATATCCAAAAGGTATAAGAATATTACATATACTGGGGCCAAGACTCCAATGTTATCTCCATATTTGCACTTGTGTCTCCCCATCTGTTCACATCTGTGGCTTCTTGCAAGATTCCTATGATTAATTGATGAAAGAAGAAACAGCAAAGGCCTGGGTCACAGCAGGAGCTGCATTTATGCTAATCATAAATTCAGTACCACCTCACTACAGCCCCCTCAGGAGTAGCCCTAAAAGACATGGTGAAGGGAAATCCACCCAGAGGGCACAGCAGAATGCTACAAATTAATACGCTTACCAAATAGAAGCATATATTGAGTTCTTGATTTTGGGGGATTATTACCATCAAATATTAATTTTGTGACATGACTGAGAACTAAGTACACGAATTTTGTTAAAGACTAAAGATTAGGTATTATGGTATTTTAATTGTATGGATTTCAAGGCTTACAGCTGTTTCCTGTGATAACTGCCAACTCAAGAATTGATAGGTGAAAGAAAGGCCAGGGGCCATTTTGATAGTATTGAATTTTCAACCTATTGATTTCCTGCAAACAAATCTTGATGAGCTGGTTTGTGATTGAAGACCCAAGTGATGTTTCCTTCTCTTTACTTATTCATTTACTTTAGGGCCCTGTTGTTAGGAGACTTGGTGTGATCTTGGAATTTCACATTAGGTTGTGCAGTGCAATCAACAAGCTGTGTGACTTTGGGCAATTTTTAAAACCTCTTTGAACCTCAGTTTTCCACATCTCTAAAGTGAGCATTAAGTTAATATCAATGTCAAAGTGTTGGCATGAATATCAAATCACATATGTGAAGTTATAAATAGAAAAGTACCATCTACCTCTAAGTTACACTATTTGTTCTACTTCTGGAGAAAACTTGGGGATCTCCACAGCATGGAGTGCCTCTAATGGATTGGAAAGTCCCCTTTGCTATGCTCGTCCTTTTGTCAGCTCTGTTTATCTTCATCCCGTTTGGAGGGCCTAATGCCATTCAACTGTGCCTGGATCTATACTTTAAAAACAGCTCCACAGAAATTGAACTTAATATAAGCTGCAACATGTGCTGGGAAACAATGGAATGTGACAAGGAAAATGCCAGTTGTGCCTCACAACCAGTGGAATCAAGATGAGACGGTGATGCTTGTAAATGAGGCCAAAGAAAGGGTTAGCATGGAAGACAGCCCTGGTAGCTGGCAACTTCGGTGGGATTACTTGCAGTCCATACTCTGGAGATTCAAAAAGTACTGAAGAAGATAGGAAGAATATTCAAAATTCAAGACCTATAAAGGAATAATTTTCCTATATAGTTAAGAACTGTTAGATCTAAAACCTGTTATGTTCTACTGATGTTTAAATTGTGTATTTAGTGACATACACCAAAGGTATGTAGAATATCAAAGCAAAGCAGGGTAAAGTTCACTGCTGATTCTACTGGGTAAAAATGCAAGCAGAATAAAAAGGACAAACATTTGGTAATCAAAATTAATGAAGAAGAATTTTTCACAATGTTTGACACTAACTTGAAAGTTTGCATAACAAATTGGTCAACCTTTAATTTAACTCCACAAAAGACATCTCTCCCACCCAAAAATATTTTCATTCATTCATCAATCCATTAAAAATTGGAGAGGGTGTTCTTCTATAGGCATGCATAACACTAGCAACTTGTGCATATGCTATCAATTTAATTCTCACATTAATTATTTTCAGATATAATATTTCTATTTACTAAGGAATCTGACATGTGGAACAGTTAAATAGCATGAACATTGTGATACAGTCACTAAGGAACGGAACTGGGATTCGAACCTATTTCTTTCCACTTGAAAATTGAATTCCTTGCCTCTGACTTTCTTGCACATAATTTGTTTGTTACAATAAATTGAATTAAAAAATTTTAAAGAATTATTAGCAATTCTTAAAGATCTCTGAAAACTGAAGGCATCATAATATAGTGATTACAGATACCTCTATTTTATAGGCTGAGTGAAGGAAGGTTGTAACTGTGAATTCTGTCTTCCCATTTTTGCCCTCAAGAACTATTTTATTAGGTCATATATTTGTTATGGCTCTTCTTGCCAGGTTGGAGATAGTCACTATAACTTCTCTTAACTCATATTTATCTCCTAAACCATGCTTTTTCATTACAAATCTCCTTTAAAATTAACCTTGGAGTTTTGGTAAAATAAAGGTTCCTGGGCTCAGTCCAGACTGAATCAGAATCTCTAAGATTGGGTCAGGGAAGCTGCATTTTATTTTTTTAATATATTTTATTGATTATGCTATTACAGTTGTTCCATTTTTTCTCCCCTCTATTCTCCTCTGTC
Source organism: Trachops cirrhosus (assembly GCA_028533065.1). Taxonomy (NCBI): domain Eukaryota; kingdom Metazoa; phylum Chordata; class Mammalia; order Chiroptera; family Phyllostomidae; genus Trachops; species Trachops cirrhosus. The sequence continues at coordinate 179,968,846 of CM052539.1, read as the reverse complement.
CTACACCCCCCACTTTCCCCCAGCATTTCCCCCCTCCTTATTTCATATCCATGGCTGGTACATATAAGTGCTTTGGCTTCTTCATTTCCTATACTATTCTTAACCTCCCCCTGTGTAATTTTTACCTACCATTCATGCTTCGTATTCCCTGTCCCTTTTCCCCCATCCTACCACTATGCCTCCCTGCTGAAAACCCTCCATGTCATTTCCATTTCTCTGATTCTGTTCCTGTTCTAATCATTTGCTTAGTTTATTTTTGTTTTTGTTTTTAAGTTCATTTGTTGACAGTTGTGAGTTTGTTGTCATTTTACTGTTCATATTTTTGATCATCTTCTTTTTCTTAGATAAGTCCCTTTAACAGTTCATATAATAAGGGCTTGGTGATGATGAACTCCTTTAACTTGACCTTATTTGGGAAGCACTTTATCTGCCCTTCCATTCCGAACGGTAGCTTTCCTGGATTTTAAGGAAGCAGACCTATTTATTGTGATACAAACTTAAGTCTGAGAACCATTATCCTAGAGGACCCTCTACACAAAGTCCACTCCCAGTGGTTGGTGGCAGCAGAGCTGACCCTCTCAGCGTCTAACCCAGCTAACAACTTCTGAGTTTCCAGCACTGGGCCAGGCCCTTCTCCCACCCACATCCCATGAAGTTGCATGTCACTGAAGCCTGTATATCCTGATGGCATTCCATGATGATTTCTTGTTCACACAAGTTCCTGCACTGAATCCTGAGTCATAACCTCCATGGACAGTGAGCTCAGGCACATTTATCATAAACTCAGTTAGGGCTGTGCTGTCTGCCTTCTTCCTCAGTAGTCAGCCCTGTGCTATGATCTGGATGCCAAGCCTAGAATTTTCCATGATTGACCTCACTCCACTTCACCACAAGAAATCTCTTATCCCTGAATGACTAATCATCTCTTTATCTTGATCTGAGGGCTGAAATTACAGATGTAAAGTATTTCTTTATTTGGTTAATGATGACATAAAGCCTTGCAGGAGTCAGGACTAATTATGTACCACTGGATGTGGGTATCATAGTGATTCTGCTAATAGAAAGTATGAAGAAGTGAAATCAGCAGTTGAGTTCAGTTTCGTTTATTATAGGTTTCTAAATTTTATATTTGAGTGTCATACTGCCAGTCCATAGGAAAAAAGAATAACACTTGAATTCTTCAACTACACACAGAGGATGGGTCAAAACATAATTTGCCTTAGCTAAACAAAGGACAGTACACTTTCTCCAAAAGCAAATATTGTTTCATGAGGTCTAAAATAACATTAAAAAATAACCTTTAGGAATCAAAAGTTTTACAACTGTATTTATAAAATAGACCATATCAACTGAAACATTTCTCTGCTTTTTGTATGCTTGGAATAGTAAAAAAAAAAAAAAAAAGGTCTGTGAACAACACGAAAATTGAAGGCAGGTACAACCTCCTAGAAGGTCTTCAGTATGTCAGAAAATGTCTTTACTTCCAAGTAGCCCTCAGGGGAAATTCAACTACAGTTCAAAGAGCCTTTTTTTCCCCTCTGTAGGTAAGGGGTTGTTTTTGCTCATCTGTTTTTGTTTCAATCTGTATTTTGTTCACAGCAGAAACCGTAAGACTAGTAAACTATGTCCTAGAGAGTCAAGTGATGAGCCTGACTCTGGGTTCACCCGTGAAAGATGGGGAAGCACCTTTCATCCATCAACCACCAACTTCAGTATGACACTTTGATAAAAGTCGACCAAACACAAACTTTGTGGTTAAAGTTGGATTTGAATCTTCACTCAAATGTTTACAAACTGTCACAATTTGTAAAAGGGATTAAACTCTTGATAGAGTAAAAAAAAATGGCCTAGAAAACAGAAGAAAATCTAACAAGGAATAACCGAGATAAATGTGAATGATTTTGCAAAGAGTTAAATTAAAAGAGCTAAGTCAGTAAGTTGTTAGAGAATCCGTAGATAACAATAGTTCTTAGAAAGAAGAAGTCAGTTGTACTACATAATACTAAAAATGCATAGACTTTATCAAAATGAAAACTTTGGGTACTGAAGAAAAAATTTGTTTTGGTTGAGTGATGTGAAGAGAATAAGAGAGCTGAAGAATTAAGGTTAAGTAAAGATGCAGAAGGAGAAGACACATTTTCAAGAAGTTTGGTCATGAAGGGGAAGAGAGAGATTGGGTGACAGACAGAAAATAAGTAGTTTAGGGAAAATTTATTAGGTGAAATATTAAAATAACAGCATGTGAACAAGTAAAAATAAAAGTGTGAGAAGGCTCTAACTGATTATGACAAGTTAAAGATTTAGGGGAAAAGGTTGATAGTGTAAGATTTCTTGGAAGGTACAGAAAGATGGGACCAAAACAGGTGAAGAGACTGTTATTCACAGTGAAATGTCTGCCAATTATTTTTGGAAGCACAGGGTAAAAACATCCATCTGGTATTGGAATTTGCCAGATGAGTAGAAAAAGTAAAACAAAAAACAATGAAGAGTGAAAAGAAGTAATGCAACGTTGTTCAAACTGTGATCCACAAACTGGCATTGGTTAACAAAGAGTTTGTTTCCGGTCTATGGTGAGAAAAACACAGAAAATGGGAGTTTTTTTTTTTTACTAAATGTTATTGCAAATTAATAATATTTCATCTGTGGAAACTATGGATAACAAATTAGTGCCATGTGTCTTGTATGTCTGGAGATTTTTAAATTAAATTTTAATAATTAATTTTTATTTTATTTTATAAAAATGTTAGCCCACAATGAATTATAAACAGTATCATCAGCATTGACCACAACTACCATGTCTTTTGTCACACCATTTGATAAGCACTAGGTTGTTGTGCATGTTCAGGAGTGTTATTGAAAGTTGTGAACCATAAAATCAAAGTGAGTTTATTGTAGAGTGATGGAATGAGTGAGGACAGAATAGTGGACCTGAGGTTCTTATGAGAGTGAGAGGTCTTAGCATTAATGTATGTAGTCAGAGAGCAAGACGCTTTGAAAGGAATTTTGAAGGGGTAGCAGTTCTGACCATGGCTGCAGTAGACTCAGGTGAAGTAGCTGAGAACGTCATTAGAGAAAATGAGATGAAGATATTATTGTAGGTAATTAGCTAATAATTAATAAAAAGGGAAACAAATGGAATTAGACATTGCGCTTAATAAAATAAGGACCGTAAGCCTGTTCGCTTAGCAAGGAATCTATAGCTTTATACTCCAGGGGATCATAGCATTACTCCACCAAGGGAATTACTATTGCTTCCCTCCCCGCTCCGTCACTGGATTGTTGTGGGGTGCAGCAGAAGGTGCAAGACCATCAGGGTCTACCAGTCTAACTAAGGAATTGAAAACCTATCAAAAGCCTGCAAAAGCTTGGGAAATGGATTGATTCTTTTGAAAAAGCACGTGGTCCATTTCAAACCCAACCTAATACAATCCTAGGGGAACAACGAATAACCCTCTCCCTCTCTGTCCCATTTCTCCTACCTTTTAATTCACTCACCCCACGCATTTGCATGTCCTCTCTCCCTAGTCCTGTGGCTACGACAGCCTCATGGGCAATTGCCACATGTATATTCCACGCAGGCTTCAGATGGGAGTCTGAATACCTCAGCACAGAAACAGTGCAGCTGGGAACGCAAGCTAAACTCAGCAGGTGCTGGACTGAACTGAATTTTAATGTGGCACAGAATCTCTGGACATTGACTCTGCCCCTGGCCCTTATTTTTCCCTGGTGAGAAGAAGAAACAATGGAGCAGCCTTCCACACTAATAAACCAACCTTCTAAACTGCAGTCTTTCTTGTATGGGTCCTTGGAATGCTTTCCTCGCTACCCTGTGGAAGAGCCTGATTTCCACCACCAACAAAAAGACCGAGGTAAAAGTCTGTGGACATGTGCGAATCACCAGGGATGCCCCCATTACTCTGTTCTTCAGGTGAAAGGCTTCAGGAACAGGCAATGGTGATCTCCTGGGATGCGTTTTGGACACGTTGCAGCTGCTGTAAATAACTTCTGGGCCCCGGATGTCTGTTGGGAACCATCCTGCTTGCTTTCAGATGCTGTAACCCCCACCAAGGCTAAGGCTGAGGGAGTGACCTTGGACCATAAGTCACCAAGGAGAAAAAAGCTTATCTCCCTGGCAGGAGTGCTGTTTCTGCTCCTCTTTCCATAACTGGCCCCCAGTGCTTGGTCGGTTAGCCAATGACAGGTAAGATTCCCCAAGGGGGGAATGACCTAAGACAGGCACGATTACGTGGGAGGCCCCCAAGGAAGGACTTTGGGGGTACAGCAAAAGGGGGCAAAGGACCCTCACCCCTCGGCTTTGACAAAGCCTGAGTTGTCATTCTGTCTGGGAGAAGTCTCCTAATCTCTTGGCTGCCTCACTTCCCTTGCTCCACCTAAGCCTGAAACAATGACAGAGGGTGGTGCAACCCTGAGCTGGAAAGGGCGGGTTCCCCGGGGTGATCAGGCCTAAGAAAGAATATGTAAAATCCTGTGAAACCTGCTTTGTTTAGAATGCTCTCAATTAAATGATAAGGGTCCAAGCAAGAAGTAAGTTTGTTCCTCAAAGCTTTACAGCTCTTTAGCTATCTGACCCTGACTCAAAATAGGCCCTCAGAGTTCTCTGTTATCTATTGTTTGATCCTTACTGCCTGACAATGATTAATGAGCTTTATCTGTAATCCTGTGCAAATGAATCCAATAAAAACCCATTGAGGAACAGGCTCCTGGCCCTTGTCCTTTGAGAGATAGGCCACCTTTCCTCCCCAAGCAGATCATGTCTTGGTAGACTTATTCTCATCTGTGGCGGCCAGGGGTCCCTGCGGGCGGAGCCCCCCCCACAGATGTTGTGCTATAGTTTTTTTGTTTTGTGTTTTAATGTGTGTGAGAGAGTATGTGTGTGTGTATTCATTTCTTTTATTTTTTTCTCCACCTTCTTTGTGAAGGTGATCTTAGTGCCTGGCTCTTTCTTGAGAGCTGTGTTCAGGATGGGGAAATCAATGTGCCTTAAGGCCAACTGTAGACTGTGTGTCTTAATATATCTTGGGTTCAGCAAGTTAGGGCCATTTTTTTCCATGGACCCAAGTTGTACTGAGAAGGCCACTTCATTCAGTGGGATAGACACGTGTGTTTAGTTGTGGGAATTTTTACCCTGCGGTAGTTCCAGAGTGGCAGTGGAAAGGGACTTCTGTAGAGAAAGAAAAGGCAAGGAGAAGAAAAGAAGCAGGTTTTGATTATAACTAAAACTTCTTCAACTCCACAGTTTGACTGATTAAGTGAAAGAAAGTATGTGGAAGATAAATGACATGGGAAGGGAAAGAAAAAGAAAAATGCACCAGAAAACTTATAGAGGATTATAAATTTAACAAATTCCACATAGGAAATAACATCTATTCTCTCCAGCCTCATCTAGCAGCTGACTTCCTTCTGTGTCCTGATGGATAGATCTAGTTTCCACAAACATTTGTTTTTATCTCAGTTTTCAAAGTTGAGAGCCAGCATTAGAATTACTGATCACAAAAGTGACATCTCGCAGCTTGTAGTCTTCCTGAATCTGTGGTGAGTCAGCAATAAGGATCTAGCTCCTGTGTGGTCTGGCCCTCCTCGGAGGATTTTGGTGATCCCATTGTGTTGTTTCCCAAAAGGTGCTGGAAGCAGTGTTCGCCTTAAAATCTTCATTGGTTCTGCCGGATTTATAGCCACCTTGAGAGAAACAGAAATAAGCAACAGAGAAAGTGAACTTTTGACTTCCATATTTACTCTTCTTTCTACGAGTTTTGTATCCTACTATATAGTGTTCTCATTGTGAGCCCCTGAGAACTCACTTTTGCCCTCGATTCAGACTAGAGATTTTTCTTAAGTAAAGTGTGAACAAAGTCGCTGCTGTGGCCCAGAGGTAACTGGATATACAGACCCTCAAACTGTCCTGAGGAGGCAACAAGTTCATCAAATGGGGTTCAAAATTAGCCACTTGGTCAGAATATTATAAAGCATTTTGAGAAGCTGTGGGCATTGCCTATTATTATTTATTAATTTACCATTAAGACAACATGCAAAATGATTTTGCATAGATTTAGCTTGGATGGGTTGTTTAGTAGACTAGTGATAGTTACTCCGCCCTAGACACAGCAGCCTGACACTTGGAGGTTTAATATCATTAACCCTTTACCTATTCTCTCCACATATAAAGACTTAAGACACAGTTTTGAGATTTAAAACAAAATTTAGTGTGGTACCAATAGTTCTGTCTAGGAGATAATGTTCAAAGATTTTTTTTGTTTATTTTCTCTTCTGCCGAAGTGTTTCTGTTCACTCTCCCAGAAAAAAAATTGAAGTATGATTATTGTTTCATAGTTTATGCAGGTAGATTCATGTCCTGTTTTTTGTTTGCTTTCTTTTATCATGTAGTTGACCATTACATTGCTGCTTTGTTTGACTTTCGTTCTTTTTAGTTGTGTGTGTGTGTGTGTGTGTGTACACAGTAGAGAGGAGGGTGGAATGTAGGCAGCACAAAGTGCCCTGACTCTTAAGCTATCCTACTTTCAGTGGGTCTCCCTGGGGGCAAGTGTGGCCCACTGGGAACATTTTGCAAAAGCTATTCTACTTTTAGTGGGTCTCCCTGGGGGCAAGTGTGGCCCACTGGGAACATTTTGCAATGTCAAGGGACACTTTTGTTTGTTACATTGTGTTGGGTGAGGGTGTGCTATTGGCATCTATTAAAAAAGAAAGCAGGAAAAAAAAGAAAGAAGACGGGGGTGTTGTTAAACATACCCCAGTGCACAGGACAGAGGCCCACAACAAAGCTGTAGGAAATGTCAGCAGCTCTGAGGCTGGGGAGCCCTGAACACAGTGATCAGAATACCATCACAGTTATTTTGCATAATGACCAAGTAATTCCTGTCTTGCTTTATCATTGCAGTAAGCAAGCAGTTTGAGGTCAAATATTTCTAAATTTTCAGCATTTCACATGCAAGTTTTAAGTTCCTTGATAACTAAATCTTCCTTCTGATAAAGTGGAATTAACACTATCTTCACTGTATGACTGCTGGAAAGATTAAATTAGATGCATCTATAAAACATTTAGCAGTGTGTCTGCCCTACACTGGATGTTCAATAGTGTTTTCTCTGTTTCCCGTGATGTCATAACAAATCTCAGCACTTTCAAAAAGATTACTTTTTATTTTAACATTTCAATAAGAAAAGGTAACACCTATGAATTTTTACTTAATATAATAATGAATAATGTATTTAGTGCTAGTTTGATGGCTATATTTTCCTTTTGTTCTTTAAGCTCTTCATGATTTCCTTCAACACGAATTGTTTTAGCAACCTGTTTATGCTACACCAATGGGAAATACAGAGAACTGCACTACTGAGTCAAGACGTAAAGCTACATAATTCTTTTAGTGTCCTTGAGGAAAATACATTTCATAAAATATCTTTGAGTTTTGTTAAAAAGTAATTATTTTCTTGAAGGAAAAAAAGGACATGCATATCAGTATATGTAAGTTCCACACATATAAACAGACCTCAGGATATTTTATGAAAAGTTTCTTTAAAAATGCTATGAAAGTGCTTAACCCTTTTGGCAAGATACTTCTAGTTATTTTTCTTTTCCACAGAAAGAGTAAAATACCCTGTGTAGAATTTTATAAAAATACGATGCCAAAAACTTGTACCATTTAAAAAAGCCTGATTGCAGATTTATGAAAATACAGTCAAATGAATGGATGCATATATTCCAGGTGTTCATGTGTAATGTAATCTCGAGTCAGGAATTTTGGGCAAGGAAGAGATCAAAAGTTTTCATGTGGTTCAGTTTTAATATGCATACACTTTCCATTTTTCCCCCCCAGGCAAGCACACACTTCAAAATACAATTGCCTATTTAATAATTTTATTTCTTCCTAGAATCCTGCAGAAAATTTTTACAGTTTCTTTCACAAGTTTAGCTAGTTTTCAGCAAACATAAATCCAGAGTTTAAGAAGCCATGCACTTTTATAATGCATAGAAAAAGACTTTCCTTGAATTTAGACATTTTGTATTTTATGCAATATTTAGGGGTTAACAAAAGTTTTCCCTTTTTATCACAATGTGTGACTGAAATTATTCTGGGGTAAGATATGCAAAGATTTTTTGAGGGAGTGAGAATGATTGGTTACTTACTGTGAGGTGACATACTCAGATACATGCAAAATTACCCTTTGGGTTACGGAAATAAAATGATAACACTTTTAATTACACTTTTATTTTGAAATTAAGGAAGGGATTAAGCTTGCGGATATAAAATGTAAGAACTTGCCTGGTCTCACATACAGCAGTGAGGTTGCGGTTGGGATAGTGTCTGCGGACCGAATGAGGTATTCCTAGGTGCCAAGCTCCATGGACTCACTTTCGCCTTCCTTTTGCTTTCGCAGTGGAGCTACAGACTATAATTTCTCTTCGTCTATTTAAATAAAAATATGTAGCTTAACTGAAATATTCTTTCCAAAATGTAACAAGTCTTAACAAATATTTCCCCATAAAAATCATTGTTCAAAGATAATACTAAAATGAAAGAAGTGAACAGTGAGGAAATGGCCCAACTAATTTCTCTCCTGTTACTAAGAGATCTTTTGAATACCATGATAATGGAAAAGCAATAATGACCTAATGACAATAAGTTAGTTAAAAATTGATAGAGATGTGAATTTATATTCATTGTCATAGCAATAAAATATCTCCTAAGTGTGTGTATGTCAATATATGTATTATCAATATTGTACTTTATAAGATATCTATTTAAATGTTCACATCCACTCATGATTATGTAAAACTAGACTGAGAATCACACTTTTGAATAACAGTATCCTAAAGTATTGTCATTTTTAAGAAAAAATCAAAATCAATAACATAATTTCCACATTATTATTATATTGATATACATTATAAATAATTTATGAACTAAAACAGTGCAAATAATATATACAATATTAGTAATAGTCTCATATTATCTAATAGAAAAATCTGTTAACAATATGTTAGAACAAAGTTTTCTATGTAATAAAATTTTTAAACAATTGATTACATCTGTTTAAAGCTTTTATTTCTTATTAAATGTATAGAATGTACTGTAATATATAATCATACTATATATACCTAGCTTTCTATATATACATGTATACATATATGCATATACTTATACCTGCACACACATACTGTAAACTTAAAATATTTTACTAAGAGATGTATTACTATAAATCTTTAAAAACGCTATTGTAATATTAGAAGTAAAAATACAGCACGTTTTTTCCTTTAAATACCTATAATTTTCTAAACTGAATGTTATTCTTTAGTAATTGTTAAAACAGGAGTTTTTGATGATGAAACAAATCTTTATTGAAGTAATTATGTTAAAATTTTAAAACATTTAATCAATAAATAACGTGTGTAATTTAACCTTTTTAAAAGAATTTTAAAGATAATCACTGAAAAGATCGGTATTTTAAGCAATGCCTTAAACGAGCGCTACCCTGACATTGCAGAGCGCTTTCACACACTCTAGTTTGTTTTAATATTGACAAATGAAGCAATTTTTGATCTGCAGCAGACCACAGATTAACTTCATTTGCCTCAAGGTCGTTCGTCTGTTTTTGTCTGGGTGGAGTTACATGTTCCCCTCATGTCATCATGGGATTTCTCTGGGAGCGCTGGCTTCCCCTCACTTCCTAGAATGGTGCACACTAGGGTAACTGACGCATCCAAACTATCCCAGTCTGCGTGAGTGCGGGCGTGGGTGTGAGTGGAAGCAATGGAATGGAAGGGCGTCCTGTCCAGCCCTGAGCTGCTGGACTGGCTTCGGACTGGAATAAGCTAGTTGAAAAATCAAGATCTTATTTGTTTTTACTCATCCTTCTTAAATGTGTGTGCAGCTCCCATTTATTTCAATGTTTAATCTTAGAAGTGTTTTGCTAATGAGCAAAATGGAACCAGAGGCATAGAATGAAGGAATAGACTGACAGCTGGTAAGATGGGAGGGGGAAGGTGGGGTCTGATTGAAAGAAGGTGAAGGAATTAGTCAAAAAACATGCAGGAAGGACCCACCAGCATGGACAAAGGTGGGAGGATTATCTATGGCAGTGGGGGTCAGGCTGGGTGGAGGGGAGAAGGGAGAAAATGGGACATTGGTAATAGAACTCACAATTAATAAATAATACTATTAGAAGTGGTTTACATCTTGGTTTAGAAGTTTGGTGATGTTTCTGTGACCAGAAGTAAGCCAGAGTAACTTACTCTTGTTTCTGTCAATCAGCCTAGAGTAAAATTGGTTTCGCTGTAAGTTATTTCACTAAGTCATAAGGTTGTTGTCAAAAACCTATTGACAACATTGAGGATTTACTCTTCTTAGACTGGGTTTGTTTCTCTCCTCTACAGAAGAGAAATCTGAGGTTCAGAGAGGTCAGGAACTCAGGCACACACATAAGTGAAGAGACTTGAAGACATGGGTATATTCTCCGACTTCTCCATTAACCCCCAATCTCTCCTAGTTCACACCCATGCCATATTTGTAAGTATTCTCCAAGTTTAGAAAATCGATTTGCTGCCAGTTACTGCAGCTTCTTCTGCTCATTGGAAGGCGTATTTGATGACAAACAACCGACAATAATAGTTTTAATTTTTTTTTTAAGTTAGGGATCCTGATTCCTTTAGCTCCCATTTGGTGAATTCACGCTTTTTAGGAACTTACTAATTTGTCATGATGCCATCAGTATTAATGTGTTGGTACATGCAGCAGAGACCATGGTCAACCAGAATCGTCCTCCTGGACCAATGACACGATCACATCTCCCAATCTCCCCTGCAGTCAGGCTAGCCACTCGGTGCTCTTTCCCTAATGGAGTAAGAGTAGAATGTGTGTACTGCTTTTACGTTTAAACCCTTTCTTGAATGGATGTGCCTCCTCCATGGTCTCTTCTCCATCCCGCCGCTGAGCCCTGGAAAGGACAGAGCAGCCTGTAGATCGTGGACGATGATGAGGTCAGAAGGGCAGCCGAGTCCAAGAAGGAAGGAGCAGGCAGGTCTGGATCCCTGTGCAAAGGAGCACTGCCCAGCAGGCCGGAACATCTGCCTGGACCATCAGAGGGGAAAGAGACGCAAAGCCGTTCTGTGCCCTTTTGTTGTAGTAACTTATCCTACACAGACTTTAGGCTTTAATACAGTATTTCAAATTTACTTTTTAAAAATGTTACTCTTTAACTGTTCACAATCTGTTGTTTGGACATTTTCGGGACATTTTTCTATACTCCGTGACTTCCGACATTCCTTTAGGTCCAGTCATCATTTAAATCCTGTTTCTCGTTACATTTGGTAGAGGAATCTCTTGCAGGCTTTCTGTTTGCCCCTCAGGCTTTTCTGCTAGACATGCTGAAAGTACCGATTTGCACAGCAGGAGGAAGTGTAGCTCGCATTTTACGTCTGAAAGCTTATATTGTTATGGACATAGCAAACATTGTGAGAAAACACCAAAGTGCTCCAAATCGGTCAATTTCCCACACTCCTGCATTGTAAAAGCTTCCGTTAGTATGTGAAAAATGCCAAAATGCGGATGGTGTTCACGGAAATTCCCATGGACAACACCTAGCACTTTTGACAAACCTTCATCTGAAGAAATACATGCTGCACAGGAGTCGTTTAAGAAGACTGTTGTGTGCAGTTGGCTGCATTAATGACTATTTTAGACTTGGCTTTAAGAGTTGCTGGTTATTATGGAGTCTCATGTAGCAGTGGGAAACGCTAGAAGAGTGGTTTACTCCCGGGCACCCACTGTGCTGCTGACTCCTTCTCTCTCAGGGATTGGATCTGGGGATCATTTCCACCCTTGGGAGACTCGTACCTCTTAAAAACTGCGGAGTAAGTACTCTGGAAATTCCTGCTTTTACTGCAACTAAGATCTACTCAGTAACTTCCTCAAAATCACATGATGGGCCATCATTGGGTAGGAATTACAAGTAACACTCATGTAGATGCTAGAAGTCTGATACTCCGTGCAACCAGGTTTCTGCTCACTTCTTTAGACTGCACGTAATCAACACTGGTTTCATAGTAAATTACTATGTAAGTTAATGCAGCTCCAAGGACAAAGACTGGTTGGGAAAAGGTATGCTGAATAATTGGAAGGCAAAAGTTCTGTATATAAATTTAAATAACCTTAATAACCAACTATAAGAAATAAACTTTATGTATGTGTGTATATGTATATTCCAAGAATGTCCAAGCTTTTCCCAAGATGACTTCAAAATTGTTGAAACTTCAACGATGTTTGTTGAATCTTCTTCCGGTCATGTTTCCTCCTTGTCCTCCCTCATAGATGCATCAAAAATATTTGCATTTTCATAATACTTCTTATCTTTACACTAGTTACTTTAATGATGTGATTTAGAGTAATACAATGAAGATGTAATCTAGACTGTTTCAATCCATACAGAAGTCAGTGAGACGGTTGAATTATTTTTAAAACATATGCACATGATTAAAAAAAAACACAGCTTACTTGTCAGATAAGTCTTATGCCCTTGGAATAAGTACCTGCACCTGATTGATTATATAGAAAAAAAATACACATATATGTTTTATTTTGGTTTTGTGTATGTATTTGTGTATAGGATATGCACATGAATTTCAACTTTCAATAAAACAGATACAAATTTTACTTGCAGTACATTTATGCTTAATTGGTTTAAACTCTACTGTATTTTATTTAGTACTTTGTGACATGGAGCAATGGTTGGTAGAGAAATTTAAGAATCTACTTCAGGACAGCTCATGTATTCTGTATTCTTTCTAATTGTGAATATTAAAATCTTTTAGATTTTGTTGCATATGTTTTGTGCAAAAATCTGATAAAACTGGGCACCCTGAGCCCTCGAGAAGCTCTGTCATTTGCTCAGCAAGCAGTGCGTGAAAAGGAGAGCTGGGCTGCATCGGGAGTCTTTCTCCGGCCCACTTGCCTATCCTGCATGGCCTGTGCACATCCTTTGCCCTCCTTCCTGGCTTGTTTCATTCGCCTTGTCTTCTTTTTGGTAGTTAAAGTAACATGACTTAAGGTAGGCAGTTTTTACCAGGGGTATTTTCTAGTGGAGCCACTTAGCACTTTTGCAAGGCTAACTCTTTTGCCTTTAGGGTTGCTGGAAGGCCTGCAGCTCCAATGAAATTGTAGAATGACTGGGGTTTATAATGGGGATCTCCTTATATCTGTGTTGGCAGGTATGGGGCATTTCTCTAGTAAGTCTGATTGTGTAAAGGTAGTTTCCTGGGAAAAAAGTCTTACTTCATCCTCTTAATACTGAGAACTGTGGTCATTAGTAAAATAATATCATAATATGGCATTGCAGTTAACATTCAAACAATGATGGTGTAGAGATTAAAAATTTTAAATAATAAGGTAACTGTAGGTAACTTCATTTTTTGCATTTAATACAAAATAATTTTAATAGACTTTTACTTCAGATCAGGACCTTGTTATATTTATCTTTTAATTAATTAAATTACTTTAATTCATTCTTAATATAAGGATATAAATTATTTTCTAGGATTTGCTTTCCATGAAGATGTTGCTTCCATGTTCACATTTCTAAAGATCATTGGAAGTCAGAAAGTCTTGGTGGTACTCCTAGATTCACAATGAGGTCATTGTCAAGGGTTAGGAAAATTGAAAGTCTGCACAATTATTAAAGCATTACCTAAGGCACTCAGTGTTGTCCTTCTCAAAGAATTACCTTAGTTGGGGTCAAGGGATTGTTCTCCAACATCTTTTATTTTCTCTAGAGTACCTTGCAGAGTGCTAAGCACTGGGTGATGATTTCTCAAAATACATTCATCAACTGTAACACATGTGCCACTCAGGAGGGAAACACTGATATTGGGGAAGGAATTACAGTTTTAATAAATATTTATAAGTAAAAATGAGAGAGAGATTTAATATCATTTATAGTCCACAGTTCATTCAAAATCTTTTATTAGCTATTTCTGTGTAACCGATACCTGTAATTTAGAGTTGTAAAACTGCAATAAGTTCATTCTTTCCCATGAAGCTGGATTTTTGGAAAGCTCTGCAAATCTAGGTCATACTGGCTTGATTTTTACAGAGTCAGGGGGTGTGTCAGTTGGGTGTTGGCTGGTGGAGGATGGCGCCACCTCGGCCGCATCAGATCTGATCACTGTAGTCTCACATCCTACAGCCGGTCAGTCCACCTTACTCTCCAGGCGAGTGGGCATAGTTCCAAGAGAGCAGCCACATGAAAAGCCTCTACAGTCCTAGGTCAGAACACCATGCCACAACTTCCCTGCCAGTTCACCTCTACATGGGAAAAGCTTCAATGCCACATACCAATAGCATGTATACAGGGAGGGGTGGTGATAGGGCCATTTTTGCAACCAATACCTGAAACACTGAAGCAAAAAATGGAAGCCATCAAAATACGCTTGTCTCAAATTCTTCTTGCCTGATAAATTTGTTAGTAGCCACATTTGCTCCTGTCAGAAACTCAAAGACAGGGAAAGAAATCCACAGTTGGTGTCAGCAGAATGAGCTTTTCAAATGACTTATGTAATTTGTCAAAACAGAGTAGTTATTCACATAACAACCCCGCTGGGAATTGTCAAAACCCTATTTTTTATGAACTGAGCATTGCTATGAATAGTATAATGTTTCTACCTGGAAAGCCTTTTGGTTCCTCTGCTTTATTTTTTTAGCTTTTGGCATTATATCCTATTTAAATTTATAATAGTTGCTACAAAAATCCCTGTATTACAAAAAAAGTATTATTTTAGTAACTCTGACAATCTTTGTCTTTCTCTGAAGTGATATACAAACAAAAGTTTTTATTTTTTTAGTAGGCAAATTTTGGAGCATTATTCCCTGGTTTTAATTAATAAACAATTTTTTTATGTTGTTACGAGTTTACAGCAGAAGTGAACTGAAAGTATAGATTTCCTATGCACCCCCTGCCCCCACACGTGTATCTCCTTCCCCAATATCTGTTTCCCTCCTGAGTGGCACATGTGTTACAGTTGATGAATGTATTTTGAGAAATCATCACCCAGAATCCATAGTTTACATTAGGGTTTGCTCTTGATGTAGTACATTAATCTCATGTAAAAGTATGTTTTTTGCTTTCCAGAGTCAAATGTTATTATTAGAAAAATATTCACCCAACAAATATTAATCAGAATGGAAACACTGTTAGAATAAAGGAGTCAGTGATCAAAAATGAGAATCTGATGTTTTATTTTGCCGGGTTCCTAGGGTACAAGAGAGAAACCAGACCTTGGGGGAGAGTTGGCAAGGGACTGTGTCATCCAATGTCCTGCTATAGTTGGGGGTTGACGTACGCATAAAAGTAGAGACCTCATTCATTCTTCTCAGGATACTACCTCCTACTTTGCTTCTGGAAAGGAGGATCCAAATCTCTTACAGGGAACTCACTCTCTGACCTACAGTTGCCCATAAGTATTTGTTAAAATAAATGCCAATGACACATTTCTTTTGTCTTCTCCTCTCCTTTCTTCTCCTCCTCCTTCTTTTTCCTCCTCCCCTTCTTGTCCTCCTACCCGCTCTTCTTCTTTTCTTCTTCTGAGTAGTAACCACTTTGTTAACAATAATCTTGGGGATAGCACTGCTCCCCTAGGCTTATTTCACTTTATTGTGGTAATGATGAAAGATAAGAACCAGAACCTAAACGGATTCAAGTGCATTTAATCCCTATCAAGTCAAATCCATACCAAGGTCAGATCAGTATTATACACATCCTAGAGCTAAATAGGAGCCCATGTTTCAGAAATGTCATTGATTTTATACTTTATTATTTGTTGTGGGATATTTTTAAAGATTCTAATTAGACATTGGGTCATTAGAAAATATCAATTGCTAAAAAGTTAATTGTAATTGTTATGTGTCTTGAGATACAATGAAGTAAATTATTAAAATTAAAGTTTATATGTAATTTGGAGTGTTTAGAGAGAATAAAAGTTCAAATTTATTTCATTCTAGGAGACCTTATATCAGCCTGTCTCCCGTAAGCAAAGTATATATGCTACCACCCTTGCTCAGAAAAAAAAAATACTCTTTTCAAATTCCTTTTGTATAAATGAAGACCCTCTCTAAAACCCTGAAATTGAGTTAGATCCTTAAGATGAGACACATTTTACAAGTCATATTTTTACATTGTAGCATTCTCAATCTCTTGTATTTATGGTTGTTTAGCTTTTGTAGAAAGCAAAAATACTAGTAAATACATACAAAAATACTAGCAAATCTAGTTTAAATAAAAAGTTTCCAGATGTAAGTCTCATTATTTGTTTTTTAGTTCTAACCAACAGTAATTTAAAACCCTGATGTCACTGAAGAGTAAGAACTGATTTTTATTTTGCCTGTTATTATCATGTTATTAGTTTATAATTAAAGAATACTAAATTTCTTTATAACAGAAGTCATGTCTCTGTGTGAATAAATTTGTATACTCTCATTACTTAATATAATCTGAGTTATATTAAGCTTGTTTGCCCAAAGAGGAAAGATTTAAAAATAAGGAAATTTAGTACATTCATAATCTATTAGAAATTTGAAAGAAACATTCTTTTTATTATTGTTTATTTATTCTCCATGACTTTATCTCTTGAATCAGCAATCAGGATAGTATAATGTAAACAGTGTGATTTATTGGACTATCTGGGCATAGGTGCCCTTGAGCTTCTAAACATATAGGATCACTTAAACCCTTTTCCCCAGGACAATGAAAAACAACATCACTTATGGTTTTCAAAAACAAAGATCCTATCTGCCAGTAAGTCAGCATCTGACATACGTTCTTGGTTTTGCTTATGGCTTCACTGAAGTCCTTACCAAAGGAACATTTTGGGTTTTATTTTTTGGGGGGATATTTTTAATTTAATCTTTATTATTTTTTTCCATTACCGTTTAGTCCCCTTATACCCCCTCACCCCAACAGTCACCACACCTTTGTCCATGTCCATGAGTCTGTTTTTGTTTTCACTCAATCCTTCTACCCCATAACCTCCCCTCCCACTACCCTTCATCTGCTCTCCATCTAACAAACAAACTGAACTAACAAGCAAAACAGAGACAAATCATTTGTTTTGAAAAGGGTAATAGCACTGCCTTAAGATATGCAGGGAAAATGACGGTTGGACATTTGCACTTGGTGAAAATACTGCATGGTTTAACTTTTTAATATTTGTCAAATTTCTCTTGTGAATCATGTTAATAAAACATGATTTTATTTAAAATCACAACTAAATGCTCTATGTTGGTAAATAACAAATGTCCTTATATGTCTTTTGTACAAAAATTAATTTGAAAAGAAAATTGCTAAGCCTCTCTCTTTTTCACACTGTGTATCTGTAATCACCCACATAATATTTTAAATAAATAAATATATACAAAACTGATGTTAAAGAAAGAGTCAGATTTTGGTTTTAAATATTCAGGTAATCCAATTACTGGGTGTCCCTAAGGGTCCAAATCACTAGATTCTTGTTCAGACCTCTGGTTCTCTTTCCTTCTGTAAACACTATGTATTATCTCATATGCAGTGTTATGAGGAACAATTGCTAAAGCTTCAGAGGATAGCTTAAACATTTTATTTATGTTTGTACAAAACCTAATCTTGGATTTAAGGTCTTACTATTTATATCTTTTGCCAGAGAAATTTAGCAGGTCTGAACTCATTCATGAGATACTAGGTATATTTCTCAAGAGAATCACCTGTCTTTAGGAGAAGAAATTATGATTTAATAATGTTTTGCAACAAGCAACACTTTATGTGTAATAAATTTAAGCATTCTAGTAGTCTGTCTTGCAAATGCCTTCTAGCATTCCGATTCATGCCTTTTTTCCTGTTTATACAAATTTTATAAGGGATACTTATGAGAACAAAATTAATTCTACATTTTTGCCTCATCTTGCATTTTCTTGTGTGTAGAAGAGAAATTTTTCTTAAGACTATCTACAATTGTCTTTTAATATCAAAGGTACTCCTATGGCATTCTGCCTTTCAAGTCAGGAGGTTGACATAAGAGACAGTCAGGAAATTTACTTATAAACATTCAAATTTGTTCTGTTCCAAAACCAACCTCCATTGCTGGTCACTGGCCAAGAGAGAAGAGAGGGGTGTAATGGTGGTAAGTCTATTTCTCATAGTGCGACTAATATTGCATTGTGTTTTCCATTTATGAATCATCATATGAAACATTTTATCTATAGTGTGTATTTTATAAAATTTTACTATGGTGTTTGTACCATAGAGAGTCTTATCAGGAAACAAAGAGCTGATTCAAACTTGGCACTTAAAAGATAATTGAATCGATGGGATTACTGTTCTAGGTGTAGTCAGAGGTTAGGTAAACCAGCAGGTAACAGTAGAATGATTCAGAACGTGAAAGAGCGGAGAGACTTCACCAAGCCTAGACTTGAAGAGCTGGGGTCAGTTACAGTGATCCAGAAGGAGTAGCTGCATGGCAAAGGCTACCTCACAGGAGTGAGCTTCCTGTGGAAGGATGCAGCTGCCCCAGGGTGATTTAGCAGAGACGTGACTGGGATGAATGAATACCCACACTTTTTCTTTTTCTTCCCATCCTTGGGATCGCTTCCTAGATTTGCCAGTTGGCCATATCTACCAGGAGAACAGAGCATACATCAGCCCACTGAAGCAGCTTCCATAGTTTATTCTTCTACATGCGCAGAACAGGCAAGAGAGGGTAGAAAATGAATTTGGAGGGATAGCATGAGGCAGGCGCACAGTCGGCAAGGTCCTATGTGATCTGCTGGTGCCTAGATTCTGCCATTTCTCCCATTTGCTGTGTCCTACGGTTTTCCCTGTTACTCACTTCCCTCTGATTGCCACAGCCTTCCTTCTCTTTTTACCACTGAAACAACTGCACATCCTAGGGCCTTTGCATATTATGTTCCCCCCACCAGGAAAGGCCTTCCAGGATCCTACATAGGCTAATGTGTACAATGTAGGAACAGTACAATTGTCACCTTCTCCTCAAGGCCTTTCCCAACCATCCAGCTAGAAATGTCTCCCTCACTTAGTCACTCTTCCTAAATGATCCCTTTCATTTTCCTGATAGCAGATACCAAGGCACAAAATCACCTTGTTCATTTATTTGCTGCCTTATTCATTGCAAGAACTTAGAAACAATGTTTGGGACAAAATCTTTTAGGTCCCATACTTACCCTCCTCTTTTACTAGAGAAGAAAACTGTGCCTCAGGTGTGTCCAAACTAGTAAGTGGTGTGATAGAGAAGCACCAACTCAGTTACCCCTAACTTCCCTAAGTGTCAGCACTAAGTTATATTGCTTCCTAAAATTGCAGTTTAAAAGAGTAAGATTTTGCTTATAATCTGTTAGAGTTACCGAAACATTAAAGTTTGATTCATTAGAGAATAAGCATTTAACTGATGGATGTAGAAAATTCTGAACCAGCATTAGTTGTAGAGTGGAGAAGACAACTCAAAACATTAACTCCATGACATAATTCTATATAACAATTTTGGGGGCATATGCCTGTAGAGTTTTAACATTTTCTAATCGACTGCACCATATAGAAAGCAACTTCTTCTGTTCATGGGTCTTCATAATGCTTGGGCAGAAACAGAAATGACTTGTTTGATGAAATGCTCCCTGTTTTCCTAAAAAAAATCTACTTTCTTTCCTTGTTGAACAGAAGCTACATAAGTTATGTTCCTTTTTAATTTATATTTCAATTAAGTCTCATTTCTCCCCTTTCTTCCTCTGCCTTCTGAACCCTACCCAGTGGGAAACACACAGAGAGAGTGTTGTCACTATTGGTCAAACGTAGCCTTTTTTTTTTTTTATTCACACAGTCATTCCCACTATTCTTTGATAGCTTTTGTTGCACATAATAGAAACAAAAGCTAATAAAGATGTTTTTTAGGAGAGTTGAAATGGGTGACAGCAGAAAATGGGAAAAGAAGAATGGAAAAGCAAAATAGCACAGTATTTTTTGCAAACCAGTGTTTCCACAATTTCTTTTCTTGTGTAATTCCACTGGGAGAAACCCTTCTGCTGGGCATCCTTCCTTCCCTTCTTGCTGTATGTAATTCTCTTGCACATCCACTGCTCTTTATTTTACAAAATAAAATTATGTGCAGAGGGGAAGATAAGCCCCAGGTTGATTTTTTATTACTTTATAAAAACTTCTCACATTTCATATAGTTTATAATTTCTGACTGTGTTGACATCGGAAATGAGGGCATTGTTTTCTCTATAATTATTCCATTCTAGTTGTTTTTATTTCCCAAGCTGACCAGCTTACTCTGTTTACCCGCCCGGTTCCATTTCTAGTTAAGCCAGGCACCAAGGTCCAGATACCAACAACTCAGAGATTTTATTCTGATGAGTAACTTTGTGAAAAGCTCTAAAAACCTTTCCTAGATAACTTTGTTCCAGCACCCACCAACTGCCCATATTTTTGCAATTATATATGATCTCAGATTAAACTTCAGCTTCCCTCTGTTTTTATTTTGAATTATTATCAAATAAAATATGGTTTAAACAATGTCTATGTTTTTCAAGCAAGGCAGCAATGTTGAAAAAATGTAGAGCCAAAAACTGTTTAAAATTTAAAACACAAATATTTGTAGGAAGGAAGAAGACTAAAAAGTCTCTTCCTCCACTGTATTACATGTTAATTTGCTCCACTGGGACATCCACATTTATAATCTTTCAAGGTTGAATCCCCTTACATTTTGGTTATATACAAAATAGATCAGCTAGATGTCTCAAAAGAAACCTTACAGGCAAGAAGGGGCTGGAAGGAAGGTATTCAAAATCATGAAAGGCAAGGACCTACAACCTAGATTACTTTATCCAGCAAAGCTATCATTTAGAATGGAAGAGAAGACAAAGTGCTTCCCAAATAAGGTCAAGTTAAAGGAGTTCACCATTACCAAGTCCTTATTATGTGAAATATTAAAGGGACTTACCTAAGAAATAGAAGAAGATCAAAAACTATGAACAGTAAAATGACAACAAACTCTTAACTACCAACAATTGAACCTAAAAAACAAAACAAAACAAAACAATACAAAACAAAAAAAAACTAAGCAAACAACTAGAACAGGAACAGAATCACAGAAATGGAGATCACATGGAGAGTTATCAGTGGGGGGAGGGGGGAAATTGGAGGGGGAGGTACAGGGAATAAGAAGCATAACTGGTAGGCATAAAATAGACAGGTTGAGGGTAAGAATAATATAGCAAACAGAGAAGCCAAAGAACTTACCCATGGACATGAACTAAGGGAGGGAGATGCTATAGGGTGAGGGATGCAGGGTGGAGGGATGATAAAGGGGAGAAAAAAACTGGGACAACTATAATAGCATAATCAATAAAATATACTTAAAAAAGAACTAAAAAATAAAATAGATCAGCTAAAAATAAGCTATGGAAGTAGAAGCCTTGTTGTATTGGAGCTACATATAGCATGAAGAACATTTTTATTAACTTGCCTTCAATGGCTGGCTAATATTAACTAACTTGAATTGTGCTCAAAAGTGGTTTAGTCCTTTGCTTGGTTGTGAGGCCTTTTTTATTGTTTTCTTTTCAAGGTTAAGAAATTTTAATTAATAAAAAATTTTGAATTTGCAAGGCTTGAGAAAATTTGAAATGTAACAGAAGTATAAAAAGTATGAAGCTCTATATAAATATAAGAAATTATTTTCATAGTTGAGTCATCCTTTGTTGGAACATGTGATACGTAACTTATCTAGAGTTTTCTAGCTTTTTCTTTTTAAGCATGAGCTATATTGACATATATTTATTGCATACATTTTTAGTTGGCACTGTGTTTGCTAGATTTATTTTGCATTTTGGTATTGGACATATTTCATCTGGCTGATTAGTACCTTTTGCACTTTTCCTATGTGACTTTCTGAGGCCCTAGGAATAGAGTTCTTTCCTTCTTTAGCTGAAAAATACGATTCACACACCTTATGGGGTTGGTAAAATTCTGAAGGTGGTCCCCCTCAAGATTCTCTTATTCAATCAAGAACTCATCTAGGTACAGCTTTGAAGGGATTTTGCACCTACAAATTAAAGTTGCCAGCCAGTTGACCTTTGAAATGACTTCAAAAGCAGAGAGATTTCCCCTGGGGACAGAAGAAGGGGAAGTCAGAGAGATCCAAAGTACGATAAAGATAAAGGTGTAACTAAACTGGCTTAAAGATCTGGGGGGGGGCAAGGAGTGAGGGAAGGGCAGGCAGCCTCTAGGTTGCTTGCTCCTGGATCACAGTGAAGAAAGTACGTTGGGATGTCAATTAAGGTTACATTTTATCTATACATTATTTTAGGAGAATAAATAATTTACAATTAAAATCTATATATATGGTATAATTCTCCCATTAATTTTTATTTTTACTGGAAGCTAGGACCTCCAGAGCAATATTTAAAAGAATTGGTGACAGCAAACATCTTTGATTTTTTTCTCTTAGAAAGGGTGGGGGGTAGGGAGTATGCACTATTTCACACTTGAATACGATAGCATTGCTATGCTTTTTGTTGGTTTCACTTATCAAATTGAAGCAATTCCCTTCTACTCTTAATTTTCTGATCACGGTACATACTGTTGTATTCAACAATATTTATGTCCATTAAGATAATTATATCATTTTTTGTTTTAATCTGTTAGTACAGCAAATTCCATTGTTTGACTTTTAAATGTTATATCAATACTTTATTCTTAGGTAAAACACATTTGTTTATAAATATCACTATACTTTGCTAATGTTATTATTACTATTATCAAAATGTAGTTAATTTCTTGCATATTGTTGAAATTATTGAAATATTCATGTTTTTGCCATTAGCCTACAAATGTGATAAGTTAAGTACATTGTTTTATTTTCAAACATTGAAGCAAATGTGCATTTCTAAGATAAACCTCACTTGATCATTAAGGTATTGTAGATATTTTTAACGCAGTAGAGTCTTCAAATTGCTAGTGCATTGTTAAGGATTTTTCTTTCATCATACATTATACTGATCTGTAATTTGCTCTTCTTATAATATGTTTGACAGGTTGATGTAACTGTCAAAAATGATTCTTTTTTTCTAGGGTTATCTGAAATAGCTTTTTTGAGATTTCAATTTCTTTAGTGTGTGTGTTTGTGAGCATTTATTTTCCAAATATTTTGGTCTTTTGTAATTGATTTATTTTGTTAGTTCTGAGTTAATTCCATGTCATTACGGATTTTTTGTCTTTAAGTTCTTGAAATACATATTTCATCTTTTTATTATTTTGTTTTAACAAACAACCCAGGAATAGGAGACCAAGAAATGGGGTAGAAAGAAAGGGAGAACTCAGCCTCCCAACTCACCCCTTTCCTCCTGTATATTTAAAATCTATACGTATGCCCTGGGGTGTGAGGGGGAAAGAGACTCCTTGAAGGGGTGGGAGCAGCTCAGGCTCCTTTTCCCCTTAAAATTCAGGTTCCTCTGCTCAGTGGCAGAGCCCGTCTTGAGAGGGCCATCCTGTTACTCCCAGGGCTTCTACAGTTAGCACAGGTATGTGGTGGGGAGGAAGGGGAGAGGGATGTATGTATGTATGGATAGATGAATAGATGGTAGTTAGATAGATGATAGATAGATAGATAGATAGATAGATAGATAGATAGATAGATGATAGATAGATAGACAGATAGTTAAGATAGATAGATAGATGATTTTTGAACAGTGCTGAACCAGAAGAACCAGGCATTGATATCCTTTGTGGGTCTGCTATGGCATATGTAGCCTCAGATTACAAACCTATGATTGAAACAGTTTTTTCCTGGTTATGTATAATGTGACTTCTTGCTGGGCTTTTATAGTTTCCTCTGTCACTTGTCTCAGATATTGTTTGTATTGATATCTCTCAATTTTTATGTCATGGTGATTTTTTTAGATGTTTAACTCTAGTTTCCAACCAAGTCATATTGATGCTTGATATGCCCTGCAAAGTAATAGTAGCAGTACAGGTAAAAACACATGTTTAAGTATTTTTTTTTTTTTTTTTGCATATCAGACATACTATTCAGCCTTTCCACGGCTTTCTCACTTACCTGCATTTCTATTTAAAATTCCTATGAAATAGATGTCATTATCATCCCCACTTTTCACAAGAGGAATATGAGTGATATAACAATCATGCATTTGTCCTAAATGTCTAAGAGAATAGTCTGAATTAGAAACTTCAATCTTAATCAAAGTAATATATTTTATATGATATTAAAAATAGACTAACAATCAACACCCTGGACACGGTTCCAAGGTTAGTGGC
This sequence comes from Trachops cirrhosus, assembly GCA_028533065.1. Taxonomy (NCBI): domain Eukaryota; kingdom Metazoa; phylum Chordata; class Mammalia; order Chiroptera; family Phyllostomidae; genus Trachops; species Trachops cirrhosus. The sequence goes on along the minus strand of CM052539.1, from coordinate 179,944,513 downwards.
AATGACCGATGACTGAGAACGTCCACATTCTCTTTTAATAATTCAACATCATCCAAGGACATTGCTGGGAGAAGTTATCCTGCAAAGAGGGGAGATAATAATTCTCCCAGAGTGACCCCAGCCTTCTGAGGGATGATTGAAGGAAGAGATCGAAATATGCCAGGAGCAGTGAAAATATCCAAGCAGATCTGCCAGTTCAAGGAGTCGGAGGTGTTCATTTGGAACTGGTGATCTGATTGGTTCTTTGTTTATTTCCCTAAAAAAAAATGGAGGTGAATTGATTTTTTGCTAGAACTCTGACATTTCCAACCTTCTGAGTAAAATGATGAGTAAGGTATGAGTTTCACACAGTAATATCTCGACAAAAATGTCTCTGTTATTGAGATTATCAATATAGCGACAAAATCTTAAAATCCCACGTCTCACCCTAACTACTAACATTCTTTTATAGTTATAAAAAATTAACTGTTCAGCTGAACAACAATTAAAATAAAAAAAAAATGCTACAAAGAAAAAAAAATAACTGTTCAGTGACCAAGGTATGTGATAGTATAGTTATGAGAAAAATCAATTATTAAAAAATGGACACTTTAGCCATATTTGTGGCAGTTGTTTTCAACTACATATCACATTAATGACAGTGGATATAGTAATAAAGTTAGTAATTAGGGGAGGGCTGCAATTTGCAGTTCCCCAATTTCTCTGTTGATAACAGCTCTGATATATTTTTACAACAACTTTATTAAAGCACTATGTTTTATTCCCAGTTTAATATAATACAACCAATGGAATGTTCTACTTTCAGAAATATTTGATATAGGTTCTCTCTCGGTGAGCTGAGAGAAAAATCACTGTACACTTTTCATTTCAGGAGCTGCATGATGCAAAGTCCCGAGGTACAATTCACTGTTCTTCATAAGATTTTTCTGACCACATTCTCTTTTCTCTCTCCTAGTTCTTTTGTAGCAACCTCACCACTTTGGGCAGTTTTTCAAGTCAGTTCATCCTCTGCCACCCAGGATAGAATAAATATTATATTGACACAGTGACATAATGGTCTTACTTTTAAGTAATGCTGACACGGCTCACTACTTGACACTCTTTAAATTTAATTTAGCAACATTCTTACTAAATTATGTCTTTCCCTGGCTTAATAAAAGTCATATTCAAATGTTTCAAAGTTTAAAAGAATTTACCTTCTTAAGATTTGTAATATAATAGTTTTTTTTTTTTAAGATTTTGTTAAGCTATGTGAGCACCCAATTGAAAATGCATAGTCCCTACTGCTGGACAAGTCCTGATGGCAACATTTGGGCATTTCTCTATGGAATGTTATGATAGTTACCATTGCAGCCAGCAACACACCAACTTTACAAGCCCCTTTAGATTTTCAAATCCCCTTCAAAAGTCAGTTCAATTAAAAGGTGTATGCCTTCACCTCATGTAGATTCTTAAAACCCTCATTTTGGTTGCATATATTAACTTTGTTTCTCCAAAAAATGTCTAAGTCCTGGAAGACATTTTAAAGCAGATAATACCTGGAAGAAAAAAATTAAGAATTCTGGAGGAAAGCTCCAAGGGTCAAAATCAATCTGCTCTGTATGTCTGGGAAAGGAAATAGGAATCATTTGGAAGTATTGAGGAAAATTGTGAGTGAATGTGTGTGTGTGTGTGTGTGTGTGTAATTTTTCCAGGTCAAATACATTTCAAATCCAAATGCCGTCGACTTAGGTGTACTCAGCTGAGCGGACCTCACTAGCTGAGCAGAATAAACCTCCAAAGACTTACTTTCTTAAAGATTCTTTGAAATTATTACATAGTGGGTTTATGTACACTTGTATATTTTTCTATAGACAATTAATTTATGAAAACTAGGCCTCTGTTTAAAATAACAATATAACTATAATGAATACCTATAATTTTGATGTTAACCCTGTGAAATTTATCTGCATTTTTATAGGAGAATAAGAACCATAGAGTATTAAAGTAACACATCCAAGGCTGTGTGTGAAGAGGAATCAGGGCTAAATTTGAGCCAAATCTCTGTGACCCCTGTAGGAATCTTCACCCATAGACTCCTACTGTAGTAAGTTGAACAGTTGATGTTTTTTATTACAAAGGACACTATACTTCAAATGTTTTTGACATATTAAATGAGAAAGGTATAGTTTGTCAATATATTTAGACTAAAATAACCTAATAAAACTAGATGTAACACCCTGAAGAAACAATTTTGGCAACAAGAAAAATTACATATCTATTCCATACTGTTTTTAAAGTATAGAACCTAGTATTTTGTTACATTTTAAAAATTCAGCTTTATCAAAAATCCTCAGTATGAATAAAATATTCTGCATCACATGAATAATGTTTTGAACATTAGACAAAAGGTCTGCCTAATGCTAATTAGAAAAATTAGAAGATGGTTTTGTAATGGTACTTTGTTAAACTTGATAATTTAAAATATTCATAGCCTTAGAGAGGCATTTCCTTGGGGTGTGTTTTCCATCATGCATAGGCAGACGACACTTTCTTTACTTTCGTTTGTTAATTTCAACTTGTATGTGGTACCTAGTTATCATCTGCAATTAGATTACCTTTGTCTCGTTATTCAGAGATGTATTTCACAGAAACCCTGAGAGTAAAGACCTTGAACATTTGTAATAGGATATACAAGATACAAGGGCAACTAGAACCAGGGCTGGTTGTAATAACACTCTTCCTGTTGGCTGCAAGCCTCACTCTTGTGTGACCATTCAGAAAGCAGTATGACGTTCATAGCATGCCGGCTTTACACTTTTCTGTCCTCTTATTTCTGGACAATAAAAAGAAGGATGCATCTTAACATCCAGAAAACTTTCAGATCTCAAATATGTGTAGATTTTTAGCTTAGAGTATACATTATTCTTTTTTTATTTAAACACAGAAGTTAAGATCTGAAACATAAATTATAATGCTTTTTAAAATGTAATTCTGTTTACATAGTAAATATAAAAAAGAATACTACAGAATTAACTAGATATTTTTTAGTGACAAAAATATTCTCAGCACTAAATTGTGAAGCCTTAAAATTCACATCAGTGTTTTGTTATAAGGCTACTGACAGTTTTAGTTGTTATTTTATAATCCTTATGGTTGTTTCCTTCTTCTCAATCCATTTATTTTTACCTGAGTGAATACACAAACAATACATGAAGAAAACACCATATAATAAAATGTAAATTTTCCACATGGAGAATCTCTTCTTCAGACATTTGAAAGGACAGAAACCAAACCAAGCCCTAGATTTAAAAAAAAAATCTGGTCTTTTGTCAGGGGAAGAGGTTACTTTATAAAGATCCACAGTTCATTTTCGTTGTTACAATTATTGATACTCAATATATTAGAAAGACTTTTTGGTGTTGCAAGGCAATAAAATTAGAGGACAAACATTTGCAAACTCAGACTCGAGTCTGAGCTTGGCCACTACTGAACTGTGGGACCAGAAATTCAGAACCTATGTCTCTCTTCCTCATTCTATTATTTTCAGAGTGGCCCAGTGTCTGATATATGGTAAGCATTTATTATGTGTTTATTAAGTGAATTCATAAATAAAGAAACATGTTGCTTTCTCTTTCTTCTAGAGAAGAAATTGTAAGACATAGTGAAAGCTATTTGCTATCGATTTTTCCTGGGAAGGACACATATGTCGCATTTGGTCAGTCTAATCAGGACCACTTTTTGAAGGTCAGACTGTCCATTAAATTCTGTATGAGGAGAGGTGTCAGATAGGAGTTTGTTCAGGTCTCCAGTGAGCATTAAAAAGAAGTTGGTGGGAGGATTTGTAAGGAGATGATTACTTCTCCTTGATACCTTTGAAGGAGAGTTCAAAAGGAAATTGACTTTGATTTTCTTGAAGAAATAGTGTAGGCCTTCTTTCCCCTCTGGTATAGTGAAATGAGTTTGCAGAGGTCAAAGACAATGATTCATGGACGTGGTCTTAGAACTAGGTGTGTTGAATTTTTTTTTAAAAGGACTGCATTTCATGTTTTTTTTTGTGGTAAACTATAGAAAAAAAGTGTTACTAATTCAATTCAGTGCTTCCTGATGCAGTGCTGTTGGGTGCCATTGTTCACGGCAGGCGATCTTCTGAAAAACTCAACTATGATCTAAAAATTACCAGGATTTTCTTGGTTTGTTTATTTTTGGTTTTGGGGTCACTACCTTGGGATGAGGTCATTTATATGAAAATACGTTTCTTACTTACCCTTCCTAGAAATATCTAGCTTCGTAGTCAGATTTTGTAATCAACTGTTAATGTTAAATACAGTATATTTCTCTAATTTATATAGCTTTGTGGTAGGACTTAAAGAGGAATTAAAATAATGTATTTTTTTAATAAAAGCAAGTGATGATTTTAGTTAAAAATTCTTTGCAGGTAATTTAGACACATGTTGCTAACTACAAATTCATACCTTTGTGAGATAAATCCATTGTTTAGGTGAAAAAGTAAAGTTCTCAATAAGGTGACACTTTTCTAATAAGTGGATATCATATGGTGTTTAAATACCTCACCTAAATTATTGCTTATTTTTTCCCTTTTTGGTAGCTTGAAGTTTTATTAAGAATCCATACATAGCATAGTTGGCATTGTTTGGAGAGATAATGTTCGCATACTCAATTAAATTCTACAGCAATGACATTGATTGGTGATTTCTCAGTATCCTGAGTCAAAATCCCTATGGAGGAGCTGGAGCCGTGCGCCAGAGAAACGGGGCCTGCGCTGGAGGCGGCACTGCAGGTGTGCTCCCCACAGGTGTCCGGCTAAGTGCTGCTCTGAGTGAAGTTCATGGAGGTTGTTAGGAAAGCAGTAATTCGAGCCTGTCCTGAGATCTACTGACTTAAATCAGCATTTTAACAATGACTTCGGGTGAGTAATTGGATGCACGTTTGGTAGCCTTCTCCTAGGCTTTTAGAATAAAGCATTAGCTTCATAGAAAGAGTTCAAGTCACGAGAGACCATATCTTCACTACTGTAGAATTAGACACTAAGGAGCAATGTTAGTGCCTATGAGTTTACCTATTAACAAATTTAAATCTGTTATGAACATATAAAATAATGTAGTCAAATGTACTATATTCATATATGATATCTTATTTCTTTCTATATTAGAATTGGATCAAAGAACTTTAGAAAGTATACATCAATATCTTCATTTTACAAATGAAATATCAGAATTCTTGAGAAGTACATACCCTGGCATCCACAACTAGTAAGTGGCAGAGTTCTGATTACTTCTCGGGCTTCTGGAATTCAGTCTATGGCTTGCCAAAAAGAAAAGAGATACTTTCTTCTCTGTACAAATTCACTAAATATCTTCATCTTTTATTTTGATTTCAAAAATTTATCTGTTATTCTTATGCAATAATATCTGTACAAAGATATGTGTAAATAACATATAGTGTGCCAGTTTTTAATATTAATAACAGAAGAAATGGATTAAGGGTTATTCCTGTTTGCAGGCAAGCAAATGCACACACAAAAAGTTTACAGTTATTGAATAACAAAGGATTAACTGAGTCATATTTTTGTGATATGTGATATACGATGAGTGATGTGATCTTGTATATATGTTGTATGTGTGTGTGTGTGTGTGTTAGAGATCTTAATTTCCATTTTCCACTACAGGAAGTCTGTAGAAAATGGCTAATAGGAAACAAAGAAGAGAGGGGAGAAAAGTAATAGAACTGGATGCATATGTATGTTATTTAGAAATATAGAGGTAGATTTCCAAGGGTACAGCTAGAAGAGCTGTGTGTCTGGGAACACAGGTGGGGAAGGATGCATTCATGGATGACTGTTTTTCCGTTAAAATTATGTATAGGCTTATAGTCTACCAAACACCTAAAGTAACTTTTAAATATATTTTTAAACATACAAAAGGAGAGAAAAGTTATATCACTGGTTCATTTTTGGGTTTAGAAACAACCCAAAAAACAACCCTGCAGATCAGTTGATTCTGAGCTAGTGAATTTAACGGCCAGTGTCCTTTGGGATCCACAAATCTGTCTGTGAGTATCATTTGAACTCATCTTTACACAGTTCAGATGAGTCAAACAATGATTATGGAGGCATTCTATAATTAATATAATTGAAAAGTATTTTTCTAAAGAGAAAACCAGAATATATTGTTACTACAAAACGTTTTTTAAGTATCAGTAGGGGGCACTAAGTTTCCAGTGAAATGAAAATAATACCCCTGTAGCACTCATAAATAATTTGTCTTCTTACTTTAAAGGGAAAACATCATAAACTCCATGCTGTTTTAACTTGAGAAGAGCTGGTGGAAGTGCTTTTTCCTGTTAACCCTTTTAACAAGGGGATGCATTTAACTACTTTCTATAATTGGAAATCATTTTTTTTCTCCTACTTCCACATCCTCCAGGTTTGCTTCTTACTCAGCATTCAAATGCAACGCTAGTTTGCTCACTCTGTCAAAATGGAGTAATTCGAGTTGTCTACAAATAAGTGACCACCGAATAAATGACCTTCTGTTAGAAGCTCCTTTAAAGTGAAGCCAAAATATGTCCCCTGCAAGCTGGAGCTGAGGAAGACAGACAGCTTCAGGAACAACAAATCAGCTTGTATTCAATGGTCCTCACCCACCCCTCACCCCTCCCCGAATAATGAAAGCAGTACTCTGCAACTAAAGCCATGCTAAAAATAAATTTAAATGTTAGAAGGAACTAAAACCATGAATATCAGTTTTGATTGGCTATTGAACATTAATCTCATGGTTAAAGGAAAATGTATTAACACAAGACATTAGCAAATCAGAAAAAATCAACATACATAAACTATGAAGAGATGTAATAATATTGATGGATTTGCGTGTTTTCTTTAACTCTGATTCTTTTCAGTATTAAGAATATGTAAAAATTCAAGTAGAATATTTTTAAAGCATATTGCCAAAGGGTGTCTAAGATAAAACTTTGGACCTGGCCATGTATTTGGCCTGTACATTTTTTGTGTTCATAACTACAAAAACAAACAAACAAACAAACAAACAATAAAAAACAAAAGGAAAACAAACCATAAGTTAAAATGCAGGCTTCAGTTTGGCCACATAAACTATTGTTCTAATGTGTGAATTTCTAATAAATGACACAAGGAATGTCATTCTGAATGGGTTTACGCTGATTTTGCTTATTTACAAATCTGAAAAGCCAGGCTAAGATCATAGAATTATAAAGTGGATAAAAAATTCATCCACAACCCTTTTATTTCACAACTGAGAAGTCTTTAATTACAGAAAGGTGACTCAGGAACCTTTGCAATCAGAGTGAATTACTTACCATGGTGGCATAACCAACAGAGAGTTCCGGGTCTCCCGGCTCCAGGCAGGGTTACTTCTGCAGCCAGGCTGCCCTTCCGTGTGACGTGCAAATTGATCTGCTCTTAGTGCAATAGATTTTTTTTAACAACCAATGAGAGAACAACCTGTGCCTCAAGGAAAATAAGTGGTGTTGATTGTATCTGCATGTGGATAAGTAACATTGTATGTAGAGGTGGAGGACACTCTACAATGATACAAATAAATGTAATTCCAGGACCATTAAGGAATCACCCAAAGTGATGAGCGTGCCACTTATTGGATTCTTTTATTGGTTTTCTCTGTGAGTACAATTGAAGTCCTGTTTCAGAGAAGCCATATCAGAAATGAGGCAAGATACCCATCAAGGACAGATACTTTTAAATAAAAAGGATAGTGCTTAGTGTGCCTTAGGACCCCTGAGAATGGCACAAAGATGGAATCTCAACTCGCCACCGAAGGTGTATTACCTTTCCCTGGATAATACAATTTGACTTGTGTATCTTGTTTGCATTTGGCTGACTGTGCTGGTTCAGTCCATTTTTGTCTTTTTTTTTTCCTCTTCAATATAATTAAATCAAATTTATGTGCTGAGTCTGTGATGACTCAGTGCGGCTGTGTTAGCTGCCAGTAAAATGCTTTGCTCTCTACATTTCATGGTTCTCTTTCTATTAACAAAAATGAAATTTTCAGGCTTTATTACAAGATTAAACTCTTGATAGAATTAAAGATTGTTGATCCTTTTTTACAGGTTCCAAAGCAATTCTCTTCTTGGAAACTACCACTGTACTAAAATTCCAAACCACAATTTCTGCAAGAATGAATGCTTTGTGCTCATTGAGGAAGAGTTTGGTAATGCATCACCAAATTTGTCAAAGAAATTAAACTATATAACATTGCATTATTTGAAATGAAAGAAAGAATGTTGTATGATGGTGTGTAGAACCCACTTAAAAGTACCTGAGATGTGTTGTATTGCATTATCTGCAACACAATTGTCGACGATTTTATAAAATAACACAAGATACGGTTCCAACTTTTAAAACGATGTTTTTTTTTCTTTTGCCTTCTGACTTTCAAGGTGTGCAGTGAAATTTTAAGAGGGCAAAAGATTGATTTCTTTCTCCTGCAGAGCAAATATATTAAAAGTGTTAATTTTCTTGTTTACATTTGAATCAAGTTTTATGGGATGAAACTAACAACCATTGATGCTAATAAAATCAATAAACAAAAAAATAAGCAAAAACTGTTTAGTCTTTCTTTTACTGTTTTATTCTTTTGAAACAGATTTAATATTTCAATTTTTTATTTGTATGAATTGAGAAATGCTGTGGCCAGGTCTCTTTTTCAAGAGAATACATATGTTATGGATGTGGAGAGAGAGACCCGAGTGGAGGCCTTCCCTCCCCACCTCAGTTCTTGTCTCCCAGCGAGGGATAGGTTCAAGAGAGAGACATCACATGTAGTGCAGATGTGATAGCAAGTTTTATGAAATGCATATGAGCACAGAGCTGCAAATGGGCACCTGGTTACTCTAAATGTTCTACATATAGAGGACGGAAAGTTGTTAGGAAGACTGTTAGTAAGTTAGGGACTTTGTATTATACGCTTGAGCTGAGACGAGTACTTAGGTAATCTAAGCACGCTGACTATTGGGATTCCAGGGTTGCATTCCTTAGCTAGCTTCTAGATCGTCCCTCCTTCCTTCTCCCTTGGGAATAATGCACAGCTACAAAGGCTTTCTCTCTCAGTAGTAAAGTAGTGAAATTGTTAGAGGAGCTTCCTTTCCTAGCAAACAATCTCAGGACTGCCCTCCTTCCTGTACAATTCCTACTTGTGATGTTTGGAATAATCAGCAATCTTAGTAAGATGTATATATATATATATGTAAGATATATATATACAGTAAGACATATACACATATAAGATATATGTAAGATATATAGTATACATAAAAGATATATAGTATATATAAGATATAAATAAGATATATATGTATTACTATATATAGCATGTGTGTGTGTGCATGCACACGCACACATACACACCCAGGGCATCCTCATTGAGTTTCAGAGAAAGGGAATGGAGAGAGAGGGCAGGAGAGAAATATCAATGTGAGAGAGAAACATCATTGGCCACCTCTTCTCCACACCCCCACCAGGGATTGAACCCATAACCTTGTGCCTTGACCTGGAATTGAACCCATGACTTTTCAGTTTATGGGACAACACTACAACCAACAGAGCCACACTGGCCAGGGGGAGAATATATTTTTAAAATTTATGTTTAGAACCATGTTTGGAGAAAATGTTCTATCTTACATGATGTGAGAAAGAAGAGTACGCTAATCTAAATGAAGAATGTCTATTTCTTATCATGTTACTTTAACTGGGTCATTTTTCTCAGAATTTAAAAGGTGGACCCGAGAGTCTCCATTAAATCAGAGGGCTCTCTGCAGATAACTGAGGGGTTTCTCTCTATCCTTCTTCATTTAGGCTTACTCCTATCAAAGTATAAAGTAGTCATTAGTAAAGGAAAGGAATCGATTTAGACCATTTGGTATATGTATTCACTATAGATGGAAAGCTTTGTTAACACCCACAATTTGAGGTAAAACTATATATGCAGATGACATGATTCTTCATATTAAAAAATCCTCTAAAAACTCACACAAAAACTAGTAGAGATAATAAGGAAGCCAGGTTGCATGATACAAGCACAAGGTAAAAGAAAACATATAATTGACGTGTAAGAGAAAACTAAGTTTGATGTAGGCAGGAAATTAAGTGAAGGCCGTACATAGAATGGGGGAATTGCAGAACTAAGCTTTGGATTCGAATCTGTCTGACTCGAAGCCCATTTTATTTTTACCTTTTGTTTAACTATCTCACCATTCTGTGTTTAATCCAATGATCCAATGAAGTATGCCTCTGAAAATACTTATATGCCATTTTTGCAAAAAAATATTCCCATTATTCATGCTCTGGCTACACAAATTCAAACTCACTTTGAGGCTGACAGTGCGACAGGAGCTGACTTTTGGCCTTTTTGACACTGAAGATTTACACCAACTTTTCTACCCCACTTCACCGCTGTGGAACTCGGGGATGCGGGGATGCACCGCCTGTGTCGTTGGGCAGCACTTCTGGCACTGGCACTCCAGAGCAGGGTCTGACTGCTTCTCTTTGTTTTTGGGCCCCACTTTCTCCTTGCTGTGTGTCAGGAAAAGTACCTTATTGGGTTAGACGTGGAGAAACTGATCCCGTTTGGAAGAAAGTTGGATCGCAAACATTCTCAGAATCATGAGGGGTTCAGGAGCAAGACCCTAAAGATAATATTGAGGATGAGGCATGAGAAAGTGAAACCAGTCCCTGGGAAGCATAATGAGAGAGCAGGAAGGTGTAGGAGGGAATCCAGAATTGCAAGCTAAGTTAACTGTTAGGTGAGCTATTCACTGTGTGTGTAGAACTATCAAAATAAATTTCCTTAAGAAATTATTAATATGTATTATTATCAAGAAAAATGGTGATCTCTCTTCCTTTTAAAAAATCATATTTCACTCATTGTATGTCTTTGGAAGCTAGGAGGTCTGGCCTTGATATCTACCAGGGCTTGGTTTATTAAAATTGCTTAATAAAAAATCATTTTCTTTTAGCTTATCTCTTTATGTGTTTACTCTCCCTTTAGCTAAATAAGCAAAGGAATTTGAATTCTAAAAACATGCACTTCTATTCCACACAGCAAGTTAATTTTCAAGTCCATCAGATGTGTATTTATATAGTGATTGTATCTGTCACATAAACATTTTGTCGATCACTGCCTTCCGTCTGTTCTGATATGCTGTGAGTTCCATCTAAAATGTGATGAATGTTTTGCTCGTTCTAAGTAAAAATTAATTATGGCAATGACAAGTGTTTTGCCAAACCACACACACTCTATTATAATGTTGCATTACCAAAAGCAATTATTGAAGTTTTCAATTAAAATATAAACATCTATACAAAATAGTTTTGCTTGTTCTCTTTAAACTCACTTGCATTTTGAATGAAAATTTGCCTAAAACTGTGATGAAGATATAAACTAGTCCAGGACCTTAAATTACAAAATCAATCAGAATGTGTGAAATGACGATGGAGTCTAATGAATAAATCAATTTATCCTACACTTACTCTGCATGGATGTTTTGTTCATTTATATTACAAATGAGATTTGTTTTTTTTCCTTTTGAAATATAATAACCTGTCACTTGGCAGTCACCACTATAATAACTGCTTTGAGCAAAAATTACCAGTGTATAATGAAATTAGTGAGCAAAAGTTTAAGTAAAATTAGGATATTTACATAGTCTTAAAGTATCGCTGCTTAAGTACTTATTAAGTACAAGAGTAAAGTATTATTAACTTGACAGTGGAGAAACCTGCTAGGCACCACTTTAACCAGGTGATCACAGTGAACACACCAGTAATAGGACAAATTGACATAATTATGTGCCTCTTGACATGACTCACCAAGAAAAACACACATTGTTTTCTTTATACTATTGCCAAAAAGTATATAACCTGAATCTATGGAAAACATCAGACCCCAAACTAAGGGACATTCTACAAAGCAACTAGCCTTTACTTCTCACAAGTTTGAAGAGAAGACGGGACTGAGGATCTGTTCCATATTTAAGCGATATGACTATTCAACGCAATGCATGATGCCATCTTGGATCATGAACAGAAAAAGACATCAAAATGAAACTTTCTGATTTTGACCATCACATTTTTTTACATTAGAGCATCTTTGTTTTAGAAAATATACAGTGGTCGTAGAGAGCTAAATGGGCATCATCTCTGGGACTGATGCTCAATATTTTCAGGGGAACACATAGAGAGAGAGATAAAGGAGAAAATAGAGCAAATGCAAGTACGTGAAGATTTGAGAAATTATGAGAATTAACCTATGAGAACTATTTGTATTATTTTTTCATCTCTTGTAAGTCAGATGCTAAAAAATGCTTAGGACACAGAATAATGACAAAAAGACTGAGCAGGAAGTTGGAGATGGCGCCAAAAGGAGGTGAACTATGCCCACAGCTTCTATCATTTTTACTTTAAATAGTACACATGATGTATTTGGACATAAGATATTCTTTGTGATATATTACAAAAGCAACTATATCTACATCTCTAAAATTCCTTCTGAATTATTGTCTACAAAATTTACATGTCCCATAGAGAGTATTATTATAAAGCAGCAGCGCTTCATTTTTAAAATGTAGCTGCTGATAAATGCATTAGACTAAGTGTCTTAGAAATGTTAAATAAATATTTAAATCTAGCATTTTTAAAGCAAGCTATAAATAGTAATGGAAGATATACTATTCTTTTCAGTTTATTTTTAATATTTTTTATTGATTATTCTATTACAGTTGTCTCAAATTTTCCCCCTTTGCCCTCCTCCACCCGGTACTATCATTCCCTCCAATAGCTTCCCCCGCCCCCCAGTTTAGTTCACATCTATGGATCATATAACCTTAAAGCTTCTGCGGCTTTTTTACTAAATAAGCTGTGTATCTGCAAGAAGGGAGAATGAAAATTCATGCCTGCTGACCCCGATAATACCAGTTTTCTTTGAAATGATGTTGGACTTTTTTTCAGTAGACAAACGTATTGAAATCAGTACCATCCCTTCCTCTCATCCTCCTCCCAATTAGAGACCCAAAGGAGGCAAGAAAAGTACCCAGCAAATCGTTTTTGCTTTAAATAGAGTAAGAAAAGGAGAAGATCCAGCTTCGCCCTTTGCTGGAAGCTGCAGGTATAACCTTCAGTTACTTGCCCTCATCCTCACCATGAGCAAAGTCAGCCAGGTAGCTTAAGGATGCTGTCTGGATTAGGATGAGATCCAAGCATTGGCTAACCCTGCATTTGATATGGAATTATGTATTTGAAACTTTTAGTTCCACTTTTGTTCCACTTCTGTTTCATGGTTTCTCTGATTTATTCTAACTTTAATAAGTACCACAAAATTAAAATATGTTCTGGTTCTAGAAGTAAAGCAACCCCTAAGAAGTTATTCTTAATTCACTCATGGAACATGAATTAACTTCGAGATCTCCATCAATGATTTTAAAAGATGTGCAAAATCTGTACTTATGTAATATGTTTGCTATTCGAGGGAAAAGGCCAATAAAAATTTCAAGCTAAAATGAAAGATGTACTTCCATGGTGACAGGAAATTTATTAAGTGAATAAATAAAAATGTAATTGAGTGTACTGTTCTATGTATAGAGAGAATTTGTGATACTCTTTTTGCAAGTGGAATCAAGCATAAGTGGTCAGTGGATATCTTGCAAGTCTAGGAGAAAGACCCTAATTTAAGAACTTAAAATTTATTTATGATTAATGACATCAAGTCCTCTGTGTTATGATTCAGGCATGTAGATCATCCACCTACTTTTTTCTCTTCTGGGCCCATGTTTACCAAGCAATCTTCTCATTGAAATTTGACTTCCTGTGTATATAGCCCTGTAAGTAGGTAAAATATTATTCAGTAGATATAAATAACAAGCAAGTAAGTGTTCAACATCTAATAATTACTATTCTAAAAGTCAACCCAAAATTCTTCTACGTGTTCCACTTGATCAGGGTAAAATGGTTCAAAGAAGTCATAAAAATAGTAATAAGCTTAATATAAAGCTTGAAATACAAAATTTATAGTTCACATACTATATTTTCTTATATTTGACTATATATGAACACAGTTTTTAGTCAGCACTGAAAAAGTTATGACCTCAGATGTTGAAAGATTCTTGGTATATTAATCTACAATTAATTAAGTATTTGGAAAATTCTTTTTTTTCCTACTCTGAAATTTCTCATAATTCAATAACTGGTATTTATGGTGAACTGTCAGAAATCACTGAAACTTTATAAAATCCTGATTATATGCATATATATGTAATACTAACCCACCTTAATATCCTGAGTTTTCAGAGTCATTTGAATGGAATAAAAGTTCCTGTGGTAGTAGCCTTTGGTAAGCAATTTTAGCATGTGCCAACTTGAGTTCTATGTCCTCCTTGCTATTTGCATGAGATAAAATTGGTTACTAAATTCTATAACAGAAAGATCAGTACATGCTATATCTGTGTGATGTCACCTTAAAGTACATAAAATATTTGGGAAGAAAATAAATTCCTGTTTTTATTGTGGTAGTGATAGGACATTAGCTCTGAGGTTTTAGGGAAATGTTTCATCTCGTACCCATTTCCTAGGATTTCCTTATAGTCTCCCTGTGGCTCAGATTTTGATGACTTCAGTCAGGTTAATATAAATATTCAATTAACTGAGAAAGCAAAACAAGTATTATAACACATATGCAAATAAATATCCAATGTCAATTATGAATTTTTTTTGATAAATGCCCACTTCTATTTTCTGCATTTGCTTAAATTTGAAGAGAAGGTACAATGTTGACATAAAGAATGCCAGGTTAGATAAAAAATTATGTAGTGAATAATGAAACCCATTACAATTCTGGCATCAATTGAGAAAATCAATTACTTACTATTCTCCATATGTTTACCTGATAGCAAAAGGAGAGAGGTGTCTGTGTTGGGAGTATAAAAATAAACTCACATATAGAGTGTGATTTATTATGAGTAGGGTTAGGAAAATAAATATGGCTATGCCCACCACCTGGAAATTTCCTGTTTGTCTCTTTCATTCAGAAATTGGGTGTCATCTTCTGTTTTGGATTCAGCAAAATAAGACTACCATCACTGCTGGGGAATGGTTATTTCCTGAAATACTATGTGAATGAAACATGGACAGGAAGTGATGTCTTAGCCCAGACATATTTATTGTCATTTCCACAACACCAATCTAGGTTATTAACTCAGTCGTTTAACAAATACCTGCTGAGACCTTACTATGTGGAAGGTTTGCATATACTGATACCAACTTTAGTAGGAAACTTCAAGAAAATTCCATTTTCCATTGCCTGGGTGTTACCTTATGCAGTTTTGTTGATTCTAATGATAACAATAGGGGTGATAATTATAAACATTCAAAACAGTATTTTCTTTCAAACAATATAAAATAAAGCAGAAATAAAATAAAAATATAAATTTTATATGATCTTGCAAAAAAAGAATTATGAACAGCCAGTAGATCATTGATAAGTATAGAAATCTTTAATATCATCATTCAGGAGTCCTGCAATATTCCATCATAGCCACTTGGCATGTCCACCACACATACCTGGTTTAGTGATAATTCACTGGTAGATTTGGAGGGTCACTCTCCTTGCACTGCTTCTTTTCCTGCCTCAAACCCAATTTCTGAGTTCTTAACTTCGATAAGCCAGTTATTTTAGCACAGCTTAACATTCACACTCTATAATTAAAAAGAGATACCTTGCCTCATCTTATTACTGTAAGCAAACTTTAAAAGACAATGATTTTTTCATTAAAGATTCAGTTAAGAGCTCATGGCTGCGCATTCAATTATCGTAGTCTCAAAAATTAAACTTGCAACTCTCCAAAATATCTTCTATTATTAAACATTCTTCTTCAAAATTTCATATGGCATGACTTTAAATGGATACATACTTGATCCTATTTTTGTACTTAAGCTTCTGTTTCTATGTTCAGGTTCACTGAGATGCAGTTAGGAGTTCAAACTTGAAATTGACATAATTTTGGAAAGAAAAATGGAAATAAATCACTGGAGTGTTTTTCATATTATATAGCACATTGTTAAATATATTTATTGCAGGCTGGCTCAGGAAGTAGCAGAGCTTGGGTTTAATATATTAATAAGAGGAAGGGAAGATATCATTCACAATGCAAACTTCTGTCAACAAAAGCTTTTAAAATATTATTTTATATTTGTCAAATCACAGATGCAGATCTGCAGAAGCTGTACAGACATAAAACGGAATCCAAATATATCATTTTAGTGTAGTTTTGGAGAGCCAGAACTCCCAAATATTTTCAGTGGCATATCACATAAATACATCCCGTCACAGGGAAAGCAGGCAGCACTGACATCTGATCTTCACATCACATCACACACAAGCGACGAGAATTCGAAGGCCATTGAGCACCGAATTTTCCCATTGTACTGCAATTACAGGAACACCTGTGCTACCTAGCTGTGCACTGAGCCCCATGAAATGCAGCGTTCCAGAGCTGTCAAAATGTCTCGGTTCTTGCCTTTGATGCTGAGGTCTAACTGTGTTGGATCTGGCTGTTATGTTCCGCTGTGTTTTCATTATAAGCATAAAGCAGGTCTAATAATTTTTAATGTAACTAAAGAAACAGTTGTAAACATCCAGCTTTGTGCCTGTATTATTTGAATGATACTTTTGGTATATTTGTAGAGAAAATGTGAAGGTGATGGAAATATAAAAATAATCCTTACATCATGAGATGTTTTAACAGAGTTACTGATCTGTACTTACTGAGAGCATCTTGGCTCTAACGCTGTAGTTAGTTAGGTCTCTGTATTTACACAAAGTCCAGGGGCTTAGACATTGGACTCCCTTTACTGCCTGATACATTAATGTGTCCATGACCGAAATTTTTGAGTCCCAAATCGAAACACTTTATCTGGTACCTTGATGGTATTACTTATTTTACTCACTTAAAAGGCTGTGGATATAATTATATTCAGTAGTTAATATTTCATTAATATATTTCCCAATTAAGCAATTAGTGTGTCCACAAAGACAAAAATAGTGTTGTTTGAGGATAGACACTACTCTAGAAATTTGCCTAATAATTGAATGTGTGCTTTCCACATTTGACATGTCTCTTGAAGAGGATTAAACAAGAAAAAGACATGAGTTAGTACGTCTGTCAATAACTGCTTTGCAAGCAGAAGAAAATGCATTTTAGAGAGGTAAATTGTGCAGGAAATTGAGCTCTCATTAGAATTGTATAGCACAAGTCCTGCCTTTCTAACACAGTCTTACACTTAATATAAAATTGTACTTGCATTTAATCACCTTAAAGTCACGAACTGTACCTGTTGTAGCTGCAGTCGGTATGCTTCAAGTGTCTGCCACATAGTAGGTTATCAAATGCAGGCTAGCTTTTTGTGACTTGAAATAAATTTGTATTTGATTTTTGATTATTTCCAATGAACACATTTACCTCTGAATTTGCTGGTACAGGATTTCAGCACTATTAAAAATGCTTTCAACATTTATTAAAAATAAATGTTGAAAAGCAGGGAGTTGACAAGACTTGTGTTCAGTGAAGCTGTATAATGTGAATTTAACCATCCATGAATTTCTGGAGAGCATGTGGGCAGTTAACATATAGAAAATACAAAAAAAAAAAAAAAAAAAACCAACAAAACGAACTAATGAACTCAGCACAGGAATTAAAACAATACAAAGCTCTCATCTCAAGATATACCCTTAGACTGTTTTTAAGAAATGCTCAAAAGTATGACATCTGCTTCTGAATTTTCCTATATTGCTTTCCTACCTTAATTTGGACCTTCTTTTTTTCCCCCCTACTTTTCTTGTTCTGCTCAGTTTAGATTTTTTTTTTTTTTTGTAGAAGTTTATCCTGTGTGTGCGGCTTCAATCTGAAAGGCAGTGTGGCTGGTTAGTTTTGAAAGTTCGGAGAGCTCACACTTCCCAACCAATTCTATCTCAATACAGGAGGATATCTTTCTCACCTACCTTTCTAGTGTTCAGAGCCCCGCCTGCTACTTTCTCAAATAGTCCTGCGGAGCTTTTGGGAGAGTGTCTGTCGGCCCTATTGAGTTTCTCAGGTATGTGTAAACGTCCTTCCTTCTGCTACCTTCTGTGTAGTTGCTGAGGATATCTAGATCATGTAGCTGACAGTAGTTATCTACGTCTATTCCAATTTAAGGACTTCAAGGGAAGACTAGGTCACCTACTCTTATTATACAAGCTATTCAGTGGTTTTTGTTTTGTTATTGTAGTTGTACTATCAGATTGGATTCCGAGAAAGGAGGTTTGGGGAATGTTTAACTCTATTTCACTGTACATTTCCCACAATCCCTCTCCAACACTTTTTGGCTATAGAAATCTTGCCTCCCAATCATGCAGAGTATTTATTCATTTACACCAAGAAGCCAATGTCCACAATATAAGTACCCTAAAATCGATCTAATTTTTCATTAGCTTTAGGGTAATATGAATTTATTTATTGAATGTAGAATAATCCACATGGACTGATTTCTAAATCTAAGAAACTAAATAAATGCTACATGAATTATACTATTTGCACTACATGAACACAAGCAGTAGAATAAAGAATATTGTGTGTCAGTCTCAATGATGTGCAATTCAAATAAATAAATATTGGAAATTATACACAGTACATGATCTAACATATTTGTATTAAATCCAAAGCTTTTCTGCCCCAGTGTCCAGAATTTTATGAAAGTTTAGCTACTGTTTACCTTCCTAATTTTTGAACACTGGGATACTCCCACAAGACATGCCAGCAAATAGCTGTTTTTAGATGTATTGTTCAGAAATCCTACTTTCAGGGTAGGTAAAATAGTATTAGTCTTCTTTCCTGCTGAAAAACTTCTTCCATCAAATCTATTCAGGTTTCTTTAGTAACTGAATCCTCACTTAAGTCACTTTGAGAAATCAAAATAGAAATGTGTTAGAAGTGGGTTAAAATTGTTATTATTATTATTTTTTTTGCTTTCTTGAAATCAATTTGGTGTTTTGTTCACTTTGGACACTCTATTCAGACAAGAATACAATTTAAAATAATCAGAACCTAATATAAATTGTCTATAAACAACAACAAAGCAATGTTGAGCAAACTAGCAAATTTAAGTTATCAGGGAGAAAAATAAAAATAATTGAATCATAGTGAGCAGGATCTAATTTAATGTAAGACAGTATTCAAAATTGTGTTTCTGGGCCCTTAGGGTTGTAACTCAAATTTGTTGGCATCTCCAACATTTTGTAACCTTATTCTCTATGTGTTTATGCAGTGAAAATTGACAAATAATTGCTAACAGGTGTGATTAATTATAAGGAAACTTATGGTAATACAGTAGCCCCCCTCGTCTGTAGGGAATATAATCTAGGACCACCAGTGGACCAACAATAACTAATAGTTTGTGGCATAACACGTCTTTATCAAAACACTTTTTTTGGGCACAAGCATTATCACATGCTATGCCCATAACTTTTGCAGTTTAAGGTGTGACAGCAAAACTAGCATGATTTTTTTTCCTTCATGATTTAAAATGTAGATGATTTGTTCTGCCCATAGATCTTAGGGACCTCAGAGAATGAATTTTTTCTTTCCTTATTGCATGAAGATCTTTCACCTTTTCACTTAAAAGAAGCACTTTACTGCTTCATTTTGGTATATCCAAATTGACAACATCATTACTTTGTGCTTTGGGGTCAGTGTTAAGTAAGGCAAGGTTAACTTGGGCACAAG
>CM052539.1:179834937-179924216 GCA_028533065.1 Trachops cirrhosus | reverse complement strand
TACAAAGTGATATTTTTGAGCATAATCCTTATTGTTAACATAATTCTCATATCTGTCCCTATAAATGGGGATGGATCTAACACTTTATACTCTTTACATGACATTAAAAATCATCTTTAAAAATATACCTCTTAGAACATGCATTTAAACAATAGATCAACAGAGATCAGAAATATATCCATTCCTTTTATTGGGGTGATAAAGCTTTTCATAGGTCAGCTGCAAAGGTAGGCATGAATCCAACTTTACTTATTTCCAAATAGTCTTTTCCACACTTTAAATTCACAGTTAAAGGATTATACATTTTAGTATTTTCAGGTATTATCCGGGAAAAACAAACATTGTGACAGTGTCATTTTATAAGTGCAATTATGTACTGATTATTAAATGGAACAAAACTAACAATCATTGTTAAATACTGTAGTGTGGGTTCTTTAGCTATAGAACAGCTCCTTCTTCTATCTAATCCAAGGCATAAATGTTTTCTGTGTCTAAACCGAGCATTTGGGTATTAAAATGACTTTTTAAAGCTTTTTAACTCTTTGTAATTTTAGGAGACATCTTTCCTTTCCCATGTTTCCAACTGCCGCTCAGCCTGCTGCCCATCCCTGTACTTCCCACCTCTATTTCCTGTTGACTTTCCATTAGGCGGGTTTCAAATGCCCAAAGCAAATTAAGTATTCAAATTAAGTATAGAAGTGGGTTTCTAAATTATAGAAATTATTTTATACAAGGTGCTTTAAAAATGAATATTGATATAAAAATTGTATCTGTTCCCAAGGCTTTTGCTAATCCATACTGTGCCTTGGTACAAATTATCAAAAGCCATCCTCCTCCCCTCCCTAAGTAGATGCAGACCCATGCTTGCAAAGGGAGACTATGGGCTGGGTGCTTTTGTCAAGTGAACGATGTGCTAAGATGCATGTAGCCACTCTGCTGGCCAGCTCAGTCCCAATACAGAACTAATTTGAAAACCATGTAGAGACAATATAATTCCTAAAAGAGTATATGAAAATATATACAAACCTAAGCTGGAAATATGCCAATATTTTAAATATCTAATGCATTTAAAAAATTACATTATAGTTAAAATTTTAATATAGCAAATGTGATGTTATCATTTTTAATATAGTAATCTATATAAGCCCATCTATAGTAATCTATAAGTCCCTCATAGTAAAATTGGAAAATATAGAAAAAGGAAAGAAGAAAAGAACAATCCTGTCTGGTCTCAGAGTCAGCTGTTATTAAAATGTCATTTTGTGCTTTTGCTTTTTTTACTTAATATTACTGATAAACATTTCTCATGTGATTCAATACTTAATACTTTTAAATTATTATTTTAATGATCACCTTAATTTGCTCATTATCATTATACATATGATTAATTTGAACAAATAAAATATTTTTCAAAAATCTGAATAATGATTTACGTCATTTTTACTGATGTAACTTTTTTCCAATGCACATGGGATAACAACGTGTGGATTATAACGGGGTATAGCCTCTGTAAGTCCACAGCGCTTTATTATTACTATTTTTACTATGCCACACTGCCACCAGGGATGGGTATTTTATCATAAAGCTCAGTATCTAATCTCAAGGACTTAGTTTTTAAAAATGATTTTATAATACAAATTTAATGATGTAGCATACCAAGGATATGCTTCTTATTCTAAATAAAAGCCACTAATTTAACAATTACAAAAAAAAATAGCAGAATCCCAGTCAAGAACTGTAGAACTGAGCACAACTTAAAAAAAGAAAGTGCTGCAGTATCTAATCTAATCAGGACTTACTTTAAACTGATACCCAGAGGAGGCCATAAAAATATTACTTGATTGAACTTATTCCTACATAGCAATCTGAAACAGCAGAACACATTGCCAATACTACTTTCATTGCAGTGTCTCCTTGGGAAAAAAAACCCTACTTTCTGAATTTTTTACACCACCAAGTTCTGTATTTGCAGCATATATGAAAACACTGAATCACTTCATCAAAAAAGAATCCAAATCCATTTCCTGCTGACTCACACTCACTGTGTTGGAAGTATAATTTACAATCCTTTTAGATTTAGATAGAATTCGTTTTTAAACAAGACCTTCCTTCTTTTAACTGTCTAAGATCATTCTGTCAGAACACAGTTTCAGCAGGTATTGCCAGTGAAAATTCTCTTTAGCTGTAACCAGTTGGAATTATTTCCTAACAGAAACTTTCTAACAGATGAACTGGTTTTCTCAATCTGAGCTGACCTATTTCCAGAAAATTAGGGAACTGCAATGTCTAATGGAGTCCAATTTACTCGCAGTCCTCAGGAACTAATAAAAACTAGTGTCAGTCATATTCTTGCAAGGCCACTACTGATGACACAAATGCCTCAGAACACCGAACTTGAATTTGACCATCAAGGGTCCAGCTTTTTATAAAGAACTAAGCATCTGCTTCTGTGTTATGGTCTTCCCCTCCAGTGATGAACTGAAACACATTAATTACTCTTCAAAAGATTCTTATATGATATAAGCTTTTCTTTTTGCTTTTAACAGATTGCACCAGTGCGTGAGCTCAAGAAAAGCTTTTCCTTTCAGACATTCCTCCCGACCTCCTCCATGGGGTGGTTCCGATCCTCGTAGCCCAAACCTCAGTCCTGACCATCGAGCCCTTCACTTCTATCAGAAAACAACTGAAGCAGCATTCAATTGGAAAATAATGGTCTCCGAACGATGTTATGTCTGTCATTTGACAACTGTACCAAACAACTGGGCACTTTTCCATGATCCTACCTCTTGACTCCAACATTATTATCTCAGTATTTCACTGAAGGACAATTTATGAAAAAGTCATATGCTGAAATTTTTTGTAAAATTGAGAAAAAAATCACAAGGTTTTTCAGACCAAGTTTTTTTTATTGGCCATAGTATTGGTTATTTTGGTCAATGTTCCTGATAACTTCCACTCGGGGTACAATACCATAGAAAAAGTGCTTCTTTCACTGAGCTGTCATATCTCTTACTGACAGTTAATATATACATCCAAATGACTTGTTTTTCTCAATAGTGTGATGGCAGGGAAAGTCAGATAAATTTTATAGTTCATCTTATTGCCTTTTTTTAGCAAGGTCATCCTAGTATCACTGCCCACTTCTCTTCAAATGCCTTTTATTTTGTGGTTTTGTCATAACCTCTACTGGGAGTATGGTCTTATTTATCTGTGTTTTCATTACAGGCTAAATCAAAATTTATTTTGCAATGTATGTTTTCTCCCACAGGTCTTCCCTTCTGTTTCCTTTGTCTTTGTATATTAAATTAAAATGCTTTGAAGAGTAAACATTCATATGCGAACTGCAGTCCTTTTGACCTAATAAAATATCAATGTCTTCCTATGGAAGAACTTCATTAGACTAGAAACATAATATAATAATACATAGGAATTCTCATAACATTCAGTTTCCGGAAACTTACTCTTATTTAATCAGAGCGACACTGAACTGAGTCAGCTAGAATTTCAACTAACAGTAGGACCTTGGGAAATTTCTATCTCCTCTGTGGTAAAATGCTGAAATCAAACTTCATGATCTGTCATTAAGATTATGAAAAGGTTTTGTGTTTCTATGACAATCTTGACCTTGACAATGCACATTATGAATGCATTTAATTTTCCTATAAGTTCAAAAAATGCTAAATGGAAAGCTCATTCAAATTCTTCCAATCTTGAAAGATTTATATACATTAAAATGTAGCATTTACTGATTCATTGGACATATCTGTTTCAGCAGCCACATCAGGTCTTTTTGACACCTAGACACTTCCTAAGATGCCTGTAGAAAAACTTGATATCTGGAACTAGGTATCTGAAGTCAGCATCTAGAACGGGAGCTGTCAGGAATCTGGGTCATGTCTACACAGGCTCTCAGACCACGTCCTGAAGAACGAGATGTTTTATTAACCATGTATAGGTAACCCAGAGCTTCCATTTCAGGAGGAGACTGAAGAGAGTGTTAAATGTGGTAAAGAACATTTATTTAACACTGAAGAGCTATATAAAAAGTTTTAATGAATGGTATCAATGCATATGAAAGAATCAGACTACTAGTAAGTACTAACCTAAAAAGAGATAATGAAGGTATCAAAGTAAGTGTGACTCAGGTCAGCAAGATAATGGCCATATTTAAGAAAAACTCTTCACTTTAGAGTCTGAATAAGGGATGCAAGAAGAGTGAGAACAGTGCAGAGTCACAAAAGCTGAAGGAAGAATGTTTCAAAAATGGCACCTGAGTCCGCAATGTCACTGTCACACCTGGAAAGACAAAGGACTAGGGAAGTTAGGCAAACACACACGTGGAGGAATGCACACACACAGTTTTTTCTCATGAGTTTAAAAAAGGGCCTAAGGTTTTATTTAAACATAAGTCATATTTCAAGTTGTTGAAGAATTGGAACATAAAGGAAAATGAATGGGCAAAGCTTTTGAAAAATAAGTTAAAATATTAACTGGAGAGGAAGAACGTTGAGGAAATAATCTTAGTGTGGATGGACTTGATAATTTTTGTCATCTGAGTGCTACTGAAAGAAAATGGTAGATAGAAGGATTATTAATGAGAATTTATACTTAACACTAAGTGTCAATTAGGGGAACTAGGATCAAGGAATAAATAAGGAAATATTAATTTCCTTTTATTTTTGTGGGATGATCCTAGAGGGCATCATGAATAAGGCAGTTCTATGAACTGTCATGGAAAACCGTGGGATATGTAGTTTATTGGCAGAATGGAGACACAGCGGGAAGAAGGTGGAAGATAGGGAGGTGGGAATTTATACTTGGTATGTCTGGAACAGGTAAAGGAAGCAGGACGCTGGAGGGTGGGTATGACATGGTAGTCAGGTGACATAGCTGAGGAGGCTGAAGTGTATAATCAGAGAATTGTCCTTCACCAAATGGTTTGGCCTGTATTAGAATCTTTGTACAATGTGGTGAGGTCTGAAATCCTGTGTGCCAAACTGCCGATAGTACGGTACACAGGCTAAAGAACGGCTGTGGGGAATTGTATTAATGATAACATGTGTTTAGCATGCCCTGTGCCAGGCACTCTTGTGAATTCATTGCCTGGGTTTCTTTAATACCCAAAAAGAACCTTAAAAAGAAACTAGTATTATTACCAGAGGCAACGAGAGATGAAGAGAATTGATCAAGTTTTCCAGGTAATTGGTGGCAAAGACTCCAACCCAGAGGATCTGCCCTTAGAGCTCATATCCTTAACCAGCTCATAACATAAATAGTTTTAAACTGATAGAGAACTCTAGCATTTTGGGGGGAGCTTTTAAAGGGAAATTTCTCTCCTTTGAGAAGCACTATCTGTCTTTTACAAATGACCGTATCTCAACACTAGTTTTCATCAGTTCAGAGTATACCCAGTGAATTCTGTAAGTTGGCAATGTCCCTCCCTGTCTCCATGGTACGCAGTCCTCTCTTTTACCACATGTTAATTTGGGTGAAGTTTTTGTATCTTTTCCTTCCAGAAACAATCCCCCCTAGAACTCTATGAGTTCATAGAATTCAGTGGAGAAGATGGTGTACACAGGGAAAAAGTCCAATAACATTTCATGCAGTCTTCTGTCGTCAAAGTGTCTTTATTTTCATGTCCTCCCTCTTATCCCTTCCCTCTTTCTCTTCCTGGGAGAACAAACTTTTTATCCCTTCTTGTTCAGAACTATTTCGTTCATATTCCTAATGTAGGGAGGATCTTACATTCTGCACTAAACATTGGACATCTTATAAGAAATGTAATAAAAAACATTTCCCTGTTTCATTACATTTGTTTTGCTGCCTTCTCTGTGGGTGATTTCTAGAATTTATATACAGTGACATTTTTGTCCTTCTGTTTGAATGTGAAGGTATTAAGGACCTATTGTAGCCTTCTGTTTTTAGTGTTTATAAAATATCATAGAATGGATTCTGAATCCAAACAGCACATATTCTGAAACTGACAATCATTCTACAATTCAGTTTGAAGACCCACATTATAAATTATAAGAAACTTTGGAATGCTTCTGAATCTAGATGGGGGCTCCATGTTTGAGTGTTGCCATATGAAAATGAAATGTGTTCAGTAAACTAGTTTAAAGGAGATTATTTATTGTATATGGATGTTAGTGAGGAGAGGAATGCTTTAGGAACAAGGAGAAGTCCACAGAGATAACCAAGGAGTGAATAATTTATTTAGGATTTGGGTGACTACTCCTACCTTGAGGATTGTTCTCTGGGCATCTAGAAAAGAAATAGGTTGCTTGCTATAAAAATAGAAAACTATTTCAGAGAGAGAAAGGGAAGAATAAATAAAGGTAAAGATTGAAGACTTAGATAAGTAGATAGTACTGTATTTTAATTTTGTTTCTGCTACTAAATTTGTAGGGGACCCTGCAAAAGTTTCTCAATTCTTCTGGATCTCTGATTTCTATCTTATTACATAAAATGTTTAAGTTTTTTCAAATCTAATTCTTAAGATTTTATAAGGAATTACACAATATGATCATCAAATTAATCCCTGAACTGCATTTTGCATCTCCAGGAGATTTAGAGTTGCACATCTCTGAAAGATGCCTTTGAGAAATAAGAAACTTCATCAGGGTTCAGATGCCTCTATTTCTCAAATCTGATTTTGAGCTAGTTACTTAACCTTCTTAAATCTTACTTCCTTATTTGATAAATAGTAATGACATGCTCCTTACCTGGTTGTTCTGAGCATCAACTATAAAACTAAATGTATGGGACATAATGCTTGGCACTCAGTAAATAATAGCTATCACTCTTCTTACTTCTAGTATCATTGCTAATTCACAGTAAGGTATTAACAAACCTGTGGGTACTCCACCTGCAGAACCCCCTGGCCGCCACGAATGAGAATAAGTCTACCAAGACATGATCTACTTGGGGAGGACAGGTGGCCGATCTCTCAAAGGAGAAGGGTCAGGAGCCTGTTCAATGGGATTTTATTTGGTTCATTTGCACAGGATTACAGATAAAGCTCATTAATCATTGTCAGGCAGTAAGGATCAAAAGACAGATAACAGAGAACTCTGAGGGCCTATTTTGAGTCAGGGTCAGATAGCTAAAGAGCTGTAAAGCTTTGAGGAACAAATTCATATCTCGTTTGGACCCTTATCATTTAATTGAGAGCCTTCTAAACAAAGCAGGTTTCACAGGATTTTGCATATTCTTTCTTAGGCCTGATCACCCCGAGGAACCTGCCCTTTCCAGCACAGGGCTGCACCACCCTCTGTCATTGTTTCAGGATTAAGTCAGGCAGGGGAAGTAAGGCAGCCAAGAGATTAGGAGACTTCTCCCAGACAGAGTGAGGACTCAGGCTTTGTCAAAGCCGAGGGGCAAGGGTCCATTACCCCCTTTTGCTGTACCCCCCAAGGTCCTTCCTTGGGGGGCTCCTACATGATCATGCCTGTCTTAGGTCATTCCCCCTTTGGGGAATCTTACCTGTCATTGGCTAACCTACCAAGCATTGGGGACCAGTTATGGAAAGAGGAGCAGAAGCAGAGCTCCTGCCAGGGAGATAAGCTTTTGTCTCCTTGGTGACTTATGTTCCAAGGTCACTCCCTCAGCCTTAGCCTTGGTGGGGGTTACAGCTTCTGAAACCAGGCAGGGCAGTTCCCAACACAAACCTGTACTTTGCCACTCTCTGGTAGCCCGAACCCCAAGAATCAAAATATGAGACGATGTGGACTCTAACAAGTTGGCCTTGCTATGCAACTATGGGAATCTTTTAATACACTAGATCAGCATGATACCCTGGAAAGAGAATTGGCCAAAATGTGAAGATGCATAGACTTGTCCTTATTTCCATTACTTGGTAGCTATGTTCACTTGGACAAATCACAGTGACTTTGATTCTCTGAGAATAAATTTCTG
The DNA here is from genome assembly GCA_028533065.1 of Trachops cirrhosus. Lineage (NCBI taxonomy): Eukaryota > Metazoa > Chordata > Mammalia > Chiroptera > Phyllostomidae > Trachops > Trachops cirrhosus. The sequence continues at coordinate 179,916,299 of CM052539.1, read as the reverse complement.
AAATTGGTTAATGGAGGTCTATACATGAGATACTACATTTTTCATAGTTTTTTGATAATTTGATCACTGATGTGTGCAAGGTGCTTTGAAAAGGGTAAAGCACTCAACCAACAATATCTAATATTTATGAAATCATTCTTATTATGGTCTTCTTTGAAATGTTTTATATATCCAATCATCTGTGAGGTCAGTGTTATTATAATTCCTATTTTTTTTCCCTTGGGGACTCTGAGGCTTAGAGAGGGTTAGTAACTTGCCTAATGCCAGACAGCTCACAGATGGCAGAGTGAGGAACCAATGAGAGAAGTGTTCACTCCTGACAAGGTGGGTGGGTACTAGGAAATTCTGTGTATCTAATTCCATTAGGTACCACTCTGAGAACACAGAATGAGGCCGTGGGTGGGGTGTCTGCACCAAGCGGAGGGAGCATGAGTAGCTGAATGCAGTTTTGTTTGATAACAGCTCTTCTTCCTTGTGAGACATTGACTGTGACATCGAAAGGTTATTTTGCCTCAGGCTTTCTCTCACGAGGCCTCTAACTGGTCCTTCAGCAAACTCCACCCCAAGGCTAAAACCCAGCTTCTTCCCTCAGGAGATTGGGGCTGTAGTCAAGGGTTTTATAGTCCACTTGGGTTATAGACAAAGAAACTGGCTAGGTCCTTGATAAAACTGTTTATTTTATTAGAATTTATATATGACGGTACTTCTTTTATTCTCTTTTTCATTCTATAAAACAGGAAAAAAATGAGTATGAACCTCAGGTATAGCCCAGACCTCCTGTGCCTATTTTTTCCTACCTAGCCCTCAGGAAATTTCTACTGGACATTTAAATAGCTGCCTACACTCACTGCCATGGCAGGAAGTCCCTAGATTTTTGGGGCATAAAAACACACCCATAGAAATACTTTTCCAGGAGAATCTATTGGCAAAAATGCAGATGAGAAATTCACCTCAAAGGTATGCCCACCTAGCTTCCCAAGTGGCTTAAAGAGACCTGGGAAAAATACTTTTTTCTTAAACATGTGCATTTATTATATCTATAAAAGACATTTATAAATCAAAAACTATGACCTTAATTTTCTCCAGGAGCACAGGTCTTGGACAAAAATAGAATTATCAGGGAACAATGAGTATTTAAGTCTATTACTCATCTCCATACCTCTTGTTCTCTTTCAAAAGTTCAAAGGCAACAAATAGGTGATCTCTTCTCTTCCAGAGTTTTGAGAAAAGAAACTGTCTGCTAAGTAAGTAATTACAACATCTAAAAGGGTGCTAGCTCAGAGGAGCCTGCCTCATTATTAAAGAGCCAGAGAAATTACAGTTGCCATCTGGGAAGCTAGCTGTCAAAGGAATAACCAAGAGGCAGAGCCTAGCAAGAGACCAAAGTAGAGAACCAGATGGGCCATATTGTCATATGTCAGGATACAAAATCTAAACTTTGTCAGCCAAAGAGATTTTCAGAGTAAATACGGAGAATGGGCTATCTCAGTCTAAATCATCTGGAATCTGAAATCAATGGTCGCAAGGCCAACATGTGAATACCGGTCTTTTGGGTAAGATCCAGGACTTAGGCTGTAGCATGTGGCCAGACACACTTGGCTTCTTTCATAGCTGCCATCTTGGGCAGCTCCCTTACATCCCACTATGTTGTGGAAAGTTCAGACTTAGAGTAAAGTCTTGAATTTTTCTGGATGCTCTGGATCATGAACTAACAGAGTCATGGTTTATGGCTGATCATCTAACAGTAAAGAGACTGACAATGTTATGCTAACACATTTTAATTCAAAGATATCCTGGAGTTCTGGACAGTGTGGCTCAGTTGGTTGGAGTGTCATTCCACAACCCAAAAGGTCACGGGTTTGATTCCTGTTCAGGGCACATGCCTAGGTTGCAGGTTAGGTCCCAGGTTGGGGACTACACGAGGCAACCAATCGATGTTTCTCATGCACATTAAGGGTCCTCTCCTCTCTCTCTCTTTCCCCTTCCCTTCTCTTTAAAATCAATAAGCATGTCCTTGGATGAGGTTAAAAAAAGATAACTATACATGTAACTGGTATAGTTACGCTGGAAACTATACCAGTATTTGGAACGAATGTGATTTTCAGGATAAGCATCAAAACCCAATAGAAATGATATTAAACTGAAAAAGCCTTTCTATTTGAAGGCATAATCTGTTCACATGAATAAAGAAACTTATCAACACTTTTTGTTCATTTGAATTCCGTTTGGATTACAGCAATGCTTTCCACAGAACTGTAATACACGGAAAGGGTGATAATAACTTTTTGATGAGGCGCCGTGATTGTAATCCCACAAATGTGGTTGTAGTGGACAGGGCTTAAAGGTCACCCAAATTCAGAAATGTACTTGACTGTCATATTTCTCCAGAAAGGAATAACTGAAGTTCATTGCATCTTCTTCTTTAATTCTTGTAGCCGGCTTTGCAAGACAATCACTTATAAGGTAATATTGCATACCATCAGAATTTGTAAAACTGAACTAGAAAACAATGCTATTTATATACTTTTCAAAAGGTGTGACTGAATTTTTAGCAATGGAAGCCAGTTTATTTTCTACTTATATTTTAAAATTCAAATCTAAACCTATCTCTAATTTTTAGCCACTCCCCCCAAAGAGAATAATTGATTTTGGGTTGTGGAAATTGTGCCTAATTAAGTAATTCATCATGAAGTTTAGATATTGAGTGATATTCAGATAGTTGTTTAAAAATGTCTGTAGGCCTTATTGACAAATTGATAAACAAACAGTTCTTAACTGAAAAAAAACCCTTTATTACTGTTTAGTAAACTTGTAAATAGTGGCAAAAACATTGCCATTTCTGCAGCTGTGTAGCTTCTAACATGGCTTGTGAGATAGTTAGAAACTCAGATAAGGAAGCATACACTTTGGTACCTGAATGAGGGCTCAGTGATCGTTTGAGATTTTATATTATCTTGTTTCTGGTGTGCTGTATAATTGATATTTGGTAATATTGACTACTATTTTCTATTTATGACAAGTTTCTGTAGGAAGTTTTTAAACACATAACACATTATACTGTTTTGTCCCTTTCATACTTCGATTTGTAAACTTTGGGGAAGAAATAATTGCTTTTTACAATATAGACTTTTTGACACAAACTCTATTCTATAATAGCTTGGGGCATTCCAGTTCACTCACACACACACACACACACACACACACACACACACAAGGTGGCCTCATGTTTTACTTGACAAGTAGGCAACTCAGTATTCAAACCTCATGTGCCTTTGGTGTTCAGATAATCAAAGTTCAATTGATTTCAGATCCTTGTTTTGATAGATTTTTCACTGTGAGTTTTGATTAAACGTCTGTCTGATTGATTGATGGGACATTTCTCATCGGGCCCAATTGATTATGAAGGTGTTTGCAGCAGAACTACCGTATTGGGTATTTTGTGAATGGATTTGGCTGTTAGCGCTTTCTTGAGTGGTTTATAACAGATGAAAAGGACTTTGGCATTGAGCTTTCAAGTTTATATTCCAGTTCCATGTCATTTTAGTACCAGCTTATTAATATTTAAAATAAATAGTGTACATCAAGTTGAAAGTTGAGGTTTTTGATTGTGAAAATTGCATTAATACTTTAAAAACATGAGGTAATTTACTTAACTATACCAAAGCAGGCTTTAAAAAATAAAACAACCATTCATTTAATATTTTCTCAGCCATGCAAATACTTTTTAATTTAAATAAATAATAATTCAGCAGACTTCCAATTCAGACTTTGTTGACAACACATGGATTCTGGATTGTTAGAACTGTAATGTTAATCATGTGAACTAGACTCTTCATGGATTCTGGAGTGAGCAGGCTGAGTTTAAATCCTGGCTCCACTGTTTAGTAATCAAATGACCTTGGGCTATGTTTCAGCTTCCTTATTTTTGGGAGGGGCATGTCAATTGTGTCTACCTGATATTGATGTTGCCAGGTAAAATGAGGGATTAAATGATCTGAATATAATAAACACTGGGCACTTATTTTTCACGTGCATTAATACTTAGGGAGAAAAGGATCATTGGCAATGTAATAGAAGAATTCCTTAAGGCTCAACTTTTATATACCTACATAATGGGAATCAAGTTATTTTATATGATAATCACTCAGCAAAATGTTATTTCACCCAACATGGGTCAGGCCAATGATAAAAGCATAAAGACAAAATTATTTTCCTAATAACCCAGTTAAAATGAAGCAGTGTGAGATATTAGAGAATTCATAAAGAAGAATATAACTAGAGAAGGTTTGAAGGCCAGACTACTTTAATCAGTTTAGGATCCATGAAAAAAAAAAAAATCTCATTCACAAAAGCTGCCCAGTGTTAAAGTACCATAGGCCCTTTGGAGTATCATTAAAGAATGCATCTAAGTGGATTCCAATAATGGTAAGAGAGCAGCAGTGAGCCCCACAGTCCCTTACACTCCCATGTTCAGACACAAGTACTCTAAAAATAAACCTGACCCAGGGACAGATCTGCCAATTTATAAACAATCTTAATTGCATGAACATTTATGCTTGTTGATGAATTGTTTTTGAGAGGAGCGGGAATTCATGGGATTTCTTCAGTTTTGTAAAAATGGTCCATGCCCCTCCTGAAAGATCAAGGCTGAGATAGCAACAAACAAATACCTACTCTCCAGTAGAATTTGAACTTTAGATATTTTATGATGATCAGATGAAAATGGAGAGTTTTGAAAAAATAAACCACCTAAATATAACTTATAATTTAACATAAATACCAGGAATTGTAAGTAAGTGTCTGAACAAGCATTCTGAGCATCCTTTCAGTTGTTTTAGAATTTAATAAGTTTTCTGAATAGAAGGCCCTGAAATCAGGCAGGAAAAAAAATGTAGGTTTGGGAGAGGGGGTGAGAGAAGGGGTGATGGGTTTTGAATAAAGTATAAAATTAGAGTAACAACACAGTGACCTCATATGTGTCAACTGAAAACTTCCCTGGGGATTGCAAGAGCAGTCCTTGGGTGCTTGTCATTGGAAAGGGTCAGAATAGATGAATGTTATTTTTTTATTTGCTGGACTTAATGAAGCAACAAATTCTACCTACAAAGGAAGTAAAAGTTTTTTTTTTTCTTCTGCAGTATTTTTTTAAGAAATAATGCCTGGACTTCCATTCTTGTTTAGGTGTCCATTTGCTTGTATCTTCCCCTTTGGAATGCAAATACCTTCAAGAAGTGGATTCGAACTTAGCCCAATGGTTTCAAACTTTAGCATTTCTCAGACTCCCTTGTAGGGACCATCGGAGCCCACATTATTGGTCCCATTTCCAGAGTTTCTGTTTCAGTTGGTTTAGGGGAGTGTTAAGGATTCAGCACTTCTCATAAACTCCCAGGTGGTGCTGATGAGCAAGATACTAGATTATATCAATACAGATTTTTGAAGAATGGGAAACCTCCAACCAATATTATTTCTTTTTTTAAAAAGATTTTATTTATTTTTAGAGAGGAGGAGGGAGAAGGAGAGAGAGAGAGACATCAATGTGTGGTTGCCTCTCATGTGGTCCCCACTGGGGACCTGGCCCGCAACCCAGGCATGTGCCCTGACTGGGAATCGAACCTGTGATGCTTTGGTTCACAGCCCGCGCTCAATCCACTGAGCTACACCAGCCAGGGCTCCAATATTATTTCTTAACTATTATGGGCTGAAACAATAAACATAATTTTTAAATTTTACTAAATAGCATATCTGACTTTTTCTGAAGAAGTACATGTTTGACAATTATGTAAAAGCTAATTTGTAATGAATCTAATTTTTAGTATAACTATGTTAGTTTTTAGGTCAAAATAAACTGATTCAGGGGGATGGTTTCTTTAAGAGCAAACAGATTCATTATTGTTTGCAGATTGGGCCCCTTTGATATTATTTAGTCCAATCTCCTAGCTACTGAAAGGCAGCTTAGAAAGATGGCTATCCACTCTTTATAACTAATTGCAATTTATAAGTAATAATTAAATGAGCTTATAATAACAACAAGCACAGCAAGCCTCTAAAAGATTGCAATTAGTCCTTTAAATGATCTTGGAAATAATCATTAGTAACAAATAGGGGAAAGTCCAATAAGTCAGCATGCTTTCTCCACAACATTCAATCCAAGTCACACTCAGAAAAAGAAATCAATTTTTTGATCTACAAAATATGAATTCGCTACATTTTTAAACTTCAGGCACACCACAAACTCTCTATTCACTTACCTAAGCATCCTTTGATGATTTACAGTACATGATGGGAACACATTGACCACCGACCTCTTAGGAATGGTTATGCCTTTAGGAGTGTTAGCAAAAATGATAGCAAGGGTACAAACAAAAGAAAAGGCTTTTGCAGGTGACTTTGTGTCTGCTTTTCCTTGAATTGCTGTTTTATTCTTTGGTATTTAATCAAAGGAAGAATAAAAAACTACCAAGTTCTAGTACATGAGCATGTGGACATATATGTATATTTTCATAGAACAAATAGATTTAAATGCCTTGCAATGTTTTGCATATAATAACAAGCAATTGATAGGAAGGTACTGAGATAATATTAGGCAAATGATGTAGAGGAAAGTAAATGGGCAGCGTGTACCTGTATGATTCTCTGTGCTTAATAACATCTAGTAAATATACCACCCCCCATGTAATTGATTTGTAAATGATGACTTTGGGAAAAATGCCTTGATAATTGGAGATTTATCAAAATTGAAACAGCTAATCAAAGTTTCCACCAAAATGACATTAATTTTCAGTTCTATTTTATTTTCCATTAAAGTTCCTATTTGCGTATTTAGGCTAGTTTGTTACAGTTTTGCTATTTTCTTGTAATATATACAAGAATATAAACTGACACAGTATTAGAACTATAAATTAGTTTAGTTAAGCAGTCTCACACAAAATCTATGCACGAAAACATTATACCCTTCCTATACACAGTCATAACTGACTGTATATTTCCTGAAAAAGAAGTTCCTACTCAGACAAATCTATAAAGTCTTTAGAAATGAATTTAACGTAAAAATACATTTAATGTAAGTTGTATGTGCCTTTTCAGGAAAAAAGTCCTGAAAGGCAAAAATCTCTAACTGTGGGAGGGAGGATGTGACGGTTAGTTGTGTGTGTCGCGGTGACTGGACTGAGGACGGCCCGGATAACTGGACAGCATTACTACTGGGTGTGTCTGAGAGGTTGGCGTGTGATTCAGTGGGCTGGAGAAAGACAATCTGTCCTCACCAATGTGGCTCAATTTTGTGTATATTGTACTACTGTGGACAGACAATAATATACAATATATACTGCATTTACCAGAGAGTATACTGTATAATATATGTCATAGTATTAATGATAATTGGTCTTTTGACTTGATATGTGGATATTAGTCAAAGTAAATTCACCATCTTTTAATATTGATCACAGATATTTTTCTGTTTTAGACATTTTTCTTTTAAATAATGTGTCTTTTGTGCTACAATTTCTTGATAACACAGGGATGTAAAAATCTTCAGCTCTAAAAATTTCAGCAGATAGCAAGTTGTATCTTACAGAGTAAAAAGTATTTGATATTTGCAAAATTAGGAGGCTTCTTGAGTGTCAGGTGTATAACCATTCTCTTAAAAGGGAAATTCTGTTTGGCAAGTGTAATAAATGGGAAATTCTGGAGTTCATGGTGGTGACTGTGAAGAATGAACTCATCTTATCCAGAGCGAGAGCCTGACAAGGGTGTAGCCTCTGGGACTGATACTCTTGAGTATGTTCCTTAGGCTAAGCCGCATTTACAAACACACTGTCTTCTGAAATTGCTGTTTTGAAAGAAAACCTGTCTCTTTCCATTTGCTGACTTAGACTAACACATATATAAAATTACTCTGGACTTACTCTTGATTGCCAATAGTTTGTCTGGTCCACAATCAATATAGTTTTGATTTGATGTGAAAAGATCAATAACATCTTAGAAATTTTCATTTTAGTACAAAGGAACTAATTTTCTGCCTCTTTTGTATTTTTGCCATGTAAAAAAGCATTAAAAAGGTGATGCTAAGATTAAAACATTTAATGCATTTATTTGACAACTCTGATTAAAAGGACTTTAAATAATCATTTAAACTATATATTTAAGGTGGTTTTGGAATTTGATTTTTCTTTTCTACACTTGAATTCTAGCAGGTAAATAATTTTTCACACATTCACTATGAAATGGTCATTTGGTTAATACTTTTGAAAATATAATTACTAAAAACACAAGTCACAGAGAAATAACTTCATTAGGCCCCTGGCTGGGTAGCTCAGTTGGCTGGAACATCATCTCAATGTTCAACTCCTCGTTGGGGCACATACAGAATCAACCAGTGAATGCGTACATAGATGCAGCAACAAATCGGTGTCTCTCTCTCTGTCTTAAATCAATAAAAATGAAAAAATATTGCCTAATTAAAAATTGTATAGAATTTCATGTTGATCTTCTAGGTTTTCCAAAGAGTTCACTAAATCTGTAATTTATGGGGCTATGAGGTGATCTTTGGTCTATTTATGAATATATTTATAATGCCAACTAAATGAAAATGGATTTTATCAACAGACATTATTGGGAGTAAATTTTAAATTAGAAATTAAATTAACAGTGCAACTGAGTCTGAAATCTATGCTTTAAAAATTAGTTAATAGTACTTATCACATTATAGAATGAAGCAAGATGGTTTACAACAAGTTTAATTAAAACTATGAGAAATAACTCCTAAAATTAGTTGTGTGTTTGTATTTAGTATATTTGCATTAAACATTTAGAGTATATATATATACACACACATATACATGTATATATAGCTATTTGTACTTGTTACATACATATGTTCTGTTTAATACATATATATTTATATTGAGTAAAACACACACTCGTACATCCATATAAAACAAATAAAGGTGTTTCTTTGTATCTTAAATTAAGCTCCTGTAGACTGAATTTATTGGCAAGTGCATTTGAAAGATGCATCAATAAGAATGTAAGGAAAACAGGGAAATTTGGGCAGAGGGAGCAGGCCTTTGTAACGTGGGTGCAAATGAAGATTCTAGCTATCTTACAGGGACATCGGAAGATGTCATGGTCCTTCAGAGTTGTACCACATTGACCCAAAACAATTGGGCCCTTGGAGCACCACATCAGCCATTGACTGAGAGACACGCTTGGAGGGGATGCAATTTTGGTCAAGTCAGTTCCTACGACTGAGAGTAATTACAGTGAAAAATGCAACTGAGCATTTTCATCAGCTGATCTTAACAGCTAAGGGATGGATACATTGGCTTTGAAATGGACATGTGGGCAGAAAGCCAGAGGATTCATATGGTCCACCCCTGTGCCACTTAAATCCAGCCAGATAGCTTTTAATAAATTTGCCTAATCTAGGCATCTCCCAATTTTGCTTTTTCTGTTGCTATTAGTTCTTTCTGCTAAGAAAGAACTAAAATTCATGCTATTGCAATTGAGGCTATTTTCGATTTGTTACTCAACTTCAAATTTTGCCTTGTCCTGAGTTAGTATCCCTGCTCACCTAGTTGGCTTGCCTGGTGTAGACAACCAAGTCCACATCACTGGGGGGCTTGAACCCCTGAAAATTTAACAGGGAGCACTCTCCCTCTTGGGACCAGGCCATATAGACTTGGGAAAAAGAATAAATTACTTGTGTTCCACTTGGAGCAATGTTAAGTGGTTATTTTCCCCTTCGCCTTTTTTTCTATTAATAATTCCATCTATTAAGAACACAGCCTGTATAATGGTCCATGATTTAGGGTGTATATTTTACCCTGGAAGATGCTCAGTCCTCATTACTTATTGGTCTTAAATTGGTATCTCAGCTTCGTTTACACGAGGTCATTCTAATGTTCTCACAGACAAGCAGTTGTTGCATGGTGCAGAATGTGATAAGACAAGGCATTCCATGGCTTTTACTTGCTCAACTTCCCCACCCATTCCTCTGCTTTTGAATGCATCTCATAGTCTTTTTAAAATATTTTATTTATTTTTAGAGAGAGGGTAAGAGAGGGAGAAAGAGAGGGATAGAAACATTGATGAAAGAGAGAAACATTGATCGTCCACCTCCCCCTTGTACCCTTTCTAGGGACTAAACCCACAGCCCAGGCACATGCCCTGACTGGGAATCAAACTGGTGACCCTCCGTCTCACAGAAGGATGCTCAACCAACTGCGCCACATCAGTCAGGACAGAATGCATCTCATAGTCTTAGCATTATGTAGCATTCTATTTTGAAATACTCTGAAATTTCTCGAATGTTGTTGCAAAAGCACTACAGATAGTAAAGACAAACCTCTTTACAAAATAAGTGTTGATCCCAGTAAATGTTACTCACATTCTCTTTTGGAGGATTGAAAGAGTTCAATGTAATAAACTGTGTGGTACATTCCATTTACTTAGCACCAGAGAATTCAGTCTCATAAACCTTCTTCTGTTTCTTAAAGCTATTTCTTTGTCACGTCCCGTAGTTTCTCCAGGTTATAATCCATTTTTTTCCCTTAGCAGGCCCAACGTATCTCTAAACGGTTATTGGTCAGGTGACTAGGTGGAAATTTTAAGGGAAGATCCTGAAAGGGTATAGAATTGCCTTAAAAAGTGTAAGGTCAATTAAGCCATCCACATGGATCTTAATTCATAGAGGGTTGTGGGCATTATGAGCAAGAATTAAAGTATAAGCATTGAAACAAAGAAATCCAAGCAGATCCCCAAATAACGTGCATGCACATGAGTGTGTCGGTGTGTGTGTGTGTGTGTGTGTGTGTGTGTGTGTATAATATGTTAATTCTGGATGTTTTGTTTTAGTCTAAGAGAGGCCTCTATATACTTTATGAAGACGATAGAGACATTGAACTTTGATAAGATATGACTTATGGATTACTACCAGGCAATAAAATGATTGAAACATAGATGACATTAAAGTTATGCATTCTGTCCAAAGCAAAGGAGATCTCTCACCTGTAGCTGATGTTTGCTGGTCGACAGCCTCTTCAGGGTGAATCCAGGTCAACAATTTTATTCACTGACTTTAATTCTTTCCTGAATTCAAGGAAAGTAAACCAAGGCATAGCGAAACAGAAGACAGTGCTACAGAAAAACACTGAAATAAATTACAATAAAAAGCTTTGGATTTACTGTTTCTGTTTTTCAAGTTTTTCTCCTTCCATTATGATCCTAATCCATGTGGAGAAAGAATTCCTGATTAATGGAAGAGTGATCAAATAAAACAAACTAATATATGAAATAGTGGACTTTGCAATTACCGTGGCAGAATAATTTCAGCAAGAACAGGGGATTCGATGGTGCTTATGTCTCTGGGAAATATTGGCAACTAGAAGGAGGACTTGAGGCAAAAAGCTTGTCTGAATTTCATTTTCTTCCATCTAACTTTAACATCTTAAAAGCAAAAAGTGAATGTCTAGTTCTCATGCCTTCTGGGGTAACCCTTTTCTTTATAAACTGGATAATATAAAACACAGCTTGTGTGTCCTCTCCGTGCAATGGCTGTATGACCCTGATTTTTACAGAGGCTTAGCCCTGGTAATCGTGTGTATTCCCAGGGATGATTATATCTCGAACACTCATCCTAAGTACCTGTTTGTCATCTCTTGCTTGACACTCCTACTCTGAGCTTCTCTGATGATTACTTTTTACTCTTTTAAAACCATCTCCCAGGCAGTGGCCTCAGGCACATGCTATTATATGACAAGCAAAGGCATACCTTGAATCTTTCTCCCTAATACTCCTGCATGGGTGCATGCACACACACACAGACACACGCATGCGCGCGCACACACACACCATTCACTCTTATATATAGAAAAGCCAGTATGGGACTATAGGATAAAAAAAAACCAAATCAAAAAGAAACTGCAAACAATTGGGAAACCTAGAATGAAATTAAAATGCAAACCATAAATAAAAGCACATGATATGCACACAAACAGGCTACTAGGGCTCACTGTGCCTTCTCCACCAGGTTTTCTGACAGCCTTGGTTCCCCTGTTCCATCCTGTCCCTTCAGCTGCCCACTGTCTCTCAAGGCTCAAATTTCACTTTTCAGGATCCAGTTCATCTGCTTTGTTCACCTCTGGAGTGTAGGCTCTATGCTTGGACTCAGAGGGAGAAATAACTCCCTCCTATTCCCAGATGAAAGCCAGCTGCCTTGATTTGTCCCTGAATGATCTATGAAGCAGCCCTTCCTTCAGGGGGAATGGCTACTTTGACTTCTGGATGTTTTATGTGGCCCGGGGCCAGGTTCAGCCATTGCAATTACAGGATCTGTCTTTCTCGGGCAGCAGTTAAAGCTCCGCTGAGAATTACACTGGCTGCTTAAATAAGTCTCCTGAGTGTTTGACCTTTAATTGAGGGAGGGTCTGTCTATAGAGACAAACTTCAGCTTTAACCCAGGCAGGCAGGAGGTGTATGCAACCAACCACTTACTTGTTTTTTGGATTGTTTGTTTTTGTATCTACCTAATGTAAAGTCGAGGATTTAAGGACAGAAATAAATTGCTAACTTTAAGATAATATTTTGTCTCTACTACATAAATGGATTGGATACAAATGGTATATTTTGTTTTGGTAGTTATTCAATCAATTAAAATGTCCATCTTAAAAATACTATGTTTAAAAAACTCATATAAGTTATAAAGTTTTCCAGAGTCAATGGTTACTCTTAATTCTGCATTGTCATGTCTGGTTTTTATTTTACATATATTTTGGGGGATATCATAATACAAGTGGCAGCTAATTTTGTGATAGAAATAATAATAATGAATGGAATTGATGGGGAATAAATATCTTTATATATTGGAAGATTAAAATAAATACTGCCTGCAAATATTCTTTAGAGAGAGTGAGTAAATAATTACCAAGCAGGTATTGCTAAGAAGAATTCACATTCTAGGTCTAGCTTTTAGCTACATGCTGTGGATGAAATGCTACTTAAACTTAACAGAAGCTCCTGGTATCTAAAAGCTTCAGTCATTCTTTTTGGGGATACATTTCTCATAAACCTATGTGTATTTTTGAAAATTCTAAATGTATTAGGCTTAAAAAAGGTATACTAATTTCTTTATAATTTACTTCCTAAATGACACATAACCACTAGCAATTTCTTGATAAACAAACATTATTTTATTTGCTTTCTGCAATGAAAATATATATATATGACATGTGTTTGATAAAACAGGTTTAAAGCCTTCTTGTGTCTTATTAACCTTATTTAGTTATACTGGACTCATGTTGACAGCATACTCATTTTAGTTACTTCATTGTATTTTAGTAGACCATGAAATCATGCTCAATTATTTACTTTCATATTCTAATCACGGGACCTCACCATTTCTGCCAAACTGGAGTCATTGTAAATTCCGCCCCCCTCCCACTCTGGATTTGCTACAGTTACACATTCTCCTTTAGAATGTTCTGCCTGGAGGAAAAACTGCTCTCTGTCTTCATAAGAGAATCTATCAAAGTGGCTCTACATCATGGCCTGTCCAGTGGGAGTTATTTAAGAAAAATTGCTGATTGAAAATAATGTGCAGAACCACTACTTATTATTGCTCTGGTAAATCTTTCTTTTCAGTAGCAAAGGGCCACTTAGAAACCGTGTAAAAGTACACATATCCACATAACTGTAGTTTGGAATATAGCTTTCACCAAATGGTCCCTTTGAGGTCTCACACCATGTTTTGAAAATATTTCTTAAGAGAGCATGGAAATCTGATAATAAATATGTTCTTGATTGTGTAGAAATGATGAAAAATCGTGAACTAGTTTATGGTGCCTCTCAGTGGCCTTTTAAACATGATTTTTTCCAAAATAATTTTTAGCTGAACTTTCAGAATTGTGACTTTATCTTTCAACTCTAGAGATCAAAGGATCTTGTTTTTGATGCAATTGTAAATAAGATGGTTTTCTTTATTTCTTTTTCAGATAGCTTGCTCTTAGTGTATAGAAATGCAACTGATTTTTGTGTCTTGATATTGTATTCTGAAACTTTACAGAATTCATTTATTAGTTCTAACGGGTTTTTTTTTTTGGTAGAGACTTTATTTTTTTCTGTATATAATATCATGCCATCTGCAAATAGTGAGTTTTACTTCTTCCTTTTGAATTTGAAGTTCTTTTATTTATTTTCTTGCCTGATATCTCTGTGTAAAACTTCCAATTCTATGTTGAACCAGGGGTGTTGAGAGTGTGAACTCTTGTGTCTGATCTTAGAGAAAACGTTTTCTGTGTTACACTCTTCAGTATGATGTTAGCTGGCTTGTCATCTATGGGCTATATTATATTGACATACCTTCCTTCTACATCCAATTTGTTGGGAGTTTTTATCATGAAAGAATGTTGAATTTTGTGAAATTCAACATTTTTCTACATCTATTGAGATAATCATATGATTTTTATTTTCATTACCATGAATATGATGTATTATACTTACCAATTTGCACAGGCTGACCACCCTTGCATACCCAGGATGAATCCTACCTAATCATGCTAAATAATCATTAATATGCCGCTGAATTTGATTTGCTAGATTTTATTGATGACTTTTACATTTATATTCATTTATTTGTCTTTAGTTTTCTTTTTTTATATTGTCTTTATCTGACTTTATCATCAGAGTAAAGCTTGCCTCATACAATGAGTTTGCAGATGAACACTTTCTTCAATGTTTAAAAGAATTTTAGAAAGATTAAAATTAATTCTTCTCTAAATATTTGGTAGAATTCATCAGTGAAACCATCTGGTCCTGGGCTTTTATTTTCTGTGAGTTTATTATTATTATTATTGATTCAATCTCCTCAGTTGCTATTGGTCAAATTTTCTATTTCTTCATGGTTTGGGCTTGCCAGGTTATATGTTCCTAGAAATTTTTCCATTCCTTCCGGGTTATTCAATTTGTTGGAATGTGATTGTTCATACTATTCTGTTATGATCATTTGTATTTTTGTGACAATGGTTGTACTATCTCCTTTTTCATTTATAATTTTCTTTACCCAAGTCCTACCTCTGTTTTGTTAATTTTGCTTCCTCCTGCAAATGTCCAACAATGCTTTGGAAGCTGGATGCCCATCTTCGGCTCACTTTGCGCCCTGGAGAAATTCTGACCCCACGGGGCCTTCTTAGTGCAGCACTGCATCAGCCTCAGGGAGGGGCCATGTCGGCAAAGTACAGCTGTTCCTCTTTGTTCCTGTCTAATGCAGTTCTTCTTGATCTCTGTGGTCCAGCGGGATGCTTCAGACTCATGCCCAGGTTCTGGGATTTTCATATTGGTGTCTTGTGTATGGATAGTTGCTAATTCATTTTCTGGTGAGGGGGTAAAATAGGAAATGACTTAATAAATAAGTTTATTATTTTAAACTTAGTGATGCTGCTTGTTTCATTCTTGCCTAAGCTTTGATGTGTATGCATGTGCGTGAAAGAAAAAAAATTTAATGAATGAAGTGATGTAATGTTTATAAGTTACAATTGAGACTGAGATTTTATTCTACTAGTCTTACATTGAATTATTTATCATTTGGTAAAAAAAATAAAAATTGTACAATGCATGTAGGCTATGCCATTTGGAGAAATGCTTATGTTGTTCCTTGATACATGGAGACATAAGAAATTAAATCAAGCAAAGCCCTTTATTATGTAGCATTTTATATCATAATTATGTTTTTGGCTTACGTGTTTCTGTGATAACATTACTTTGAGGGCAGTTATTCCAAATGTGCAGATGTGTAATCCATGTTTCAACCTATGTCTGCTCTTCCCATTCTTTCTCCAGGTGCAGGAAGGTTTCTATCTTTTCTTACTGATTAAATCCATGATAGTTTAAAGAATGGTTAAAAAGCAAAGCCAGAGACTGTGGGAGCCAGGGATGAAATTAAGCAAGACAGCTGAGGAAATCAGTATCAGCTCCTCAAGCAATGGTGAAGTGTTTCTAAAATAGTACTCAATGTGGAAGTTATTCTTTTTGTGTCTCTATTTAATATATAATCATAAGCACCTCTTCTTTAGCACCTTTCCACTTATAACCCAGCTTTTACCACCGTGTTTGTCACCACATCAGTGCAAAAAATGAAGGCATTGCTGAGAACTGGGATGGGGTTCCAGTTGGTGCACACTGAGGAGAGTGAATATCCTCATATATTTTCACAGGTGTGCTTGAACACAAACTCCACAAGGTCAAGATATTTTGTTTTGTTCACTCATGTGTCTTCAGTAGATTGTACAGAGATGACACACAAGAGAGCCTCAAAATATATTTAGTAATAAAATAGTTACAGAAAATGAAAATAAATATAGTTGATCAAAATATTGCATTTAGAATTCTGAACCTTAAGAAACATAGACAATGAGCCAAAATTATCCATTGACAAATTTTTCCCTCTGACATGAGTAAGGGATCAGATCAATTACAAATAAGTTTTCAGCTCAAAAATCTAAAACAGAACAATCAGGAACCAAGAGCATAATGCAGAATAAAATGTGGAATAAGGAGTGGATTGGTCTCAAAGAAAGTTCATAAATTGCCTAAACCATAGGAGATACACACATACACACACCCAAAAAATCACAGTGGCTCTCAAACAATTAATTTTGCTCCTCAAGGGATATTTTGCAAAGTCTTGAGACACTTTTGATTGTTGTACTGGAAAGGTTATTATAGTCACCTAGTGGGTAGAGTCCAAGAATGCTGCTAAATATCCAATAATGTATAGAACAGTTACTCACAACAATAATTATATAATCCAAAAATCAATAGCTCTGGGGTTAAGGAATCCTGCTATAAAGGAACATTCATCGTACTTTTGCAGAAAGCTGTTGACTGAACAGAACAGATGTTGTTAAAACAAAACTCCGCTGCTCACATTAAGTAGTCCAGGTAAGGGGAAGCTTAATAATATCCTCTTACTTAAGTATATCATTGTTATACCTAAATGAGTCAAATATGCAAATACATGTAAAAAAGGAAGTAAATTTAAAATTGTCTTGGGAACTTTTCTTTGATTACAGATACCTTTGACTGTCATAAAAATCAGAGTTGGGAATTCTTACCAAGGTAGCTGACCCTTGACCAGCACGGGTTTGAACTGTGTGGGTTCACTTATCCTCAGACACTTTCCAACAAATACACAGCCAGCCCTCCAGTACTCCCAATCTCAGGTCTGCAGTGTGTACAAACTGGAACACACCTGAATGCATAGCAATGCCTTCTTCTCTGGCACTGATGGGGTGGTAGGGGTGGTGGTAAAGGCTGAGTCAACCCACTGTCATTCTTTACCAGGGACTAGAGTGTCTGCAGATTGTGATATCATCAAGGGTCCTGGGATCAGTCCTGCACAGGTATTGAGGGCTGATTAAGGTGTTAGGGGAGTCAAAATTATACATGAATTTTCCACTGCACGTGGGCCTGTACCCCCTAACCTCCATGTTTTTCAAGGGTCAACTGTAATTCCTACTATGAGACCACGTGAGTTATGTGAAGGTACCCTTTGAGAGATGAGGTTATGTCCACATCTTACATATAGCAGGACCACAGTAATTGCTCAGGGTATGAATGATTGAATTTATTAAATGCAACACTTGATTTCCTTTAAATCACATTGAATAAAATTAAAGCAATTTAATCTCTTATGCAGCTTGATTAGGTTATCAAGGCTGAGTTATCAAAAATGATGTATTAGTTAACTTCCTTCTGGAAGCAAAATCCAAAATGCAATTAGTGGTGCACACGGTATATTGGGAAAATGCCTACTCAGAATGGAGTCTGAGAAGGTGAGAGGGGCAATCAGACTGAGTCGCAGTCCCAACAACAATGAAGGAGAGGAGAACACGGGAGGGTTGAGCAGAATGTCTTAAACTCTGGCACCATTCCAGGAAAGGGTTAATTAGGCTATTGAGAAGTCCTCAAACCCAAATCTCTCATATGAGGAGTTTCCTTTCATCCAGGAATGGGATGCATTAGTATCCCCACTAGGCAGAGTCATAAAATAGGAGCAACCCACAAAAAATCTTGCCCCTCATCAATGTGGTGACAGATCCAGAAAAGCAGCAGCTGAGCAGAGGGTCAGTCTGTTTCCTGTAGCAAGAGAGGTGAATGGTGGGTTTTCACATTTATTTCATTATTGAAGACAAACATGTGCAATATTCTCCAGTCTCTTTTCACACATGAAACATCAGGGACATGAAAAATCTCCACTGAAAATATTCAGTGAAGGTGGAAATGAGAATCTGTATCCCCTCCTCCTACTTTAGTAATCTTTTATAACTATTAAATCTTTTAACACAATTATGCTCTGGATTTTATATCAATTACACATAATTGAATTATAAATTGATATTAGGACGCAGTCTACTTTGATAAATATAGAATCCCGACTAAAGGTTTTGAAAAGATAACTGGAGTACTTGACAAGAGTAGCTGATAGAGAATCTATCTAATAATGCAATAATTGCCTGATACGTGAACATTTTCTTATACCCACAGTTTCTGATTGAAGGATTTTAAAAGTTCTTTTTTTAAAAAAAACTGTAGAGAGTGTTAGAAATGGTTTTAATGTAACAATACTTGGATTTCTATCCCTTGGGTTAACGATAACCCAAATTTTTTACTGATAAAGCTAGATACAAAGCTACAACTTTTATATACAGGTTTTGACATGCTTTGGCCTAGGCTTTAACTTTCCAGTAGAAACTAGTTCTCACACTTCACATTTTTCTATTGTGTATCTCTCAGTGCCTTCCACGATCGATCGTGCCTTTCAATGGCATTTTACAAAAGTTCATGGTTGCTGCCTCTGCTAATCTGAATCAAAAATGCATCATCCGCCCTGGCTGGTGTGGCTTAGTGGATTAAGTGCCAGTCTGTAAACCAAAGTGTCACTGGTTGGATTCCCAGTCAGGGCACATGCCTGGGTTGCAGGCCAGGTCCCCAGTGTGAGGTGTGCAAGAGGCAACTACCCATTGATGTTTCTCTCCCTCTATTCTCCCTCCTTTCCCCTCTGACTAAAAATAAATAAATAAAATCTTTAAAAAAGGCATCATCAATTAGATTAACTGAGGTTTCCATAATGAATTCACCTCTTGGGTATTCATCTCTAGACCACTCTAATTTTGCTTTATCTTTGGAAGCAAGTCCCTCTTATGTTTGTAGTGAGCATGCTGCTATGCCCACTGAGAAAGAGATTTATGCTGGAGCAAAATGAAGTGGACCAGTAGTTTAGAGCACACCGGAAACAGCACCCCTGTGACCACCCA
Source organism: Trachops cirrhosus (assembly GCA_028533065.1). Lineage (NCBI taxonomy): Eukaryota > Metazoa > Chordata > Mammalia > Chiroptera > Phyllostomidae > Trachops > Trachops cirrhosus. The sequence goes on along the minus strand of CM052539.1, from coordinate 179,896,992 downwards.
GGAAGATGGATTCCCATCTCTACCATTTACAGTAGATTGCCATCGTTTGCACTCTTGAACTTACACCGTTCCAAATGCCACATTCTGTCAGCCTTTATTCTCACTTACTTAATAACTAATAGGCATATTTTAAAAAAGGAATTTAAAAAGCTCAGAAATTCAGTGTGCACTATTTTGGGAATGCGGCTGCATTTATTACCTTATTTCTCAAAAGTGTTCAGGTGATTTTTCTATATTTTTTTCTGAGAAAGCATTAGCTTCATGTGCTTTCACACTTTACTTTATCCTAACCTTTTACTTCCACCAAAATGTAGAAGGGAAAAAAGATAGTGAAGGTACAGTTGAGAAAAAGAAACGTGAGTCCTCCGGATTCATTCTCACCGTCCACAGACATCCAGAATGCAGTGAGTGCTGCACCTTCCCTAGGCTGCGGTGCTCATCATGACATACTGTGGGGATCTCTTCGGCTCTCTTCACATCACTCTGAAAAGCTTTTTACTTGTCATTTTTACAATACTTTTCTCCTGTCTTCTATTTGTTATCCTTTTGTTCCTTTCCTTCCTATGTGCAATATTTTTTTCCTTATCTTATCCTTTTGCCCCAAAAGAATGAAGTTTGTTGAAGATCAGTATGCAAACCCCAAATGGAAATTTTAACATCCTGTCTAGGTGATAGTGTCAAGCACTAGTTCAAGATAATGTATAGAAAATACATTATCTTATTTAATCCTTATAAGAATCCTCTGATATAATGACCATGTTATCCTCACATTGCAGATGGAAAATCTAATAGGCAGATAAATTAAAGGACCTGCCTAAGGTCACACAGCTAGTAAATGATAGAGTTAGAGGACTTGGACTCAAATAAAATGACTGTAAAGCTTATGACCCAATCTCCTTATAAAATGTTACCTCCCTGATGTGAAAGTCTGCCAGGGGTGTGGACTAATACAGTGAATGCACCTATTGAAAGGAAATGTGATATTACTTCAGGATAAAAACAACTCATATTATTAATAAATTCCTTCGGATATTATACATAAAATTTTATCCACAGAAAGAACATAATATTGAATAGTTAGGTAATGATGAAGAATATTCCCATGGTTCACATGGCTTCCCCTCCATATGACCTTGATTATCAGAACACACTACAACATACATAACAATGGCAAGGTTAGCTAACAGTGAAGACTTCATAGTTTCACTGAAGTCAAAGTTGGTTTTGAAATACCTTAAAAGGGGGGAGATTGACATGTGACTATTTTCTAACATAAAATGTTCCTAAGCAAGGTACTTGCAAATCCTTGGAATCAGTTTTATTAAATTAATTACTGAGGGGACATAATATCTTGATTAAGAATAACAGATATCCATTTGATTTCAAACCTGCAAACATAAAGATAAATATTCTCTTCTGGGATGACGTGCCTGTATTCTCCCAGCAACGGTAGAACATCCATCTTTATAAAGGGGTCAGGAAGACATTTTTAGTATTTCTTCACAGGCTTGTTTTGCATTTCTCTTGATACTTCACAAGTGTTTCTTTGAAACATTAGTGTCCTGTGCTACAGAACAAGAAATAAAATGATTTGGCCCACACATTTTTAAATTCCATGATTCTGGTCAAAATCTTTAATTGTGAAAAATCCAATACTGCTATATAAAGTTATGTAAAGTTATTGTTTTGGTTTCAAAGATCAGTTTCATCATTAAGATAATGCAAGGATATGCTCAGTGTATGGGAAACCACACTCGGGGATGACATCATAGTGGACTAACATGGTATCCAGGATATTATATGAGAATTGGGAGGATGTGATACAATTTGAGGGATAGGATAATAATGCCATAACCCCAATGGATGAAGTTCATTTATCTTCATTCTGTTGTTTCATCAGAAATGTGACTTAGCTTTTCTCTGTCTCAACTTCTGTTTGCATCTAAACACAAAAATCTTGGTTCTTTCTGTTTCACATTCAATCACTCACAAGTAATCTAATTGATGTAAGTCATTATTATCTCTGATGGGTTGAGGATTCAAGGCTTTAAACAACTGGGAAACTTGTAGATTGAGTGTCTTTAGGTCAGGTGCCCACCCACATTCTGGACACCAGCTGGGTAGCACAGGTATCTTAACAGCCATCTCAGAGATGTTGCCTTCACGTAGAAACAGTGTGCTATCCTTGCCTTCAGTAGGGGTGGGAACAGCTGCTGTAATCTTAGGGCCTATCATGCTTGCCTTGTCCAACTCAGTGACTTAATGAATAGAGCCTCGTGGTAGGCTTAACAGAATCAGTTAGCTGCACATTTCATTTTCAGCTTTTTAATCAAGTTTGCCCCCAAAGGGACATGGATTTTTTTTTTTTACTATTGGCTATTCTATTTGTAAAAAATATCCACCACAATTTGGCCAAACCTAATGATGTAGCTTTCTTCAATTAGACTAATTAAAAAGTAAGAAGATTTGCATCTTAAAGCTGCCCTTCTTGCTGAGAGCAAAGCTGTGTTATTGATGCAAGTGGGGGTACATCCTCTCTGCTTTGACAAAAGCCCAGGCCTCTAGTTTATTTAAAATGTGCATTAATATATTTAGGCATGAGTTAGCAGTGTAGTAAAGGCTGAGCAGAAGCCCTTCTGTATGCTACCTGAGGCAAAATTACGGTTTTGTCAGTGCTTACTTATCTACTCTCATTCTGTCAGGAAAAGACAGTTGTCTGGAAGTCTCATTACGAGCTTGAAATGTTGAAGCTGTGTAGCTCAACCTGGGCATCCTTTCCACCAGACTTGAAAGCTGCTGATTTCTTAGCAAGTGCTGTAAAATGTTTCAAAGTCAAGAGAAAAGACATGGGCAAAGCAGAAGAACTTAATATATCTATGCATATTTATTTTGGATTCCTCAGGAATGTTCTTTGGCTAAAATAACCAAGTCTTTTGCTTGTTTTTGTATATTTCTGAGCTGTCTTAATTGAATGAAGAGTCAAAAAATCCGGACTTTGAATTTACTTTAGTGGAAGGGAAAGGATCATCTTGTACAAACAGTTTAGGGGAAAAAAGAAACACCTTTTAAAAATCAGTTTGAGCACTCCCCACTTGAGGGTGGGTTATATTTACCAATTCCTCAGAGTAGCATTAAGAAAGGAGAGGGGAGTAATTTTACAGTGGGAAAACCAGGCCAAGTGACCAAGGTCAATATCATCAGTGATAAGTCATGTTGATAGTGAATCCAGGTGATATGATGTGACAAGAGGGCACTTCACCTCTGGGCTGTTTGTCACAAAACCCATAACAGCAGCCTGGCCATGAGAAACATCAGAAGGATCCAAACTGAGAGACATTCTACAAAACACCTGACCAGGACTCCTCAAAACTGACGAAGTCATGAAAGTTCAGACAAGTCTGAGGAACAGTCATGAACCAGAGGTGGATAAGTGTGGCACCTAAGTGTGATGTGTTCTTCTGGATAGGATCTTAGGATAGAAAACAGTCATTAGATCAAAACGTAAAATGGTGAAATTCAAATTAAGTAAAGATTTAGTTAGTAATGTCTATACTGAAGTTGGTTTCTTAGTGATAACAAATGTTCTGTACTGGTCATATAATGTGGGGGGGCTCTGCCCACAGGGCCCCCCTGACCGCCACTGATTGGAATAAGTCTACCAAGACATGATCTGCTTGGGGAGGAAAGGTGGCCAATCTCTCAAAGGACAAGGGCCAGGAGCCCATTCCTCAAAAGGCTTTTATTGGGTTCATTTGCACAGGATTACAGATGAAGCTCATTAACCATTGTCAGGTGGTAAGTATCAAACAATAGATAACAGAGAACGCTGAGGGCCTATTTTGAGTCAGGGTCAGATAGATAAAGAGCTGTAAAGCTTTGAGGAACAAACTCACTTCTTGCTTGGACCCTTATCATTTAATTGAGAGCCTTCTAAACAAAGCAGCTTTCACAGGATTTTACATATTCTTTCTTAGGCCTGATCACCCCGAGGAACCTGCCCTTTCCAGCACAGGGCTGCACCACCCTGCCATTGTTTCAGGATTAGGTGGAGCAAGGGAAGTAAGGCAGCCAAGAGATTAGACTTCTCCCAGACAGAGTGAGGACTCAGGCTTTGTCAAAGCCGAGGGGCGAGGGCCCATTACCCCCTTTTGCTGTACCCCACAGAGTTCTTCCGTGGGGGCCTCCCACATGATCATGCCTGTCTTAGGTCATTCCCCCCTTGGGGAATCTTACCCATCATTGGCTAATTGACCAAGCATTGGGGGCCAGTTATGGAAAGAGGAGCAGAAGCAGTGCTCCTGCCAGGGAGATAAGTTTTTGTCTCCTTGGTGGCTTATGGTCCAAGGTCACTCCCTCAGCCTTAGCCTTGGTGGGGGTTACAGCTTCTAAAACCAGGCAGGATGGTTCCCAACAATATAACATGTTATTAATATGAGAATCTGGGTGAGAGGTATAGGGGAACTATCCATATTATCCTTGCACATTTCTGCAAATCTAAACATCTCTAGATTTAAAATGTTATAAGAAAACATTTTTACGTTTTATTTATGTGAGAAAATGTTATTTTTGTTATCCTAGATATTCTACTAATACAGATATTCTACTTTATACCTTCTTGCTCTATTTTAACTTTCTGAACCATCTAATCTTAGCATAATAGTCATCAAAATAAAACCAAACCAAACAGCAGAGCTGTTTTGCATGCCAAGATGGCAGAGTAGAAGGAGGGTGGAGTGCAGTGATATGTTTTTTTAACCTTTACATATTAGATTATTTTTGGCTTCTGCTTAGCATAAAGTATGCTCTTCACTCTCAGTAAAAAAGAATGAGAAAGTCAAATTCATGTTATTAGTATCATTAATTTAGAACTACAAATGGTGTTAAGAGTTGAATTATACCCTCTCAAAATTCATTTGTTGAAGTGCTAACCCCAGTTCTTGAGGATGTGATCTTATTTGGAGATAGTCTTTACACAGGTAACTAATTAAAGTGAGGTCATCCATGTCGAGCCTTAACCAGTATGAAGGATGTTCTTATAAAAGGGGAATTTGGGCACAGAGACAGGCATAAAGAGAGAATGATGTAAAGAGACATAGGGAGAAAACAGCATTAGTGATGAACCAAGTGGTCAGGCCTGGAGCGATCCTTCCCCGGAGTTCTCAGAAGGAACCTACCCCGACACTATCTTGATTTTGAATTTCTAGTCTCCAGAATTGTGAGACAATGTGTTTCTCTTGTTTAAACCATACAATCTGTGGTACGTCAAAAGCAGCAGTGACTAATGACTGAAAAGAACATGTTTGTGTCCCAGTGGAGACAGGTTCAAGTGCTATGCAGAGTGCCAAGGCACAGCCAGGAAGTCACACTGGAGGAAGAACTCCAGGTTCGGTGCAGGAGCTCTAAGCAGGAAAAAAAGTCAGTGTTAATTTGAACGGGTAGAGTAATGCAACTGGTTTGGGGTTTGTGAGGCTTGGGATTGATTCCACAGCTACTCAGAAAAGGCAACAATGTGTCAAACCCTGGGCAGAAGAATCAAAACTCGGTCCGATCTTGGGTGTCCACAGAGGTTATTAATGGGCACTGGAACATATCTGGCTGGGCCCCTGACTGGTAGACCATTCATGTGTGCCTCGAGAAAACCCAAAGTAAGCTGGAATAAAACACATCAGAAAGAATTTTAGCTGCAGGTGAAGGAAGAGCAGACTCAAAATTTTAAAGATAACCAAAGGTCTTATTCATTTATTCCATTAGAAGAAAAGTGAAAGTAAAGAAATACAGATTCAAGGTGGCTGGGAAAGATGTGTCCCCCATTTTTTCCTATTTTAAAATGATCATTGCTAATGAACAGTTCAGAGTTCCTACTTGCTTGCATGACAATACTTGTAAGCTATTCTATCATCTCTCATGTTTTTTATATTCAAGAAACGTCTCTTATTAACTTCTTACTGCATTCCCCGTCCTGATGAATTGTGCAGAGGATAAAACCAGAAGAGAAATCGTAGTGCTTTCCTCAGTTGAGACCATTGGGTATGGATATTATTTTCTGTGCTCGCTTTCTTGAGAATTTTTGTAGCTTATTTTGATACAAAGGTTTTCCTTGTCATGCTTCCGGAATAAGCTTTTATGCTTTGGTAAATACATATGTGGATAAAGTACTTTAGTATGTAGAAATTGAAACTTTTTAAAAAATTAGACCTGTTTGGAAGGATTTTAGTATCAGTATTTTACCTCCATCTCAGTTCAGTCTCAGGTGAAGATTATTAAAATGGTGATAATCGTTTACACATTTTGGCTTTTTTATACATATTGCATGTGTACACACCACATATGTACTCATAGGTACTATGTTTATTAAACTCCCACCCCCCAAGTCTCTGAGAAAGAGGTGTGGATAGTATAATTACTATTTTCTTCATGTGTAGTACAAATAAGTTTTGAGAGTTCTATAGACATAGTGCAGAGATTGGACAAAAAGACAGAACTTCAGCCTTTCATTAAATTTTTTTCTGTAAATAATTAGGGAGTTATAGTTTCCAGGGTCAACAGAAATCTATATTCATCAGAGAAGAGAAGATTTTACTTCAACAGAAAAATCATTTTTTTCTATGCCAAGGCATATTCAAAGACTTTAGTTTGTGGAAGCAAATTAAATACCCTCAATGGGACTATTTATTGCAATGGCTGTATATTGTTTCCTTCTTTACAATGCTAAGATTATTCTTTAATTAGTGGATAATTGTATAACAGACCTGAGAGTATATTCTAAAAGCCACCTACCTCTTAGTTTTGAGAGACTGAGGAAATAAAGCAAAATACTCAAGAGCTAGTACATTGGCAATTAAATTCCTGGGATTTTTCTCAGAGCTACTCTAGAATTAAACACATTTCTGTGTCTATTGTTCCATCAAGGACACTCGTGCTTTACACTAAATGTTTTTATATAATTTGACAAAATAAAAAGTATTAAAAATATATAAGCACAATGCATATAGTTACAAAAGAAGCATACAGAATTTCTAAATTTTCAAGCTCAGCATATTTGTTGACAATTTTTGGAGCTCGAATTCAAATCCCTGGCTTTCTGACACCCAAACCTGGGCTATTTTCGTGATGCCATACTGCACTGAGTTAGACTTATTTGTGTTACTTTCAAGTTTTAACTTTCTTGACTGAGAAATTCAGCTTGAGGACAGATCACCATCTTTCCTTAGACACAGATTGTGAAACTTTCTAATTATATAGAAGTGAGACTTGTTTAGCTACATGTGCAGGACACTTGGGCTGTTGACTTCTAATACTACAGCATTCTCTCAAATTGGAAGACCCCTTACAGAAGCCTGACAATCTTTTGTAAACCCTTCAACAAGAACTTTCTTTTCATGATGTTCAGACATTACCACAAACCTTGGTACACCCATGGACCTTGTCCATGTTCACCTCTTATTTCCATGACCTTGCTTCATTTAAACTCTGGCATGGTTTTCCAGATTATTTAGCCCTCAACTCACACTTTTCTGATTTTGTTTGAATTTTTTTGCAGTTATCTGAACCACAGCCTTTCCACCCAAATTCACTGATTAGAACCATCTGATCTCATGGCTTTCATTATTATTATTTTGGTCCCCAAGATTCCGGTCATCTGATTCTAGGTCTATATAACCTTGATAACCTGTCAAATGGAATGGTGGGCTTTGTTGAAGTTATTCATACTTCAATATTATCATAAAAAAATAGGATATTGGGCAAAAGAATTAAGAAATAGTGTAATACTATATACATTATACAGGGTCCTGCAGAAGTAAGGCCTGTTTGAATGTGGTTGGTAGGGTAATAATATGGGTGTAATAATTTATAGTTTTAATTTGGACATTTCACCTAAAATATCATATGGTATGTTTGAGTGTGATATTGGTATGTTAGATAATTATGTGCTTATGATTTATAATAAAAGATTTTGTAATAACCAGGGGCATTATTTGTGCCAGGCCCTTTGTATTTATTTTCATTTAACTCTGGTTATCTTTTCCCCGCCCACTAAGCCACTCCCAGTTACTTGTAAACATATCTATATTATCTTCCTCAATGATGTAGGGCATAAGAGATATTTTTACATTACGAACAACCCCTAAATCTCACTGGATAACAACACAAAGTTTATTCTTTGCATGTGCAACACTTCTGTCTGGGTTTAGTAAGGGGTCTTTGCTTATGATGTTATTCAGGGACCATTGCTGATAGAGGGCTAACTTTGATTCATGCTTGCAAGTGAATCTTACAGCAAGTGAAAGAAAGGGAAGGCAAGCTACGCATCGGTTCTTCACCATTTGACAGAAGCACGATCCATCTTTTTAGCTCAATTTCACCAGTCAAACACGACATATGGTCAGAACTGTGGCCGGAGAGAAGGGAAGTGCACTTATTCCCTCACAGATGAGAAGTCAATATATAGAAATAAAAATGCAATCTTTGCAGGCTACCGCATGTCTACCTTCCTTGTCTCAAATGTTGTATTTTTTTTCTCCTACACTTGGAAAGCACAGCCTCTCCTACTCACCTCCCTTCATCTCAAGGAACCCAGAACTAAGCTTGTAATCCAAGATCTCATGATAGTCTTTAGAGCAGGTCCTTGTGTTGAGAAAATCAACAAATAATGTTATCAAGTAATTACTTCCCTAGTCATATGTCCCAACCACCTCCTCCCCTCACACACTCAGTAGATGTTGGTAGAAGAGGGTCACCCTGGACCTGCAGTAAACAGGCCCACTAAAAATGAAGAAACTGGGATTTGCACGGCACTCAGTGGCCCACATTTCTAAAATCCTCCTGGGCTAACAGTTTGAAGGCCCCCCTTCAGCGCATCACTAAAAGTATTAATAGTGCCAAGTACACATTACAATATAAGTTTGACAAGTGCAAAGATCAATAGCACAATACACATGCTATAACACAAGTCAAAGCAACATAATTCCCTTGAATTTGTGTCTAAATCAATTGATGAATTATGTAAGTGAACTGGCCTAGGAGATGTTTAATTCTCTTCTGGGCTTTTCAGTGCTCTTCTTTTCAGAGATCTTATTTTAGCTAGACTATGTTTTAAAAATCTTGTTACTTGTCATTTTGATTTTCAGCCCTGGCTCCTTCTTCTCTTTGCTTAAGTGGCTGCTTTGTTTTCTCCCCTGCTCTGTGGATCCCAAGGCTGCCTTCCTTCTGACAGGGACATCTCCCCTGAGCCTGAACTTGAGGCTGTTTTCACCTTTGCTCTTTTGTAGTTAATCCATAGATGTGCTATTTACTGACATTCTTGTTTACGTGAAGATCTTTATTATTCATCTCACAGCCATACAGTGCCCATCTCCACTGGCAGCCTTTTTTGCATGTAAAACCACATTCTTTTATTGTCCTACTCCAATTTTGATGTATTCATCTTCTGACTTTTGTGTTCTGCGTGTTTTTTTTCTCCCAACGTCTCTCATGTTTTACTGACAAATGATCCTGTCTAATTTGCTGAAGATGATATTCTGTGGATGTGAAGAAATATGGCTAGAAAGACTTGTCTCTCTTTTTATTAAGCCTCTTTGAATTGGAGATATCAGTGTTGATCTCATAGGAAATTTGAGACATTGACTGCTCAAAGCAGCCCCGGGAAGACTTAAAGGCTCTATTATTGCAGCACACAACCTTGAGAAGTACAGATGCCCGAGTGTCTTGTCACTGGTGAAGGGATCTCTCTGCTATCCTCTCCCCTTTATATGCACACTTTTATTTTTATCTAAGTGGAGCTTAAACTATAAAAATTTAAATGACTCTCCCAACTGCATTGTGTTCTGCAGCCAAGAAAGTCACAGATACTTCCAAATATCGTTTTCGGATACACAACAAAACATCTCTAAAAAAACTATTCGTATGTGAAGCCTCCTGTGTCAGCTTTCCTGATCACATCAGTCTGTTTGCTATGTCTAAATTACTACACAATTCCTTTGGCACAATTGCTTTGGGAATGGGAAACCCATCCATTGCTTTTATTTGAAATCTGGACTTGAAATAGGTATTTGTCAGTATCTTTTCTCTTATTCTGCAAATTCAAGTAGAATGGGACAGGAGAAACCAGGTGTAAAGAAATGAAGAGAAGGCACCAGTTGTCATTCATCATTTTCTTACTCTCTATAATTATTCGTTTAAGTACTTGAATCTGAAAGACTTATCTAAAAGTAGCAGCCAGTATATCATCTCATCTTAGTCATCCATCCTCTCATCTCTTTTCCCTCTTCTTCTTTCATTTTCATTAACAGTGAAAAGAATTCAAGGAAGTTAAAAGTCATGTCTTCTTAAGGAGATGTTGAAGGTACACGCTACAGGGTTGAGACAATAGGTGTGGGTTATTTTTCCAGTCAGAGTCATATGGAGAGGCCAATATTTTAGAAGTTTCAGATTCATTCAATGGAAGTCAGCAATTCCACTGAGACTTGACAATGTTTTACATATGAATATTATCCCTTTAGCTTCTGTCTGTTACTTTAAAAGTCCAAGTAGCATGAAAATGGAGGATTATGAAGCTACCTCTATTAAATAGAAAGTATAAAGTTTTTTTTAATTGCTCTTTAGGCACAGATTATTAATGCTGTAATGACACTAAAGAGTATTAAATGCAAATTTGTAAGGCTTTAAAGAGCTTTATTAAGATAAGCAACATTTTATTGAGTCAATTCAGTAGCTATTTTAATGAAAATCTGGCTGAATGAATCTCAGTAGAAGAAACCACAGATGTTGTATCATGTATTTTGGAGAATAAGCAACTAAATTTGGCAGAGTAGTAAGAAAGATAAACCTATAAGGGAAAGGAGACAGTTGAAAGAGGTGAAGTTTAAGGTTATAATCTAGACTTTAGAACAATTTCTTCATTTTACTTACTGAAATTACACTTGGGTATTATACAAACCATTACCTGTCTTTTGATACTAAATGACATCTCCTTTTCTAAGTAAATGAATGTCATTTCTTATCTATTCTGAGTAAAATGTGTGTATGTGTGTGTGTAAATTTGAAAGTCAAGAAAAGAAGGAAGAAAAGATATAAAAAAGCAAATAAGAAATTTTAAAAGAGAAGAAGCAGAAAAAATAAAGACAGGAGTCCAGGGACTGAGTCTGGGAGGCAGGAAGGAACAAAGGAAAGAAAAAAGGAAGGACAGAAGAAAAGGAGGAAGCGAGGAGAGAGAAAGTAAGGAAATGAGGGGGGAGGAAAATAAGAAGGCGGTTTTTGCATGGTGGTATTGACATGTTCTCCTTAGCTTAACTGAATTTTGATAGGCTTCTCCTAACTATGCAGTACCAACCGCCTTTTGCTTAGGACAGCTAATTTAGAAAACTTGCAATTGTGATTTCTTTCTTTGCTCCTGTGAGATATAAATCTTTTAAGCTCAGAAATGTCTTATTCAAGGATCTGGAAGCCATCCTTTTGATGTGTAATAAAGAGAGCTAAAGTCACAACATCCCAGTCTCTGTGGGAGAGAAGGAGTTTAACTTCAATAAGCCACAGATGTGAAGAGTTAGTCAAAGAACATATATAAAGTACCCATGGATATGGACAATGGTGAGGAGACTGATTATAGAAGTGGGGGGCAGTTTGGGTAGAAAGAAGTGAAGGGGGAAACTGGGAAAACTGTAATAACATAAATAATAAAATATATTTTAAAAATACACAGACGGCCTCATCACATGGACCAACCTCCCCTCTAACATTTCCCAATATGGAAAACAAATTTCCATTAGCCTCCCTTATCATTTAAATCTCTCCACATGTTGCTTCAGTGGAGTTAAATTCAGTTTCCCTCCATTACTGCAAATCTTGACTCCTATTGCAATTATGTAGAATAAAATTTTCCTTGCTTTTCTCCCCCCAGTGGTTCTGATGTAATTTTTGTTTTACAGAAGGATCACTAGTGCACAAAGCAAGAGCCCTAGATTCTGGTTTTGAAGTGTGCAATTGAGTCAGCTTGTAACCTTGAACAAATCACTGAATGTTTCTGGATATCAACTTTCTCATCTTTCAGTTGAGATTGTCAGTCTGTAAGTGTGTCTCAACAGCTATACTATTAGCATTTTGAATGGAACAATTTGTCATTGCTTGGTTCTGACACCACACAGTGTAAAAAGATCAGTGTACTTTGTTCCTCTCTACCAAATGCTAATAGTTTCCCAAGGATTATGATACTAAAAACTCTATCACTTTTCTACTTAAGGGGTGGCCCTCAAGCCAGAAACCTAATTACTGTGGAACTTATTAGAAATGCAGTATCTCAGACCCCACTTCAAATCTACTGAATAAGAATACCATTTTAACAATTTCCCCAGATGTTTCGTATGCAAGTTAGAGCTTAAGAAGCATGTCTTTAGGTACACATTTGCAAAAGATGTTGGATCGTGTGTGTTTAGAGATAAAAGTGCTTCACCAGACTGAGAACTACTAGATCCTAGATGATTTTTAAGGTTTCTTTCATACTTGATTTAGTTCTTTTTAAATCTATTTTCATAATATTTTATGGTATTCTGTCTAGAAGTTTTACATAGTGTTGTTAAACTTGTTCACAATGATCTTACATATTATATTTTAAAAATTCTATTTATAAGTCTTTACTGATATAACTCTTTATATCTGTTTGTTTTGCCTATGAATAAGTTAAGCTATCGTGCTTAACTAGGAGTTTTAATAATGTGTTTGACAGTTATTTAAACTTTTTCTATATTTTCTAAGAATAATATTTTAATTATTTCTTTTCAAGAATTTCTATCTAGTTTTTTCTTCTAGGTCTATTTTGAAGTGATCATAATAAGGATCCCTGTTTCACTTCAAGTGTTTTTTGTTTTATTTTACATTTTATTTTGCCATTAAGTGACTTTATAAAGTAAAATAAGAGTACCTTTTACTACATCAACAAAGTTTACCTAAATTTCCAGTTTGCTAAGTGTTTATTGTCAGCATGTTTGCTAGACATTCAATCACGTTTTCTGCATCCATTGGGATGAATATAAAATGTGCCCTTTATAATAAGTTTGTGGATTAAATTGGCACATTATCAAGTGTTAATATGTCCTATACATTTCCATAATAAATCTGACCTGGCTATGATCTATTTTTCTTTTCACACATAGCACTGAATTGGTTTGCTAATATTTTGATTAGGATTTCTAATCAAATAGTCTCTGATTTTTCTTTCTTGTCAAATACTTATCATGTTTTAGTTTCAGGAAGATGCCGGTATCATAAAACTAGTTGTGGAATAATCCCTTTTTTATAGTCTATGAAAAAACATTTTAAAAATTGTTTTTTTAAAATTGGTTTTGTTTTCTTTCAGAAGAAATCACCTGTAAAGTTAACTATACCTAATGTTTTCTAGGCAAGAGAATTTTATTGCATAACAAACTTATTTAATATGTATGAAAATGTTAAGATTTTTGTAGTTATTCTTTTTTCATTTGGGAAAATTTTATTCTTATATCAATTTGTCTATATGTCTAATTTTTAAATTGTCATTAAGTTATAGAATAATGTTTAATTTTTATTTTCATAGTTTATTTTGTACTATTTTGCATATTTTACTTAGTATTGCTTTGTATTTTATATTTATTATGAGTGAAGTAACTGTCACAAGTTTCTCATTTTTATTATTAAGAATGGTCACTTCTTTGTTTTCATGTTGATGAGTTTCAGATTATTCTCTTATTTGCACTAATCTTTAAAAAAACCCAAAGTTTGGTTTTATTTCCTCTTGTGTCCTTATTTTCTATTTTATTAATTTGTAGTATAATTCTTACTTTTTTATTTATTTATTTATTTATTTATTTATTTATTTATTTATTCTTTTCTCCTCACTCTAGAACATGCTTACTGATTTTAGAGAGAGAGGAAGGGAAGGATACAGAGAGAGAGAAACACTGATGTGGTAGATAAACATCGGTTGGTTTCCTCCCACCCTGACCAGGGATAGAACATGCAATCTAGACAAGTGACCTGACTGGGAGTTGAACTCACAACCTTTCAGTTTATGGGATGATGCTCCAAACAATTCAGCCACATAGGCCAGGACCCTGCTTTTTCCTTCTGTATAATTTTTAAATTCAATTTGCCAGGTTTGTTCTTCTGATTTCTTGAGATAGATGTTAGATCATATTTCAACTTTTTTCCTTTTAAAATATTGCATATTAGCTATACATTTTCTTCTAAGCATATATTTAATATTCCACAATTTATATGTATGATCATTCAGTTTAAACAACTTTCTAATGGTAATTGTAATTCTTTTCTTTGATATATAGGTTATTTAAAAGTATATATATATATATTTTATTTTCAAACACACATGTATCTTAGCTCTCTATTAAGTTCTATATTTGTCAATAAATCTAAATTAGATATAATGTGGTAAAGAACTTGCTTTATATGTTATACATTCTTTAAAATTTACAGAGGTTTCCTTTGTGCCCCTAAGTGGAGCCAACTTTTATAAATATACCTTATTTTCTTAAAACTAATACATGACCTGCATTTGGAAATTAACAAATAGAAGTTTCCTGACTCTAACACAACAGGTTTTCAATATTCTCTTGGTCGGTAGGTAATGAGATAAAATATTTAGGTAAAAAATATATGATAATATCTCATCTCCACTAGTAACATCTATGAGAGTTATTATTTAAGTAATGAAAAAAGGGCATTTTTCAGATTATATACTCTTACCTCATTATACTCTATGAGGTAAGAATATAACATTATGTATATTAAATTTCTAGACAATTATTGTCAAATTGTTTCTCACAGTGATTGACCAAGTTATGTTGCTCTTGGCAGGGTATGAAAAGTCCTACTTCCCAGCTCACCTCCTAATCCGCCTCTTCCCCTGAACAACACAATGCGTAATCAAACTGTTGCTGACATTGGCCATTTAAGAAGTGAAATACTAGTACCTTATAGATTCCATTTAAAGGGTATTTGAGAAAATTCACCTATGTTTAAAAGTCATGTCCATTTTCTTTATTATGAACTGTCTTCTTATATATTTTGTCTATGTTCTGTTAAGACTCTTGTTTTTATTGATACAGAAATGCTCTTATGTGTGAAATAAATGATAACTCTCTGTGATACTGGTTGCCAAGATTTGTACCAGTCTGTTGGACATTTTACTTTTGATTATGGTATTTTTTAGGATAATCTTTTTAATGTAGACTTTTCTTTTGTGACATTTTGATTTTTCTTTAAGTTCTGGAAGTATTTTGCTCTTTGATATAATTAGAATTTGCCTATGCTTTCTCCTTGAATTTGAAAGATCTTTTTTTCTGTAATTTAAATAATATGTCAATCTGAAATTAATATGGTACAAAATTGAAATACAAGTTTTTTTGCAAATGACTTTCCAATTCTCCTAAAATCACTGAATGCATAACTCATCTTTTCCTCATGTGTTTGAAATGAGTGGGCTACCATTGTTTTCAATGACCTCTTGTCTTATGGTTCTCTGTAATTCTGTCTTTCAAAACAGCGGTACCTATCTATGACATCTCTCATTGTAGCCACCAAAACCCGTTCTCAAAAAAACCCAAAACATCCATTCAAATTCCACTTTTTTTAAAAAAAAAGAGTTTAGTCTTTTTAAAAAATATTTTACTTATTTATTTTTAGAGAGAGGAGAAGGGAGGGGAAAAGAGAGAGAAACTTCAATGTGTGCTTGCCTCTCTTGTGCCCCCTACTGGGGACCTGGCCCGCAAGCCAGGCATGTGCCCTGACTAGTAATGGAACCAAGACCCTTTGGTTTGCAGGCAGGCCCTCAATCCACTGAGTTACACAAGCTAGGGCTCACATTTTACTTTAAATTCAATAATATGATTTTCTTTCTCTCAGATAATTTGAAGTTAGGATTTTTTTCTATTACTATTATTTATTACCTTCCTAACCACCTAACTAATGCAATGTTATACATTATTAGCAATATGTTAAGACAGGGTTTGGTTGAGGTAAACCAACCATTTCTATTTTTGCCAATCATGAACATAGCGAAAGATATCACACATTTATATAAACATTTTTCTATTATTAGTTGCAAGGCCACTATGTTTGGCTCTCATCTCATAACAGGTCTTGGGTTCTGCAAGATGGCACAGCATTACATGAGGGTCTAGGCTCAATATGGAGAGGGTTTTATAACTTTTGGAACATTGTTGTTCTTTATGCATACCTCAAGTACATTTCTGAAAGCCACACAGAGAAATACTGAGGCAGAGGCTGACTGGTTTGTCTCACTTTAAAATGTATCGCGGTGAAGCGAAAGCTGAGCTGCAGAGTTATACTACGACACAGGTCTTTCACGGATGACTGCGTAAACTCGGATCAATTTTCTCAACAGTAGTTGACAGTAGTTTGAGAATTATATATATGCTTACTAATTGTTAATTATACATATTTCTTATATTGACCTATTGTACCCAAAAACTTTTTCCTCTGTCCTTAAAACTAAGAAAATAGATTCATATTAATGAGACATTATTGACTTACTGTGAATTGCTGCTTAGTTTTTACGTAAGTGTCATTATAATTGTGTTCACATTACTGTTCAAAATACAAATTCTAAAGTGTTTAGAAGGGAAGGGTTGAGCCTAATTATTCCTTTTTATTTTGTGTTTTAAACCTGGGTGGTTTTACTTGGAAGGGATGTTTTATTGAGGTGATAGGTGTATTTGTGGATGAATTTATATTCAAAAGTTTCATATTAGGTCAAGAACCCATAGAGCAATCTTACAAGTTTGAGGCTAAATTCAAGAGAGTATTATTTTTTTCTGTTGGTATTTGTCATGTTAGAAATATAAACACTGAAGATGGAAACACAGTTTTTGCTGCTGTTAAAGTAAATTCAGAGAAATCAGATTATAGCTGATGCAATTTCGATGTTTAGAGTGGGGGACTTCCTGACAGCAAAATCTAATATATGTAGCTCCCAAAATGGAAACTGCTATTAGGGGGATGACCTGTATCAGGAAGTTTCTGGTTCAATGTGATGATGCTGACACCAACTTTAAACTGATTTTTTTCTGGAAGTTTTTGATTGGAGATGACTCTGGTTTTGTACTTAGCTTTAGCTGGAAGTGGAACTTAGGGAAGGAGAAATCCTTTCTTTCTTTACCCCACTGCATTTAGTCTGGATCAATGTCTTCAACACTCTTATACAATGCTTCAGTTTCTAACTGTTAATGGTTAATATGTGGTAGACACCATAATAAACACCTGGACACTTTATTTATTGGTACTCCATATGGTGAAGTCAATGTTGCCCTCTTAATTTCATAGAAAAACATACCTGAGACTTATACAATATAAATAACTTACCCCAGACACACAGTTTACAGAGGGTGAAGCTGACTAGGTATCTCTAACTCTAGAGTTCATTTTCTGACTCACTGCATTAGAGCTCAAATTATTCAATAGTAGTCACTGTGTGTTATTTACACATTGCTGTTTCTAGAACTTCTATGTGGTTTGGTCTTAGAGTTTCCAGAGCACCAAGCTGGTGTCTAAATGTTTGCTAAACTCAATTTACAGCAGCTAGAGATTTCTAAACTCTCCTTGAGAAAGAGGGAGGATTTACATTTTAGACTGTGACTTCTCAAAGAAAATAAGCCATTGAAAGAGTAGCTGATTTTTCAAAACCCTGCACTAATCCTTTCGTTAGAGCACTGGGCTCTCATTTCTTCACTCGTCTTGAACGTGTGCTAAAGACTTAGTCATGAGACTGGAGAGATAATAACTCTGTTTCTGTTAAATTTTATGTAAAACTGTAAGCCTTTTGCAAACATACAATTCTTTGGTCAATTTTGTGCAGAATTAATCAAACTTGCTGCAATGTGACTACTGCAAACTGGTTTTGGATATTCCTTTTCCTTCCCTTTGAAATATGCCATGAAAACCACCTGCCACAACAGGTACAGCTGGACAGAAGAGTCAGCCCATAAAATGGAATAATCATGAGCCTAGATAGATGATGTGTAGTTCCAAAGAAGCTTCTAACTTCTTGCATTTGATGTGAGCAGCTTTATATTTTGTCAGTTTTTAGGATTTATCCTGAGGAAATTCTTTTCAGCTCTATCCTATATTCGTCTTCATTACCCACGGCCATTCCTGTAAAACTATATAATCTTTTCCACCAAGTTATCGTGAGAAACTCTTATGCACTGCTTCCTTTGAAACCATATGTTCTCAGTACACTTATCTTTACCATTTAAGAGGCAGAAAAAGCTTACAATAAAGTTTTAAATATATTCATAGCACATTTTTAGATAATTTCCCACCTCACCTTTTTTTGGACTTTTTTCGGTAACTGGTTCTCTCTCCAAATCACCACATAACACTTTCCAACCCTGTGAATCCTCCTTATATTTCAAATATTTTCTTCTTCCACTTTAGTCATACCACATGAACTCACCATTTCTTCGGAAAAATAGGAGTAAAACAGAAATCATGAAAATTCAGTTCCCTCAGCCTCTTATCCCCAAAGTTATAAATTTATATGGATCCTACTTGATTTTTGTTCCTCATTTTCGATTAGAAAGAATCATTGTCCCCTTGAGCTGAAGAAGTTTTATTTTTCTGTCTGTGCTCTTTATTCTTTTTTCCCCACATTTTCAGGGAAGTAAATTAAGTATTCCCTCCACATATGTATGGGTTTATATACACACACACATTATATATATAGTGTATACATACATATATATGCATTTATATATATACTGTGTGTATACATACATATATATGCCTATATATATAGATATATACACAGTAGTTTATAATTCAAGCAAACATCATCTGTACACAGCATCAGGTGCCCATTGCCTCAAACAAAGTCTCTTTCCATCCCTATTCCCCTCTTTTCCCACCTTCACCTACCCCATACTCCCTTCCCCTCTGTCACCACACTGTGGTCCATGTATATTTAACCTATCACTTTGCACAAGTATTTTCCTCCCATTAAGCTGTATGCATGCAAACATCTTTGTGTCCCAAACAATTAAATTAAAAATGTAGATTTGACTTTGGGTGATGGGTACTTAATGCAATATACAGATGATATATCATAGAATTATACAATTGAAGCCTGTATAATTTTATTAACTAATGTCATCCCAATAAATTTAATTGAAAGAAAATGTAGATAAAGGATAGCAAGGAAAAAAAGCAATACATAAATTTAAAAACTATTTCTGGCCTTGGCTGGTGTGGCTCAGTGGATTGAGGGCCTGACTGTGAGCCAAAATGTCACCAGTTCTATTCCCAGTCAGGGCACATGGCCTGGTTGCAGACCAGGTTCCCCAGTGGCGGACATGTGAGAAGTAACCGCACATTGATGTTTTTCTCCTTCTCTTTCTCCTTCTCTTCCCCCCTCTCTCTCTATCAAAAAAATAAAAATTATTTCTAGACATGATGCATTCTTGAGCTACATCCTTCCCCCACTGACAGAGCTAGAATTTCCAAGTTGACAGAGCCCACACTTAGCTCACTCTTTCTACTTCCTCATTTCCCAGTGAGAAAGCAGATTCTGTGTCACTCCAGTAAAGGGTGGCTTTCATGATTTAAAATATGTTTAGTTCCTATGTTAATTCTAAAGGAACTAAGAAAATATATAAATCTAATTACAAAGTTAAAAACCTTTGGAAATTCATCAGTATAAACATACTGACCACAAAGTCTAGGCAATAAATAAATGTTTCTTGAAAGCTTGTAGAACAACTGAGAAAAGAAAGTCTTCCCAAAATTTGTATAAAAAAATTTCAAGAAAGTTAAGAATAATGTTTGGTGAACAAACCAGTAATCACGTGACTACATGGAGCAAAATAGATCCAGTAGGGAAATAAAAGGAAAATAAAAGGAGGGAAATAAAAAGAAGGCAAAATCTGGACAGAAAGTAAAATGTAAGTGACTGCTAGGTTTCCAACATCACAAAGAGATTATGTTGTTCATTACCCTCTAACTACTCAAATTTTAAAAATCATTAATTGTGCTTGCAGGCAGAAGTATATTTGAATTACTGACAAGCTTGACTGTTATTTTAGTAGTTGGTAGTGGGATGGAGCAAAAGCTAAAATGACATGTAAATGAGGAAGGATCAGATCAGGAGAAATTTTGGAACCCATGGAGGACATGGAAGTTGCAACAACAGGTTATGAGGTAGAATGCTGCCTTATTGGTCATTGTAGAGGCAATTTTATATTCAATTACCTGAATTAATACTTATTCATTTTGGAATTCTTAGTAATTAAATTTCAGAAATTTTCCAGTGGGGACTCAGAAGCCTTAAAGGTCTTCTGAATTTTAGGCTAGGTCACATGGAAGGGGCTGATTTATTTCTCAAACAAAATTGGCAGAGTACCTCTTTGTGCCAAATCTGGTGTTGGACTTAGGAATACATTGGTGAAAAATACAGAGATACTGCTCCTCATTCACAGAACTTTAACACTAGTAGCAGAGGTATATGTTATGCAAAGAGTTACAGAAACATGTAAAATTATAGCTGTGGTACTTCCACATGAGAAACGTATGCACATAGTACATTGAGATCTACCAGCGGTACATGAGAATCTGAATTTTTCTGGGACTGGGTGTTAGAAGGCTTTCTTGAAGGTGAGGCATTTGAGCTGAATTCAGAGAGACAAATATGAATTAGAGTATCAGTCAGCCTCCAATGAAGAAACAAAAACTACATAGTCATTTGGACTAGAGAAGTTAGTATAAAGGACTGTTAATCACCGGGGATTGGAGTGATGAGGGATTAACTAGGAAGAAATAAAAAAGAAGCTAAAAATATAGGAATATATGATATAATATACAGTCACTATCCTTAGGTTTGAGCAGCCAGGTAAGACTCTCACCTCTCTAAATACAATGGAAGTCAAACCTTACTAGAGAGTGTACAGCTATAGCTAGACGGCAGAGAAGTGACTGAGGGGTTACATGTGTGCAACTTGCCAGAAAACTGTCCCCTAGAATGCCAAGAAGTGGTTTGTGAAGGTGTCTTCCTGGAGGTACTCCTATACAAAACCAGCTGTGGGGGCTGAATGGTTGGTCCTGAGCTGCTGACCTCTGTGCAGTGCAGGAACCAGGTGCGGAGAACTTGCATGTGCTGGAGGTGCCTGGCACTGGAGAAGTCCTCCCCACCACAGGAGCCAGACACTGGGTGTGTCCTGTGCAGTGCAGGAGCTCGCTAAGAAGAGTAGCTCAGACCAGGAAAGAAAGCTCGCTCTTCCTGCAAAGTCTCTTCACCCTCCTCTACTAATAAAGCTTAGCATTATGCCAGCTGGCTAAGGAAAAATATTTAGTAATCTCAGCTTCATTCCCAGAGCAAGCAAAGAAGAATATATTTGGACCTGAGTGATGATAAATTGATAACTGGCCAGAGAGTGATTGTGCAGAGGCTCTGGGCAGGTAAATGAGATACATTGGAGGAAATCATTCGTGGTGTAGTACATGCTGTTTTCCTCTTTAATCCAAATATGAATAAAATGCAGTTTTCTGTATCTTATAGAGAGATTTAGCAGACTGAAGTGCAAATGTGCATGTGTTACATATTTTGAAGAATATTTATAATCATAATTTGAGTACAAGTACATCCCTACAATATTGACGTAGCTGCCACTGAAAGCCTTAAAAGTGTCCTCAGTATGTCACAGGGCCAAAAATGTCCTTGTCAGAGATTGACAAATACTTTCGTAGACTTGGATTAGTACCTGAAACTGGGGTTCAACCAACAGTTTTAAGTGACCACCATCTGCAAAGCAATTAATCAGGACAAGAAGTATCTTTTTCTTCAGTTTATGTTCCAGAAAGTAAATCTGAGTATCTTGTTCAACATTGAAGTGATAATTTAACCCAAAATATTGGCTTGTAACAGCTTTCACTTAAAATGCAGTCCTTACAGTGTTTTGAGTTTTGAACATGGAATTTTGCACCTCTGATTTCATGATCTTCAGACAATGTCATTTGCCAATGTCATTTGACTGCGAAACACCATCAGCATGCAAGTTTATACTTAATGATACCTCTTTATATATCTGATTAGCAAGAGAATGAATCTGAACAGTTATAAAAAATTGTACTGAGGTACCTCTTTATATACTACAAACATGTGTTCGGAAAAAGTCCAGCTATTGTTAATATAACAAGAACAGCATGTGAGACATCAATGTCACCTGGCAGCTAAGGAGAGTGGACTAGAATGCATATGTGTGAACAAGGATGACTTCACAGCACTAGTAGTGGGGATGGTAGACACCACTGAGTGAGTCTACTGTGTGGCCATCACCTTCAAAATTGACTGAGCTAGTAGAGCAATGAATCTGCATCAAATTTTCTGCTAAGCTTGAACATTCCTCTGCAGAAATTGTTCAGATGATTCAGAAGGCCGCAGATATGGGCAACTGGTGATCCGCAGGTTTATCACCACAAAGTGCCTGCTCACGCATCATGTCTCTTGCAGAGTTTTTTGGTGACTCATCAAATCACCCAGGTGACTCAGCTCCCCTAAAGCCCAGATTTGGTTGTGGCGGACTCCAGCAAGCAGAGTCCACCTGCTGGGGCTGAAAGAGAAAATAAATGCACAGGGACAGCAGTCCTGTGGAGAAAAAGGGAACGGCATGGCTACTCTCTCAAGGGGAGAGTGTCTGTGAATGCCTCTGCCACTCTCTCAAGAGGAGAACGCCCCGACCCTTGCCTAGACAGGCTTTTATTGTTTTTCTCGGGTCTTACATCAGAGAAAAATCTATTATCTATTACACAGAATATTTCTGTCTACATTTTAGGCACAATCAAGGAAATGAAAATAACATGCAGAGGAGAATGGCGGCGAGCTGATTAGCTCTGTCCTTGGGTGAATTCACACAGGCTTTGGAAATTACCTTGAAAATAGATGATACACATTTGTTATTTTAGACCAGGATGATGGAGTTTTAGCAAGAGCAAGCCTTAACAGTCAGTATGCATTTTCCAGGCCTGATCCCCACAGGAAAACTCAGTTGGAAGGTCTGGCTCCTTCCCAGCACTTCGCTTCTGTAGGTTTTCCATGCAGAGCTGAGTCACATTTGCCGGACTGAAATAAACCAGTCCCCTGCATTTGGTGTTCAGCAACTTCTGGCTTTTCCCAAAACTAAAAACACCTTAAAAAGGAAGAGATTTCAGACGGTCAATGAGATTCAGGAAAATATGACAGGGCAGCTAATGGCAATTGGGAGAACTGTGTGAGGTCCCAAGGTGCCTTCTTTGAAGGCACTGAGGTGTCATTGTCCTGTGTACAATGTTTCTTGTATCTTGTATCTTCTTTAATAAATGTCTCTATTTTTCATATTACATAGCTGGATACCTTCTAGACAGACCTTGTACATGCACTTATAGTAATGGAATATTTTTTTTAAATTAAGGATTAATCTTCATGCAAATCATTAATTATTAAAGCTGTATTTAGTATAACACTTCTTAATCATAATTTTTCCCCTAAACCTTATTATTTTCTGGATTTCCAATGACATGAATGATGCCAATATACCAATTTCTGGCTGATAGATTTTGCAGAGCACGCAGAAAACACTTTCAATAGATTTTATGTCATAGATTCATCACATGTGAAGATGCTAACCCTGGTATGTTGGACCATTTAGGGAGATAAAAAAGGAGAAATAAATTTTCTGTACTTCAGTAAATAATTTGAATGCCAACTATTTTTGGTAGAAGAGCATATATTGTTCATCTAATTGAGTTAAAGTTGCTCTTTTCCTTTCCTGCTTTGATGAAAGGTAACTTCATAATTGAAAGAAAATAGAGAGCTATTTTAAGGATGGTAAAAACTACTCTCTGAAAATCCAGTTGTATCTAGGTTAGGTATCAAATATTTTTTTAATTTGACCAAATTAGTCTAAGTAACCATTTTCTATTAAATTTTTAAATAAATTAACCTGTGCTTGTTTTTATTTGCCTGTTTATTTTCTCAACTGACCCAAATGATCTTATAAGGACACTCCATTATGAGCATCTACATCCCAGAAATTATTTATGGGCAGCTTTTATATATCTTGTGTAGCATAGTGTGTAAATAACATCATTCACTCATTCATTCAATATATATTCAGCTCATGCTAACTTTGCCATATTTTGGATTCACAACAGAAATCTGAACACACAACATTCTGATCCCTCTAGTCCAGTGGACACTTTCTATTGCTTAGTCTTTAACAGAATTGTGGCAAAGATAAGTGCAAGGTGACTGATATTAGAAAAAAAATATTTAGAAAGGATATAATTGTGATTAGGTTTTTAACCAAGTTAAGTGGTCAAAACCAAAGAACCAAGAATAATGCATTATATAATGTCATAATGCAGAATATTATATATTTATGAAATGTGGGAAAGGTAATAAATGACAAGAGTCTGGACATTAAAGCATTTTGACAAGCCAGAGAAATAAGCTTGAGTTTATATGATGAAACTTAACTCAATTTTATGCAAGGTTCTCAGATCAGAAACATGACAATAATAAGCATGTAATAGAATAACTACACAAATGCAGAAGAAGAGAAGTGGTCCTGGTAAACAATTCTTGACAGTTTATTGACAGTAAATTCAATGCAAGGCAACCATGAGTCACGTTAATAATGGAAGTCATCGCAAGTCGCACTGCCGAGAAAAGTCATCTTGATCTTGGGCGTGTAGAATGAAGAATGTGATAGGAGCCCAGAACAAGGAAAATATCACATTCTGCCCATCATTTGGTTAAGTCTAAGTTTGTTCAGTCTGAATTATCAGACTTTAAGAGAGATATTGACATAAGTGAAAGACATGCAGAGCCAAAGAGAGAGACCTATGACGGGAACTGACATCACAGGCAAACCCTCCTTAAAGGAATAGTAAACACTGAATCTATAGAAGAGAAGTCTCAAGGGAGATTTGAGGGTTTCTTCCTCTTAAATAGACCAAGAGCTTTTATGTGCACAAGTCATTTGATTTCTTCCTTGGGGTCTCACAGTTTCCAACTGGGATGAAAAAGTGGGAACTCCAGGGAGCATTAATTTACTAAACATAAAGAGGAATTTCGTGACACCAACAGTTGTCTGCAGATACCTCCGAATTCCTTTGGAGAGGCAGGGCCTCAGGTGGTGATATTTTCAGCATCACTGAAAGTGTTCTGGCTCATACTGGACAAGCACTTATCTGGGAAGGTGTTGGATGGGGGCTTCTGCACATATGCAAATGGATCTTCTCACTGGGAGAGTCTATACAAAGTGCATTTCTATTCTTCTGGACATTGAGTATGTGCATTCATTAACTCAGCTACATTTCTCCAAGAGTGAAGTCTAAATTTTTATTCTCTTTAGACATTAAAATCTCTTCACTTAGCAAAGTTACCTAAGGAAAACTTTGATAGATATCTATCTACTTACCTATCTAGCTACCTATCTCTCTTTCCCTCTCTCTTTCATCTATCCACCTACATATGTAAATATAACCATAATTTACCTCATGAAAAGTTAATGAATTTTCAATATGATTATTTAGAATCAAAAATTTTATTTTTAGCAATATTAGCAAGAAGTAATGATCAAAATAAATTTAATAATCCAATAAAATGTTATCTCTTATCATCAAACTACATATATAATAAACTAAGAGCTTAGTGACTGATGCTGTTTGGTTTGCAGACCTCAGAACTGCCCAGGGACCTGGGCCACCCTGGGAATGTCACCATTGCTGTCACTTCTGCTGCCATGGCACAGAGCTGCTGAGTGGGCTCCTCCTGCATTTTCAGGCAGTGTGGCCAGGAGACCTCAGGGATGGGCCCACTGCCACACCTTTCCACTGACCCTGGATGTGCCTCCAGGGGTCCTGGTCACTTTTCTCAAAGGTGTGGCATGGTTTGCATCTTCTTTTCATAGCAACCATCCTGCGTGAAGGCAGGTCCTATGTCCCCACCACTTCCAGCAAACTCACCTTCCTTCAGCACGTAGGCCTCAAGAAATTCCCATGCTTAACCGTGGCTTCAGACTCTTCCATTAGCTGCAATCTTTTCTATCTATGGACCCAGTCAGCTTAATTTGCATCAAAGGGCTTGAAAATTAATCTTTTATTAGCTCTTTGGAGGTGGAGATAAGGTCAGGGGTGAATGCATATCAGTAGTTTTAGGGGGAAATATGAATTGCATTCTCCACTTCTTTTTGTGTTGACAAAGATACTTTCATTGACCTAACCTGTCAAGCACCACTGAGGCCTGTTCTGGAAGGGCTTCAACCTGGGCCTATAAAGACTTGCCCAAACACTAACATAGTTCTAACTGTCCACGGCTGCATCTCTGGGATGACTCTGGCTCTCCTTAAAGTGCTTACCTGAGAAAACTCGAGGCTGCCCAGTTCATTTCTTGTTTGTTCATGCTGATACCCGAAGACAGTCTCCCAGGATGAAATGGGAGGGGCCTCGCTTTTATATGCACCAGCAAACCCATTTGTAATCTCTACCGCATTTGTGATCTTCCCAGGAACTCCAGCTAGACTTTATACCTCCTGTAAAGATCTACCAGTTTCTTACCTGTCATACTTCTTCATTTTTAAATTGCACATTGTGTCTACCAAGCTGATTTCTAAAGCTTGAGGAGATCTTATTAACCCATTTGCATCACCTGATTTTTGCCACATACTCTCTGCATCCTTTTTAGTTGATTTAATTATGAGAAATAATTGTCCTGAAATTCAGGTTACTAAGATTTCTGTTCTATTTTAAAGCAATTTGTAATGGTCAAATTGATCACCTATACTAGTAACATCATCTCCACCATTAGTTGTATATCATTTTTATGTTCTTCATAGGTGAAGTCTGTTCTTAAGAAATCAAATAAAGAGAGGTTCTGATTGTAGTCTTACAATTTGTAAGACTTTTACAAATTAAAAATTAAAAAGATAAAAAATGAGTGGGGAGGTAGTACACATAAAATGTAATTAAATTATTCATTTAACATTTAAATGAACCTGAAAGATGACCATTCATGGAAAAAAAAAAGTTTACCATGACCTGAAGCCAGAATGGAAACAGAACTGTGTACCTATCTTAAAATACCGTAACTGAGAACTAGAAGCCAGAGGGGGAAAGAGAGGCCATGCTCGGAGGTGTATAGAAAATCAGCTCTTTTAATATCCTTAGAAACCGGAGCTTCCGCTTGGATTCAGGTGGAAGATTCTATTAAATCTAAAAATATAATTGTCCCCTAAAGCAGAGATTGTCACCCTTTTTCATCTCATGGCACATATAAGGTACTAAAATTCTGCGGCACACGAAAAGATGTATTATACTTTTTGCCGATGTGACAAAAGAAAGAATAGGTATAATTTGGGTTTATTCAAACTGAACAGCTGTTGTGTTGGCTGTTTACTTTTTTATTAAACAATCTAAGGTAAAAGAGGTCAGTGTCCCTGGCTAAATCGTGAGGTATAGCATTTTTAAAAAAATTCTTGCAAGCATAAAAGTGTGCCGCGGCCTAGTTGTTGAAAATCACTGCCCTAAAGTACTCTTCTGACCGTTTTTTAAGAGGCGCACTCTCCGTCAGGAGGGCTGTGACTGTGCTGTCACTCGCGGGCTGTTCTGACCACAGGACAGTCTCCTACAGGCCGTTTACTCCCCTGGCTTCTGCTCATCCTTGCCTGAGCAGTCAGGAATACATGTAGGTTCTCAGATTTTGATTAAATTAGAGAAGAAATAACCTCTGAAACCATCTTGAGTTTCATTTGGCCACGTTGATTAGATTGATCGGATCAGAGCTTCCTTCCAGCACTGAACTCACAATTCACAAAATTAGAACCGCGATTACCTCCCCCATCCCTCTTCTGTTTCTCAGACTCTCACAGTGGGGTATACATGCAAAAAAAAAAAACCTAGTAAAATAGGTGTTGTGCGGCGTATCGTCTGAGTAAATTTAGAGAATAATATGCAGAGACCTCTCCTACAATAAATTTTTTAGAAATAAAGATTGCAGTGAAGTTCTAGGCAAATAGGCTGAATGTCTAAGAGAAATTAATAGTATTATTGCAGCATCTATGCTACCTGAATATACATAGAAAGTCAGTTTAGGAAATTCTTTGAAAACTGTTTATTCTACTATGGCTTTGAATCTTTATAATTAGAGTTTCATGGCATCCTTATTATCATTTTGTCATGTTAAATGATCATTAAGGTGTTATTCGATACATGTAGGACCCCATTCACCTAGTTGAAAAAGTCTTTTAATAGTTAATGTTGTAGAAAGCACAGATCTGGCAAAGAATTAAAAAAAAAGAGGCTTGAATTATTTAAGCTAATTTTTTTAAAATAGGAAAACAGTAACACACAACAAAACTGACTGCACTCCAGGACATCTGTCTGAATGGTAAACAGTCACCACCTGGCTTCTGTGTAAGATCACTGCTCCCACAATGAATGTCACATTTTCCATTTCAAAGCCCCCTTTCAGCCGTGTCTTTCTCTGGCCGCAAAATAATAAACCACCTGTTATCATGATCAAAATAAATCTCCTACCTATGTGATAATGACTGGAGAAAATGCGCCAAGAAACAGACATTGTAGACTGGTTGCTCTCCACTGCGTTGTTTCTATGGCACACAGAAGAGGCTGAGGGTGTTCCAAATCAGAGGATTAGCAGCACTTCCTTTGTGTTCACATCTAAGACATGTTGACACCAGTTCTGCTGCTGCAGGAACAACTCAGCATCAACAGTTGCTACTGCGATATTGCTTTAAAAGACTGCCAGATCTTAGACTTTCCTACTCACTTTGAGTACTGCTAATGTGTGCTGAGAAAAATCACTTATTCATTCAAGAATCATTTTTTTTGTTTTCCAACCATAAAGTGGGTACACAAATACTAGCTTTTAGTCTTATGGGCTCCACTCATTGACAGTTACTTGGGTCAGCGCCTTTTCCTACACTTTTTTTTGTGACATCATTCCAGATATTTTTAAATAAAGTTAGATTCCCTTATTACAGTCTGCATTCTTTCCTTGTCTCAATCTGTATCATAAATGAGTTTCAAACTTACATACAATAGGTACATTGCTTGCGTGATAAAATTCTATGTATTTGAAAAATGCATTGTGCCTGTATCCATTTCTATAGTATCTTACAGAGTAGTTTCTATACCCCTCCCACTGAACTGCTGGAAACCACTGATTCTTTCACTCGGGGATGTCCAAACTTTTGGCGTCTCTGAGTCACACTAGAAGAAGCAGAGACATCTTGGGCCACACATTAAATACATCGTGACACACAATCACACAAAAAATCTCATAATGTTTTAAGTCAATTTACGGTTTTGTGCTGGGCTGCATGTGGCCCACAGGCCACAGGTCAGATCCCCCGGATCTTCGTCTTTTCCTGAACATCGTGAACTGGAATCATGTGGTATGTTGCATGTTCACAGTTGCATCATTCATTAGCAATTTGTATTTAAAGTCCCATACTGTCTTTTCATAAAGTAATCGCCCATTTCGTTTTGATGCTGAAAATATTGCTTCGTCCATCTGTGTGTGTGACTGTGTTTAACATTCACCTATGCAAGTCTTGGTTGGTTTTAGTTTTGGCGATTATAAATGAAGTTTTATAAACATTCATGTACAAATATTTGTGTGGTCACATGTTTTAAAATCAATCGGCTAATACCTACAGGCACCACTAATAGACCACATGGTATGCTCTTGCATTTCATAGAAACCTTTCCACATGGTCTTAAAAAGCAGCCACACCAGGTTTCATTTCCAAGAACAATGCATGAGAGTTGCTGTTGCTCCACATCCTCACCAGTACTTAGTATTGCCAGCTTATTATTTTTTAAAGACTATATTCAGGATAATGGGTATGTAGTGGTATCTCATTGTTCTTTTAATATGCAATTTCTTGATTACAAATCATATTGATCTTTTTAAAATTTGTTTATTTGACATCTGTGTGTTTTATTTGGTGAGGTGTCTGTTCCTAGTTTTTGCTCATTTTCATTTATTTTTATTTTTTAAATTTTCTTTATTGTCATTCAAGTACAGTTGTTTTCATTTTCCCACCACCACTTTTACCCACCCCCACACCCCCCTCTCCCACCCTCAATCCTTCCCTACTTTGGCTTTGTCCTTGAGTCCTTCATACATATTTATTTTAGTTGGGCTTTTCATGTTCTTCTTTTTGAATATTAAGAGTTTTTGTAAGTTTTGGTTACAAGTCCTTTATCAGGTTTGTATTCTGCAAATAGTTCCTTTAAGTCTGTGACTTGTCTTTTATATCTCTGATAGTGCCTTTTACTGAGATATTATTTTAAACTAAATCTGATTGTATCTTTCGTACAATCAACAGCTTGTGGGTTGTGGTATATAAATACTAATCATCAAACACAAAGTCACATAGAATTCCTCTTATATTATCTTTTAGGTGATACACAGTTTTGCATTTTCATGATCCTAGCCAATGGTTGAGCATGAAAGGGTTACTAAATCTGGTCCATTCCTACTCAACAGGGCACTCTTCTCACAAGCTTTCTTTGCTCTGAGGCTTTCCATAGGCTCAACTGACACATTTTTAAAGCTGTACTACAGTCAGAAACACTCCCTGCTCAATCTTGCTTTTTATTATCCTCCTTTCACACATCTTCCTCCTCAGGCCCTCTGTCTTTAGTTAGGGAGAACCTACCTGCTCCTGTTTCCTCTTCTTTTAATCCTCCATACTTTTGCGTGTTTCTTCTTTTTACAGTTCTAATCCATCTCGGCATATGTCAAGAGCCCGTCCTGCTTTGTTGTTAGTATGGAGAAAGTGCCTTAGATGCCTTTCTCAGGGTTACATTTGAGTTACTTGGATAAAAGATTGCCATGAAAGAAGGTAAATTATCACATTAATTCTATTTTTATTTTTATTTTTGGACTTTCCTCATTAATCTAAGCGACCATAGGCTACACTGTTTAAACAAACTAAGAATAAGATATTAATTATATCCGCTAAAATAGCTGAAATTTTTTAAAAAGGTAATAAGGAGTTATGAGAACAAGGAGAAATCAGAACCTCATTCATCATTGGTGAGACTGTAAAATTATGCACCCATTTTGGAAAACATTTTTATAGTTTCTCAAAAAGAGAAACATGGAATTACTGCATGACCCAGCCATTCTGCTCCTAGAGATATACTTCGGACAAATAAATAGATAAATGATACGGCAGAACCTTATTCACCAATAGAAAGGAATGAAGCAATGATACATGCTAAAGCATACGTGAACCGTGAAAACAGTATGCTAACTGAAAAAAGTCAGTCACAATAGGCCACAGATTGTATTATTGTATTCATTTGAAATATTCAAAGTAGGCAAAATCAGAGAGACAGAAAGTAGATGAGTAGTTTTCAGGAGGGAGACCACAGAGTGATTGCCTGTAGGCTTGCTTTCTTTTTTTTTTTTTAAGATGAAAGTAATCTAAAATTAGATAATGGTGAGACAGAACAACTGTGAATATACCTACATAATATTCAGTTGTACACTGTAAGAGGTGCATTTTATGATATATGAAGATTTGATTAGATACTTCATCAAAGAAAATTATACAAGTGGCCAATAAACACTATAGGTGCTTCCCACCACGAACCTTCAGGTCCACTGCTGGTATGTAGGAAATTGAATAAGGGCCACCCTCACTGGTTCTCTTTTTAGAAACAGCACTTCAA
This sequence comes from Trachops cirrhosus, assembly GCA_028533065.1. NCBI lineage: Eukaryota > Metazoa > Chordata > Mammalia > Chiroptera > Phyllostomidae > Trachops > Trachops cirrhosus. The sequence continues at coordinate 179,865,249 of CM052539.1, read as the reverse complement.
GGTCAAGTCCATTTCTAACATCTTATCCTGAGAGTCAAGGCCAGTCTGATACATATATTGTAATAAATTTGTACAACAACAATTATAAAAAACACACTCCTTAAGTTATAATACTATCTTATAGTTTATTGGAAACTGAGTTTTGCCATTAGAATTACATGCATTTGTTTTTGTTTTCGCAAAACCCTAATAATACCTGAGACAGGGATGTACAGGAGAGGGGAGATATATAATCTAAAGTGCTCTATTTGGTTACATTTAAAATATTGTTTACTTTAGATGTCTTTGAATGTCTATATTTAAAACAGCCTATTTTGAAATAATGTTTTTTAAAAAGGGTAGAATTCAAACAGTATAAAATGATCCTAAGCTATACAATAACTCCAAAAATTTTAGTCAAAGTTAGCAGGTACTTAGAGATGCAGACTCCATTTTAAAGAACATAGATAATTAGCTTTTTTAGTTAGTTTACACAATTGAGATCATCATGCATTTGTAGTTTGGGGGAGAATTTGAGGGGAATAGCTAATGTTTGACACTATGTAAGCCTCTAGGTTGCACGTGTACTTCAGAGTGAAGAAAGCCAGGCAAAGATAAAACCAAGGAAATGCATTTAACCCTTAAACCCTTGCTTCACAAATTGTCCCTAGTTTTTATCCATGTCTTCCAGCCATTTGCCGTTGGAAGAAGTTGAAGGCACTCTGGGGGTTGTTTTTGCTCCACGCCATGGGGTCTTTCTTCTTTGGTCTGTAAAATCAGAGCTTACCCAGGGCCCCTCCTCACTGTATCCCTTCCCTAGGAACGGCATTCTGAGAACAAACTCATTTCTGATCTCCATGGGGTGAGAGAGGCCAGTCTCATCGGCACCCAAGAACTGCTGCAGGTAAAGGCTGCTACAGGAGTCATCTGCGCTCAAGTCAGACTCCCCCGAGCTGGCTCACCTGAGCTCCCTAATTTGCAGCCCCTGCCGCTCCTAGCACACCCCCTGCAGGCCACCACACAGCTCCGCTGTCTCCCAAAGCTGCATATCTTTCTCTGGAAATGAGTGCTGAGTCTCAGCAAACAGCCTGAGGAGGAAAGCTGATCCAGTGGTGCCAAGCTATCTGTCTGGGTCGTGGTAGCATCAGAGAAGCCGTTTTCCATGGTTCTCACGCCTCCCTCAGTTTCCTCACCGCGGGTGGAGGTTGAGGACACGGCTCTGATATTGATTTTAATTCTTCTCCTAGGATTGAGACATCCGATGTCCTCTTTTAAGGAGTCTGTTCCTATCTCTTTTTGTCTCTACCTATGTGTTTGTAAACATCAAGGGTAATACATTTCTTCTCCATAAACAAGACAAGTATATCTTGATATTAATTAATATCAAAGAATATCTGTTTAGAATGAAAGCTCTCAGAATAGACAATGGAAATAATGTACAAATTTAAAACAAAGAAAAGACACTGTGGTTATCTGATATGCAGTAAATTTTAACAACAATTAGGGTTTTCAAAAAAAGGAGGAAACTACTTTAAGTTCCTAATGAGTACATTTAAAATTTACTGTTTATTTGAGCTTTTTTATATATAGGATGATCCACTGTAGGATAGGGCTGAATGAGATTTATATTATGCAATTCTTCATTCCTCAATGTACAGTGGGAATTCCAGTTGTCAGAGCATAAAAATCAGGTGTCATATATAACATATAAATTGTCCTCTTTTTTCAACTCAAGGAAATGCATTTAAGAAACACCTCGCTTGATTTTTTGGAAATGGTCCTAGGGGCCCAGAGAAGGTAAGATTATCAGCTCCATCAGATCTGCAGTGATAGCAGGTCCCACCCTTCCTGTGAGCAGGTTGGTTCTACTAAGAAAGAGTCAACAATTCAGTAGCATGACGTGCTCTGGGAAAACAAAATCTATAAGAAAGGGAGCAATAAATAAGTGAAGGCAAGTAATTACAATAGATTCATAAAAGTAAAAAGTGAAAGGAAGGAAATAAAAAATATTGATTAAACATGACCTCTAAAACAAAATATCACTCTAGTGCTCTAGTGGCTTTCTTGAATATTTTATAATGCAATTATTCATATGTATTAGAAGTTAATGTACTAACAGTTCTGTTGGCTATGTATAATTAATACAATTTTACAGAAAAATTAAAAAATGCTAAATTTTAATAGAAAAGATAACCATTTATGTATTTTTCCATTATTTATCTGTATGTTTTATGTGTTACTAGACTTCAGTATCAAAAATAACACGCCCAGTGCTCACAGCAGCTGCAACCCATTAAACTAATGAATTGGAATTACAGATTGTCTGTTGTGTGTCAAAATCAAATGTAAACCCTACAGTGAAAAGTCTTGACATCATTAAATATAAGAAATACAATGCGTTCAGGAAGATGTTAATAAAAATGATCAGGATATTTGAGTAATCCATTGACTGAAAAGTAATATAACGTTTAGAGCAAAAATAGAAGCTATTGTGTTTTTTGTTGTTATTTTTGGTAGAGTAATTGCAAACTGTCAGTTATCTACATTTACAACTAACAGTGTTAGATGTAAAATGATACCAATTGATTAATTATCCTCTTACCCCATCATACACTATGCATGTGCTGTGTGCACATATATTTTATTAGTACACAAATAGTGCCTTGTACAACTGTTTTTATTCGTGCATTTTGAAACAACAGCTACAACACTGCTAACAAAATATTGGATGCCTACTTGGTACCCAATATTAGAAAGATACGTTGCTCATAGACATGACCAGACTGCACAAATAACTTTCAAAGAAATGATCTTATGTTGGTACTGTCATAGTTAACAAGGAACTATTCCTTCTTTTTGTTCACATTATCTTAATCTCTTAGCCGCGTGTCCCACTTTTGTCACACAACATTAAGAAAATCTCTGGTTTGGGGGGGTTCCTTGATCAGGACCAGGTGCACCCGCAGCAGCTCCAGAAACCTGGGCTGTGGCATTCTTGAGTATAGTTTTGAAACAAAGGAGATGTGAGGATTGAAGGTTTTCCTTTGCCTTATAGGGGCCACCAGTATCAACACAGGGAACATCTGTCCAGTGAGTGAGCCACCAGCTGACAGGAGGAATCAGTGAAACAAGAACGTTCAGAGGAGGGCTTGCGTGGGGTCAGAATTCCAAGAGGAAAGAAAGGGCCATCATTACAATTACTACAGAGGAGTCAAGGTACCTTGACCTGCATCTTCAAATCCACACAGATATAGTTCCAAGGTCACTTCCGGCTGAGCTAATAATAATATTAGCTATTAGACACGTCTTACCCTAAACAGTCAACTTTCCTCTATACAATTTTTTTAATGAATGGCTTTCTATCCTGTAGACAAATTTAAGTCATTATACTGGGCTGAATAATCACGCCTTCACAAAATTTATGTGTTCAAGCCTTAACTCCCAATATGTTGATGATATTAAGAGGAGGGACCTTTGGGTGATTAAACTTAGGTGAGGTTATGAGTGCGGAGCCCCCATAATGGGGTTAGTGTCATTATGTAAGAAGAGATCAGAGCTCCTTTCTCTCTTCGCCTTGGGAGGATACAGGGAGAAGACGATCATCTACAAACTAGGAAGACGGCTCTAATTTGTCAGTGAAACAGCTCGCATCTTTATCTTGGACTTTCCTACCTCCAGAACTGTGAGAAATAAATGTCTGTTGTTTAAGTCACCCAAAGCATAGAATTTTGTTATAGTAGCCTAAGCTAACTAAGATGACCATTCATATTTAGGAACTAAAACAAGTATTTAAAAAATGTTTAGGCTTAATACTTAAAGGTTAATGTTCAGATATAATGCTAACACGATCAAACTATGGAAGCAAGAAATGATCATATTTTGAAATATAAATCCTGAAAAGGGAAAGGAAAATAATAAAGAATTTCTAATAAATTAGGCATAAAGTTCACCATAAAATTATAGTTAACATTTAAAATAGTAATAATCAAAGGATAACAGTTTTTACAACCCTTTCTTTTCTTTCCCCCATTATCCCCCTCTTCTCTCCCCTCTGGTTACTATCAGTTTGTTCTTTATTTCAATGTCTCTGGTTATATTTTGTCTGCTTGTTTGTTTTGTTAGAACATGTATAAATGACCCATGGACAGAGTCAAAGTGGGGAAGGATTTTGGGTGGGAGGTGGGGGTGGGTGGGGTGGGTAAAAGTGGTGGCGGGAAAATGGAGACAACTGTACTTGAACAAAAATTAAAAAAAGAAAGAAAGAAATTTAAAAATGACTAGGTAAAAGCAAAAAAAAAGAATTTTAAAGATGTATCTATAGAAGTGTTAAGATTAACATTTATAATTTTGAATGCTTGTATTGAAAAAGAATAAAAGTCTAAACCAATGGCCAAAGCTTCTAGATTAGTAAGCTAGAATAACAGGGACATATTAAACCCAGAATAAGGAAAATGAAAAAAATTATACAGATAACAATGGAAATCAATAAAATAAAGCATCTAAATAGAGAAAATCAGTGAGGCAATAAGTTGTTTTTTTAATAAATAAATTTTGTGAACCTTTAAAAAGTTTAAACAAGAAAAAATACATAAATTAATGATAAGAATGAAAGAAGGGACATTATTACAGATCTTACATTAGATGGATACTAAGAGATAATCATGAACACCTTCATGCTAAAAAATCTGACTGTATAAATAAGAAGGAGAACAGCTTTTATATATGAATATTTTCTTATCTAAATGTCTTGGAAAAGGTAAAAGGTGAATCATACTGTGCTCCTGTCTGATGTTTTTTCTAGGGGAAAAGCAGTCATTTAGAAATTTAATTTACTTCTACTGGGTCACAAGAACACTCTTCATTCTCTTTATTCTCTCTGTCTCTGTCTGTGTATCTCTGTCTCTGTCTCTGTTTCTCTCATACACAATTTACTTGTTTACTTTTTTTTTAGTCCAACAACATTCAATGTTCTCTGGCTACATGATTATAACTCAGTTGGGAGACAAAACATCTATCAATTCATCCATTCATTCAACAGACATTTATCCAATGTTAGTTTTATACCAACTATATATCCACATACTAGGTGAATATAAAAAATAAATGAAGGTAGTAAAATATGGCATAAGGTTGCAAGGAGAATAGAAGAATTGTAGAGAGGGTAACTTGAGATCAGCATTACAGAATTCAAATGTAAGTACAACTTAGATAAATTAGATTTATTTGGGGGTAGAAAAAAGGCAAACCAATTCAAATAGTGTATCAGGATGAAAAGTGGGTATACATTTTGAATGAGAAAGTAAAAAAATAGGAGTGTAGTGGTCGCAGGTCCTTAGTTATGAATTAACTCACTGAATTTATTCAGGAAAGGTATTTTCTATGGACTTATAGTCAAGCAAAATGCATGTGTGTATCACTTCATACAATTTCAGATACTCAATAGAACCTACCATTCTATGAGATCAATTTAAGGTAATCTTATTTTGGAAAGTTCCCATTCAAGTGTTTGGGGGGAAATCCTGAGTTGGAGCACCTAGATGTGACAGGCACCTTGAATAAACACTCTTCTCTTGGTTCACTTTTTATCTTATCTCTACAGGAGCTGAGCTTGGAATAGGGATGTAGATTCTATTTTTAATACCGTGGGCTAGGAAAGAATAACAAAAGTGAAGCATTTTGGAATTTGCTGAAGTGTATAATGCTTTGCTGGCTGTTTATGTTTCCAGTGTGGAATATACCTCACCGGGATCCTTAAGGATTGTCAGACTCTGCTGACCAACTTGACAGTTTGTGAGGTAATGGGAAACTATTTCATGCAGCCCGAGTTGGGCCACTCAGCGGAGGCCCTGTGGAACACAGCCAGCCTGTTTCCACTTAGATAGCCCCAAATTCCATATTCATAAACAAAATAAATGTTGGCTTTCAAGTCTGCTATGTTTGATGGTGTCCTTTTATATAAAGATAGATAAATGAACAGATTTTAGTAGAAGAAGTGGGGTGATCCTATGAAGAACACGCTGTTTATTGCCTTGGGAATGGACAGTAGATATCTACTGAAAGCACTTTTCATAAGTTAGAAAAGCATTGTTGAAGGCTAGGAAAAAAACTAATGTTATGCGGCAGCAGATACTGAGCAAAACTGTTGCCTGTGCTGTGGTACATAGACAAATTATTGGATATGACCATGGGGAGTTTTATATAAAGTGATTCCAAATTGGTTACTTTAACAACATATTACAAAATACTAAAAACAGAGCAATGTACTAAAATAGGGAATGAAATATTTTTAAGAAAAATTTAGAGAAAAGGTAAAAGAACAGGGGCTAGTAGAGTTCAAATGTAAGGTTAGTTCCTATCCCAAACCCTTCCCTGCAAAAGGTTATTAAGAGGTGATGTGATGACATAATTTCAGGCCACTGCCAGCTGAACATGGCCTCAGGAAAAAGATATCAGAGGGAAGTCGGTGAGACCTTTTTATAAAGACTTCAGAAATACATAAGATGATAGGTTATGTACCATCTAAGAATAATTTCTAGGGACCTTAAAGACATTGTTTCCATATCACCCTTATCAGTAAGCCAAGTAAAAAAGGCCTCGAAAACAAAGTGGTTGTGATTGTTTAAATTTAATCTTTATTGGATTTTTTCCATTACAATTTAGTGCTCTTATACCCCCTCCCTCCAGCAATCACCACTCTGTTGTCCATGTCCATCAGTCCTTTTTCCTTTTTGCTCAGTCCTTCCATACCTCACCTCTTACCTCTACTAGCTGCCATCCCACTCTCCATCTGAGTCTGTCCCCATTTTCCCTGTTAGTTCAGTTTGTTCACTAGATTCCACATGTGAGTGAAATCATATGGTATTTGTCTTCCTCTGACTGGTTTATTTCACTTAGATAATGTTCTCCAGGTCTCACTTGGAAGTTCTTAATCAGCAAGTGACAAGAACAGTTATAAAACCATTCATCATCCAAATTCAGAACATTCTATATTTGATCAAAATCAATTATCTCTTCTTTATAAAAAAGGATCCAAAAAATTTTTATTGTGGTCATTCTTGCTCTGATACACTGTTTATTTTCCAGTATTTTTTACTTGTTTTAATTTGAAAGATTAACCATGATGATATTATGAAGATATCATCATCATAATGATGATGATATAATGGTATTTTTATTCTTATATCAACTAAAGCTTTTATGTTGCCCTACAAGCTTACTTTCATTCCACTTCATTTGTATTCATTGCATTTCTTACTTCTGAAATAGTTTTTATTGTTCCTTAATTTTCTGTAGCAAAGTTATATCGGGTAGATACCTTAGCTTGTTGAGCCATTTAATATTAAAGCCGCAATATTCAAAAGCTATTCACACTCCAGTTTTCCCTCTCACTCTGGAACAGCCCCCATCTATTTTCCCCTCCTCTTCCTGTAACAAAATCTCATCTATCTGAGTCTCCAGTTCTGAAGGACACCTATGAGTGAGGGGCTAAAACACTGGAAATGCTCTACTTTAGTGTCTGCTGAAGAAAAACTGTGGGATTTTCTAACAATATCTGCATAGCTCGCTTCCAAAATTCAATCTAGTATTAGAGTACTTTAATGCTAAAATAGATATTCCTGCTCTGGCATCCTGTTGTTAGTGTCTATGAAATAAGATTGAATATCTTTATTCACTTATAGAGGAAATTCTGAGAGTATCAATTTCTAATTATTTCCCTTGAGCATCAGGACAATTACATTTTATCTAACTGATACACATGATGTAATGGGTGAAATCATGATATGAATATTTCACAGCATAGTTACAATTATGGCATTTGGGTCTAATATATATGTATATAGGATAGCGTATTTAAAAATTCCATATAAATGATACTTTGCATCTACCTACCCAACAAAAAGAAATTAACACAAGATCTTTAGAGAGAAGAAAGATTTCTCTTTAGTATCACTTATGAATTACCAATTCTTAAATTGTTTTTAGAAATAGAATATGGCCCACTATGTTATTTTTTGCCATTAATTCCATTTGCATTGTACAACAAACTCATTTCAAAGTTTAATTTGAAAACTTTCTTATATATTTACTATTATTTATTCTGTATTGTGTATTATCAAAGAATCTTATAAACTGTTAATGAATCAAATAAACCTAATTGATTCAATGTTCACTCAAGTTTATGAGTCTGATTAAGCAATAAGCATTTTGCATACAAACAATTTCATGCAGCTCAGGTCCATTTAAAACATCACAGTGAATTTTATAAATTAATATTGACATTTCAATATTGTAGCATTCTGTAAACACATTATCTATAACAACAAAAATACGTGAAAACGTTTTTTAAAAGAAGGCAATTTAATTTCACATATACATCTCACGGTTTGTCACTGTGAGCTAAGAAGAAGGGGGCTGGGTGGCTGGCTTGTGGTTTGGGAATTCAAAGGACAGACGGGTCATTCACTTGGAGATGAAAAGCAAATGTGTGATAACTAAATGTTTGCTGGGCCATCTTTAACCAATGAGCCCAGGGAGAGGAGTTTGATCGAAGGGGTCTAGCTGGGTTCCTCCCCGTCTATCACACTTGCTTCATAATAAACTGTACTGATCTATGATAATAGCTCCCTTCCTGGAGCAAGTCCTCTATCTAAATTCCTTTCAGGCAGTGAGATGGAAGATCAGAGGTTTTTTGTTTGTTTGTTTGTTCCCTGAGTCTTTTGTTTCTTATAAATAACCAAGTTAAAAGACCAATATCCTAAAGAGGCATGTCTGGGATGGCAAACTCTGCTCCCCCTTGTATGCGATCACTAGGCAAAAAAGAAACAGCTGTCTTGCCATCAAAGATATATTTTTTCTTATACAACTATTTCCTCTTCAAGGGCTGGTTTGCCTCAAGTACGCTGTAGAATTGCCCTTGTTATGGTTCCTTTGCTCATGCCCTTCTTCTCTCAGCTCTGCCTTGGACATCCTTTGCCTTTTTATTGATCCCTGTGTGTTCCTAGGCATTCCTCTCCACCTGACATGATGTTCATGGCAAAAGTGATACAAGAACACCTGAATTTCCTTTTACAACTCTCTTGGTTAATTATATGAAATTTTATTAACACTAAGATTACAAATACATGCATTGAATAGTTAAACTAAAGGAAATTTTTAAATGGGAGATACAAATTGAAAGCCAGTGATGGATGTATTGATTCAGTAGTTTAAATGCCCATGCACCCCAAAGCTAAACCTTTAGAAGGGTCCCTATATATACTACCTGGATTAGTAATTTGTCCTTTTCTTCCTCATTTCTGAAAGTCCCATTTTTGAACCATTCCAAGGCATATTTCTGAACTTTTGAAAACACACTCACTACCACAAGAATTGTTCTCACTGTATGATTCATTTCTTTTTGCTAACAAGACGATCCAAAGATAAAAAAGCTCACATCAGTACATTTTAGAGGTGAGGATTATTCAGTCAGCAATAAATCCAGGTAGGGTTGGTCAGCTTTCCTATTCTTCCTCTGGTAATTTTTGGACCAATGCAGGTGCGTGCACACACACACACACACTCCTGTAATTTTTAAAGAAAAAAGAAATATTACTATGGGTCAGCATGATAGAAGTAGTTTAATTTTATATTAAAAAATTTAAATTAAATATTTCATCAAATTCTCAGATGTTCTTGGCTTTAAGATAATATTATGTTTACCTCTTTTCTCCTGTTTTCCAACGGTATCAAAAGTCGCTCATCCTGCATGAGAAATGCAAGCTTCTCAAAATGTCTCATGAGACTATAGAATTTTTGATGGGTGATACATAGTATTGCAAAAAAATTTGAAATTAGAGTTTGCTTTTACGTTGATGGACAGATCAAATTGTTGGGAAGATGAGCTGTCTTTGCTGCTCTTAAAAAGTAAAAAAGAGGCATGCTATCTCTTTAATGACTTCTTTTTCAGAGTAAATTCCTTGGATAAGGGAAAGTGATGTTTAAGTTATAAAAGGACTTATGGTGATACTTTTCCCATACCTATGTTGCAGTGGGAGAGAAACTGATAAAAATGATTTCTTACACCAAACATACTGTTGAATTGACAAGATATGTTAGGAAGAAGCAGAGTGGTATGGAATCATAATCATCCCTTAACAAGTTGACCATATGCTAGGCATGCTACAAGATAGCTCCAGTGTTTAGAACCAAGTTACTCACAGCATAAGCTTGGATTTAGTATGAGCTGCACTTCCAAAATAACTACCCAGGTAGTGTCACATTTGTATTTCTGGCTACTAGAGGACTTGGTTCAAAATTAACAAAGTTTTTCATTGCATCAGCAAAAGCAAATTAAATAGCACATTGAAATATCAGTGTGGGAGAGGAACTGCTCACTCAAAAAGGTTACAACTAATGCCTAATTAGAAAGAAAGCATTTTGTCTCCTGCTGTATAATGCTAGTTTCCTTTCCCTATGAGCTAATTATATCATTCATCCAAATCTGAACTTTATGTTTGAATAGTTTGTTTATATAAAGCTGGGACACATTTTTTTAAATAAGAAAGCAAGGAACAATACATACCTTTAGAACAGTATTTTTGTCATTGGTATAGCTGAGAACATGGTTGTTTAATTAGATTTCCTCCTGGCCATCAAAAATTCAGTCCTGATCAGTGTAATATTAAGTACAGTGGAAGAGTGGAAATTATAAAAACAACAAATGATCTGCCTACCTAGGAGAATTTAACTATTCATTTGAAAAAAATGACCTGAATAAGTACATATGAATTATTAATTTTGACAATGTGCACAAAATAAGTAGCAGTTTGTTTATTTTGATACAATTAACAATATAAGAAAAGAATAATGATTTTACATGCCAGGACTTTCTCATGCTGTCTGCCTTAGTCAAGTTTATATAGTCAGTGTTATTCTCTAAACTATCTGCCTGGTTACTGGGCAGCTCAACAAAGAGGAGATTCAATGTTACTTGATCAGTGATTGAAATTGCCACTTTTCAAAATCTTTCCACACATTGTTATTTATTTTCCTTAGGAAACAAATGGAAACCAAGAAGAAACAACCTGTAATCTAAATATGTGCTATCTGCATGTCTATTTCAATATATCTGTTGTGTTATTATTAAAGAAAATCAAATTTATTAAAATTGCTTTTATTTTCAAAAATACATGTACAACAATATAAAGTATACACACATTCTTCAGTGTTAATGGAGCTTAATTTAGAAACAATTTCATAGCCCATTACAGTTTATAGCCTTTCTATGTTGGTTGCCAAAACAATAAAAAAACTGCTTCATATAATCAATAAAGAGTAGTAGACATTTACATGGTTGGACAAACTGGGAGATGGTACATTATAATTTTGTTGATAGTTACAAGTGAGAAATTATAAAAGACTGGTGAAACGAATTTCTCATCAAGGCTGTTTAGATAATAAAATTTGCCAGTATATATGGTATTACTGTACAAAATCAGAAATTTATCTCATGAGTGGACATAAAACATAGAGTCTAGATGAATACTAGTGGATAGTCGAACTTAAGCATAGAGAGGAACAAATGATATAAACATGAAACTTTGGATTTGGTAGTTTTCAATGCCATTGTAAGATGAAAACCACATCTACCCAACAACATGTATTTGGAACTTGGTATATAAAGACATGTAAAATCATTGTCATGAGTTTGACTCTCAAGTTTAAATTCTCATTTGCAACAAAGTTAAGGAAATTCTATGAAATCAGCACCATAAAAGACACACAGCCAAAATGTTAAAATCTTTAAAAACACATGGAACTTTGTAAATACATCATTAAGAATTCTAAATTCTGCGTTATAAATAATTTTTTATTTTGCTTTTAATTGTCTTGTCAATATATAATGGTGGTCATTCTTAAACAGTGTTTATAGAGATATCCCTCCTCTGTTTGTTAGATGTACAGCATTCCACTGTGTATTTGCCATAATTTAACAACCAGTTTTATATTTATCAAAATTATGGTATTTCCAATCTTTTGCTGTTACACTTATTGCTTAAATGAATAACCTTGTACATTTGTCATTTTGTATTTCAGTGATAGTTTCCTAGAAGTGGCATTGTCAGATCAAATGAAAAAAATATGTAATTTTGATAGATATCAAATTCATATAATAGGGATAAACAAACATTTTTGCATTAAGCTCCATATTCCCACTCTGTAAATCAATACGTTTTTCTAAAGCTCACGCTGTTAGAACTTTATGCATTTTTCTTGGTCCCTGTCTTTTGTCTTTCTTCCTTTTGAAAAGAAAAAACATACCAAAATGTATACTACTTTTTAAAATCAGAATCCAAAAGAAATTCAGGCAAACACAGATATTTAATATAAACACAGACCATCTCTGCTTACTTGAAATTAAAACAGAGCTACAAATGCAAGTGGTGGTGTCCAAGGCCCCATGTTTTGATATAAGGACCATATGGCTGTTTCTTTTCTCCAACAAATATGGCAGATTTAAATGCAAGCAGCAGACAACATTGTTCTCCAGCATCCCAACTCAAACACTTCTGAGGATATATATGCAACTTTTGGGTGTGATCAGCACTTTGCAAGTCTATACAAGCCATAGATAATTCAAGTAAATTTAAAGCTTTCATTCTGAATGATGACTTTAGAAGCTTCTTACAACCACTTTGTTACTCCTGTTACATAATTTAGAACAGTGGCTTTCTCCCTAATGTGTGATTGCTTCATGGGGAATTGCTATTTTATTTTGACTTGATAATACAAATTCCGACTGCCAAGAAACTCATTTCTCTTAGAGCCAGAGATCTTTATTGTTTTCCACCAACTGAAATATACAAAGCAAATGCTGGTATTATATTTACATTGTATATAGGGCAAATAGAGCTTTACCCAGAGTGGTCATAAACTCTTAACATAGTGCTTTCAATAGATTGGTGTTGTTTTCCTTGGGGTCTAATAGACTTGAAAATGTGCTGAGAACATGAAGGCATATTTTCTATTTGGGGCGTTTTGTTCCCTTTCTGCATTACGAGAATCTTTAACTTTCTAAGTATTTTATGTGCTCTGTTCCAGGAAGAGTCCACTGTAGATAATCTACTCTGTTGTCAAAAAAGCTGATTCTAGAAACTAAAACCCCCATTTCCAGAGTGGCATTATTTCCGTTTTACAAGGAGGACAAACACAAATTCTGCCGGTTACTTCTCATTGATGTAAGTATTTGTCATTCTTTGTCCACTTAGTGCTGCCAGTTTTAAAAATATTACCTCTATTTCACAAAATATTGTATGATGGATGGTATCACACATTTTATAGGTAAAACATGAGACATAAGGCATAGAGTTACTTATTGTCACGCTGCTCTCTGGTGTGTGGACTGCAAAGCTCTTTTCTGCCACTCCTCCCAGTGAAGTTGTAATTTTTGAACAATTTTGTGTGTATTTCCTTGGGAGATAGGTTTTGTTATGAGCAGATGCTTTTATTGTAAGCATGCTATTTATAATTATACTATAAGATTATATTTATGTAAAAGTAATTTTGTTAATAAGAAACAAGTTTCTATGGTTGCAGGCAAAAACGTATGTTGTTGTTCCTTCAGGACATTCTTTACGGTGTTAATATTCATGAACAATGAAGTGAGTTTGCTCGGCTTCAAATCCTCACAAGTCGGGCACAGCTGTGTGGTCTTGGGTAGGTCATTTAATCTCTTTGTGCTTCAACTTTTACATCTATTTAATTAGTAAATAATACGGTATAACTGGTTGGGCTGTGATAAAGACTAAAATATATGTATATATATTCACATACACACACATATATACACATTAAAATATGTATGTGCTTATAATAAATAAGCATGCATATACATAAAAATGGTAACCAGCACATAACTGATCTGTTTAATAAATGTCAAGTATTACAATTATTTCTTAAAAATACTTTGTTAAATATTTTCAATACAGAGATTTTCCAATTAGTTGGCTGTTAATTTGTTGCTTCTGCTCCTACTTATAGAGAAAAAAATTTCTTTACTCTGGCTGGTTCAAGATTTTATTCTAACTACTGGCCAGCCCTTTGGAAAATCATGAGGTATGTAAAGATCTAACTTAGTTCATTTACTCTCAAGTATTTTATCACTTTTGTCCTACTTTGGTGTACTTTCCTTCCATCTTTCAGGGATATATATTTTTCTTATTTATTTATTTTTAAAAGATTTTATTTATTTATTTTTAGAGAGAGGAAGGGAAGGAGAAAGAGAGGGAGAGAAACATCAATGTGTGGTTGCCTCTCATACAACCGCTACTGGAGACCTGACCCACAACCTAGGCATGTGCCCTGACTGGGAATCGAACCAGTGACCCTTTGGTTTGCAGGCCCGCACTCAGTCCAGTGAGCTACAGCAGTCAGGGCAGGAATATATATTTAATCTGATCTGCTTTTCCTATGTGTTCACACATGTATTCACAATAAAAGTTTTGAGCTTGACATGATAATTTTATAGTTGTATTTAAATTGAAACATAGACTGTAGAATACGTAATGATAGCTACAAATATGTAATTATTTAACTCTGGAATTTTAGGAATTCTGGAGCAAAGTTTTTAGAGAATTCGGCCTAGTGTAAGCCAAGATTTTACCTGTATGTGGCTTCTGCTGAGAACACTATTCTGTCTTTATACAAGTAAGAATATACTTAAACTCAGAGTTTAGCTTGGAGGGTGTCTACTGCTTCTGTCCTCACCCTTCTGTCTGTCCTCACCCTTCTCTTGGCAGGGTTCTCTATCACAGCAGTGCATTTGTGCTCTTAGCATTTATCACAGTGGCATATCTTTTGTCTATTGTTTATTTCAAATTTTGCTCAATATTTATTATTGTTTCTTTCTTCTGCTGAGTTATAGATTAAATTGTATGCCCCAAAGAGGGATGCTGAAACCCTAACCCCAGTACCTTAAAGTGTGACTTTATTTAGAAAGAGTATTTATAGAAGTCATCAAGTTAAAGTCAGGTCTTTAGGGTGGACTGTCCTCCGATGTAACTAGTGTCTTTGTAAGGTGGAGAAAAATGAACACAGAGACAGAGAAAAATGAACACAGAGACAGAGAGGCCCAGCTGCCAAATGACGGGAAGGAATGCCAGAGACTAGCAAAACTAGAGGGACACCTGGACCAATTTTTTCTAACAAACTCCAGAGGAGTATGGCCCTGCAACATCTTGATTTTGAACTTCTGGTCTCCAAAATAGTAAGATAATATATTTCTATTTTTTCAAGTCATTTGGTTTGTGCTACTTCAGCACAGCAGCCCTAAGAAATGAATGTACACTATTATGGAAATTCTGTGTGGAAAGGGCGCTTGTTTGACTTGATAATAGCTGTTCCCTCCGCTTTGTCTGCAACCCAGTTGTCTTAAATGACAATGTTGAAAAGTAATGAATGCATATTTGAATCAATAGGAAAGGGAATCAGAACCAAGGAGAACACCAACTTCAGTATAAAGCTTTAAAATATGCAATGTATCTTTAAAAGCAAACACAAAAAATACAAAAGAAGCAACTTTCACAGAGGAAGGCAATTGTGAAATCAGATCTCAAGGATGGAACAGATTTCAGGACCTGCCATTCTAAAGCAATTTGAATATTCAAGCTAATAAAATCCACAGTTGATGACTTAAAACATACAGAATTTTTTCAATATTTCTTATCCAAAGGTGAATTGTTTGAGCTAAGTGATTCACTACATACATTTTCCAAAGATTGGTTTTAAATTCAGGAAAGCTTGTCATGTTCACAAAAGCTGTACAGCAAGAAGATTCCATTTTAATAACTTTTCATTGTTTATTAAATGACTTTGTTAAACCCTAAAAATAAAATGGTATAGTGCACTCATCAGAAAAAATTGTATGTACTCCTAGTGAAAGTTAGTGCAAAGTACTATATTCACATCAGAACCATGTTATGGAAGAAAAGGGGTGATAGTGCCAGGTGACTCTCCTGACTGTTCCTGACCAAACTAATTTAGATCGCTGGGCCAAGCAGGGGCGAGGTCCCCTGCATACAGGACAGCAAAGCAAGTCCACGTGTGCATGGCTCACATCTCTTTCCATGAGTCAGAAATTCTGCCAAGAAACTTGTTGTATGTTGGTATAATATTTCCAAAACAAAATGTATTTGCACTTTCTTTTTAAGAATATATTTAGAACGAGGCATTTAATAATGTCAAATCCTGGCATAAGTTTTCCCCAAAATAAGAATCAAAGAACGAGAGCCACTAGCTTCTAGAAAAATCCAAAGCAACAACAAATCCAAGAAATATACGTGTATTTCTAACCATTGTACTCTAAAAGTAGAGTAAATGCTTTGTTTATACTTAAAGCAATAATAAAGGGAGATAACTGTTGAAATGAGGAGTATTAATGTCTCAGGTGCATTAAGGATCTAATGTATTATGTAATAGACTAGAATAAATGGTTAATCTGATTTGGATTTGGGTTAAACTTTTTTGGTTACATTGTTCATCTATTTTAGATTTAATTTTTTCTCTGTAACAATGGGTAGAAAATTGCTTATAATGACTTAGGGATGTGGATGGGATGTGGATACACCATCAAAAGAATTCAGTGCATTCCTGGCACTCTAATATACCAACTCCTTCTCTGCTCTGTGAACCTCCCGAGGAACCTAAATACAATGGAGAACTATGTACAGGGAGACCCTGTCATAGGGCACAGGTAACACACCAACCGATGGTCACTGGTGTCACTTCAACACCAAAAGAAATCCCCAGTTTGGGATGTGTCGAAGAGGAAATCTTTACACAGTGCAGAACTGATTAAGTGGGATACAACACAGTGGTGAGCTGACCCAGGGCCCAGGGCCTTTCCCACTAGACAGCTCTGCTCTGATCCTCCATGGTCTGCTCCAGTCTGCTTTGGTCTGCTCGGGTCTATGCCAGTGTGCTCTGCTCCGTTCTGTCAACACATCTCCAGTGCTTCAGCTCAGTTGGGAAAACACAGTCTTCGATGGAAAGGGAAAGTGTGCACTCAGAGCCAGAGGGGCTTGTAAGGACAGAAGTCCCTGATCCTGGCCCCTGATAGCTCTGCCTCAAGTAAATGAAAACTCTAAATTTTTGCAGTTTGATAGGTCCAAAGGCACAGTCCTGATTGGTCAGAATGGTTGGTCAGAGCTGAACAGCTTTGACTGGATGGGGAAAACCTCAGTTGTAGTGGTCGGTATAGACTTCCAGGAGCTCCTTTCTTTATAAGGCCTGGCTCCCAGGGCAGAAACACAGTGCAGACGGGGAGCTCAGTGCAGGCTTCTCCCTGGAGTGTAGTTTGCAGAGAGGCCCCAGTGAGGAAATGACTGCTAGGTTCTCGCTTTTAAAAATTTGAGCCCAGTTAGTCACCAGGACAATCTAAAACTTGGGATGAAACTAATGACGTATTATAATTTATATATTTTTAATATTACAAATTTTGTATATTTATTTATTTTTTTAAAAACGATTCTTTTTTTTTAAGATTTTATTTATTTATTTTTAGAGAGGGGAAAGGAGGGAGAAGGAGAGAGAGAGAAACATCAATGTGTGGTTGCCTCTCATGTGGTCCCCACTGGGCACCTGGCCCGCAACCCAGGCATGTGCCCTGACTGGGAATCGAACCTGCAATGGTTCGGTTCGCAGTCTGCGCTCAATCCACTGAGCTACCCAGCCAGGGCTGTATATTTATTTTTAAAATAAACCCTGGTATACCACATGCAATTAAAAAAATTAAGTTTCTAATATTTTGCTATGGAAATAAAATAATCAACCTATTATTTGTCATAATTTAATTAACACCCAGAATACAAGCATGATAAAATATTTTTTAAAGTCTTAAAAAAATAAAACTGTACTAAAGCACTACACCAATATGATGTAATGAAAAAGAAATTTCATGTGAGCTTTTTTTCTTATTGTCAGTTTTCTCCAAATAACCAGACCATCTCAATAGTTAACAACATTGTGCTGAACATTTTTATTTGCAAGAAGAATTATTTTAATGAGCCTTTTAATATTGTACTTTTAAAAGGACACATTTATTTTTTTTCTACTACATACAATTAAGTAAACGTTATTGAAAATAACCTGACTTCAGTGGTGGTGAAGTGGCCATGGCATCCAGCTCATGTAGCAATAGCAGTCTAGATGAGAATGTTTGCAAACTCAGTGAATTCTCATTCTTTACAATGGAAATGTATCTTAACTCTGAATATAGACCATAAGTAATTGTTAGTCTTCACTGGTATAAAAACCCAAGTCCAATATATTTTATGTCCCTTCACTATTCCTGTTCACAAATGAAATTTAATTTCGACTTTGGCAAATTTTTGCAGTCATCTGTTAGGTTATTAATTATAAAACCATTTCTAATTTTTAAGAAGGCTATTTTAATGATGTTTAATGCTTTTTCCACGTTCTTGTGTCCTTCATAATCACATCTCTGTTTTTTCTCCTTGTTTTTATTTTGTTTGCAAACAAACCCAGCAGTGCAGGTTGTAATTCCAAGTTGGCAGATATTTCTAGATTGGACACATTGCTTATAAACAATTTAAAATTTTGAGAAAACAATAATAGTGAAGCTCATCTTTACTTCAAATACCCACTGTAATTTTGAGCTTACAATCTTTAACCTTATTTGATGTTTGATCCTTCACAATTACTAAGTGGTTCTTTCATCTTTGGGTAATTGGTCTTAAAAGTTTTTCAAGTGGAAATTGCTTTGAATATCACAAGATGCATGATTTCCATGGTGAATTATCCTTTGAGAGACTTTTCTACAAGGGACTATATCTCTTTGAGTCCTGGTAACAAATTGAGACAGCTCATCTCTAAACATTTAATAACTTGATTTTTTTAAGGTATGTGTTTATCAGAAATGCTAGAACAGTGTCATTTTGTTAAGTAGAAGTTTAGGAGAGGAAGGTGGGGTGGAGGGAGTCCATAGTATTGCAGAAAAAGCTCATAAATAATTTGATTAACTGTCTCTGGCCCTGTGTCTGGTTTTAACAGGATAACAAGAGGTGGTCTGGAACAAAATAAAAATCTGAGTTAACAGACCTCCACTCACACTTATGCTTAGGAGGTCATGCCCTGCCTTGGAAGAGTATGCACCACCTCCTCCCACCAAATGATATGTAATTCCCTCATCCCACCCCTAAGGATTATATAAATCCTCAGGGCAAAGTGACTGCATGCCTATGCCTTTCTCACTCATCATGGCTAGGCCCATTTTCTCCCAGAAGAGTGTATCACTAATAAATTTGCTTATAAACTAATAGACTTGCTCATCTGTAATTCTTTACTGCATTGGCAAGAAGAATCAAGACTCCTACAACAATTTCGCTGTTCTTCTTCCTTAAGTTTGAAGGACTTGGTGTCAGAATTGCCTTGTCTAGTGTCCTTTTCCTGTTTATATTCCAGAATTACTCTTTCTGTTCTTATATTTGCTGGGTAATAAAGCAGGGCTAATCAAAGATAATCTCTTAATCTGTGTCTTAGAATAAAAACATTTTATTTTTTCTAAGTTGATGTATCCTACACATAAATAAATTTACTTATTGAATTGAGGCTGGACATGGGACAGAACCTAAACAAAACCCTTGGGGCCAGTGCGTTGGCAGTGTCAGATTCTCCAGGACTTTGTCATAGCTCGCATGCTGCATTAAACCTCACACTCAAAATAGGAAAATATGGATCTTATTAGGAATTGTGTATGAAGAGAAGAAATAAAGATCTATTGTTCAAAAATATTTATTGATTAGACACTGACAAACACAAAAGTGTTGTTGTCCTCACAAGTCCCCGATCATGTCAGTGAGAAAGGCAGTAAGTTATTCCCTACAAAGACATGCTGAAAACTGTGAGTAAATAGAGAATGAGGTAAAGAGGTGACCTGGAGCAGGTAATCTTGACCTGAGGGACTCAGGGACGAAAGTTAAGGGCCTGTGATTTTGAAGGGAAAAATATGCATCATTATTTTCACTAACTTCTTAACAATACCATTTCTTTCAGCTTATTAATATATCACTGTAGTGTTTACAGTGTCTCTACATTGTCACTAACATAAACTATATTTACTTTCCTATGACCTTATATTTTCTGCAGAATTTTGAATCATTAGTGCTTATCCTTATTTTAAAATAATAGTATTTATTACACCTGTCTCTAGATATTTTAATTTCTCTAGAGAGAAATATAAAGTACTTTAAAATATATTTGGAACTGCAGTTGAATGATTTCCTTTATTATTATTTATACTTTATTTTATACATTAAAAAATCATTCTCAGAATGGGTACATAGGCTACACAAGACTGCCAAAAATGTTCATGAAACAAAAAAAATGTAAGAAAAAATATTTTGGTCTAAAGATATCCTTTTGTTAGAGAAAAGAATAAAACACCTTTAAGGGATACCCACATTTAAGAAAGATACCATGATATGAGAAAAAATGTGAAAGGTCAAAAGAGAAATAGGAGAATGTACAAACAAGAGAAAAATACAAATGAGAGAAAGTTTTGAGAAAGAGGGACTGACCAAGGAAGCAAAGTGCAGTGAGAGCCCAGCTGTGTGAGTGTGGAGGAGTGGGTATTAGATTTGCTAATCTGCAGAGACGCGAGGAACCTGAAGGTCAGATACTTTACAGGAATTGTCCAGAGTTAGGTTGCATTAGTTGACTGAGCCCAAATCCTACTTAACATTTCCCTAGTCCATGATGTGTCTAATGGAAAAAAACTGGAAAATCTGTTGGACCAGATTGGTTTGGTGATTATATGTCTAAGTGAAATAAGTCTTGTTTCTTGTTAAAATGTAATTGACCCCACATATCAAATTATTCCCTTCTGGAATTGAGGCAGGATTGTGAGAAGCTAGTAAAATTCCCGGGCAAATGGAATGGGTAAACAGACAAGAAAATAAAATAAGGTCAGATAATTTAAGCTACTTAAAGTTCACTGGTGAATTGGAAGAACTTATCTCCTCTAACCAAGGACACTTAGAAAAGAATAGTTTATACCACTCCCCCCTAACGAAAGAACACATAGTTTAAATCTCCCTAGTCTGGGAGGTAAAGAACAAAGACCCAATTAATGTCATTTGTGCTAATTAAACCCAAGGACAGATGAAATCAGAAACAAATAACAAAAACTGCTTTAAAAGCCAGACAGATCCAAAATAAGAGTAAAACTATATCGCACACCAACGCATATTTCCAAAAACCACCTACATACCCATTTTGAGACATCAGCATACTACAAATGCACCTAGAAATCTGATGAATATTCTGCTAAAAGCCTCCGCTAAGATTCTCCCCACAATGAAAACATAAAAAGCCCTCAGGAAAAAGACTCAGCGTAGGCTCAGCGTAGGCTCACCATAGAGCATGCCCATGGCCCTTCCGGGGCATGAACTTCTTATTCCTCCTAAACTCTGAGAGTCCCCAGAAGACTTAGAGCCAGGGCAGCGGCAGTTCAACGTGGGCTTAGCCCTGGCTCCTGTCTCCACGGTCGGGTCCCTCCCTCTTTCTCTCTGACTTCCTCGTCAGCTAACAGCAGCCTTGCCTTGGCTCAATTCTGTCTCTGTAACGTTCGCTTCCCAGTGAGCTCAGAGCAGCCTGACCTTGTCTCACTCCTTTCCTATAATTTTTCTAAAAAGCTAAGGCAGAGCACCATCTAAGCTCTCTCCTGTTACTTCTTCTACCCCAAGTTCTTACTTTGTATCCCTGTCCCCAGCTTTAATAAATGCACTTTCAAAATCACCTGAACTCGTGTTGTGAAACATTTCGTACACGCAGTCCGATACCCACACGTCACAGGCTGGCCTTAGGCAGACCCCATCTGGGCTGGTGCCTGCTCAGTAATGGAATCATTTGCTTTTACACAAACAAAGCTTCAATCACACTGGCTTTCATGAGTGGCACTTTCTTATTACAACTGAAGTTTAGACCACCCTATGAAATATCTCCCATCAAAAGATGCCACATGTTCGTGACAGCATGGCTAAACCTTAAAGCATTACCCTAAGTGAAATAAGTCAGACCAAGAGATAAATACTATATGATCTCCGTTATATGTAGAATCTTCTTTTTCCTTAAAAAATTAACTCATGCATACTTGGAATGTATTGGTGGTTGCAAAAGGTGGGAAATGAGAGGTGGAAAAAGTGGATGATAATTGGTCAAAAGTTATAAACTAATGGTTGGAAAATAAATTAGTCATGTGGATATAATATACAGCATGATGACTGTATTTAAAATATTCTATTGTATATTCAAAAGTTGTTAAGCGAATAATTCTTAAAATTGTCATCAAATGAATAAAATGTTACTATGTTTGGTGATGAATGTTAACTGGATATATTTTAGTGATCATTTTGCAACATTATATTATTATATATTATACCTGAAAATAACACAAGGTTATATATAAATCACATTTTTTAATTAAAAAATAAAGATGCCACAGAATCTGAGATAATTTCATTATGGGTCCTCTTTCTGATTAATAATACTTCCATAAGAAATCACTTTTTAAAATACAAATACTGCTGCACATTAAATTTGTTTTATTAGACCTTACATTGAATTATTCCATTGTATTTTTGACCTCCTTTCATAGAAGTGAACACAAATTATACTGACTACTTTTTAGATATAAGGGGAATCTGAAAGCAGATGATCTGAAGGCAAGATAAAGTAGAGAAAAACTTTACACATCTGGTGAAGGCATTGAAAATCAGGATCAAGCAGGTTTAGCATTATTAAAATATATATTAAATATAATTATTTTTAGATACTTGTGTTTAATTTTGTAAACATTGACTGTTATCATACTTAGATATGTTCTAATGTTTGTTTTATGTAAAAATTAAAAATATAATTAGTTACATTTGAGATTAATATGATACATTCCACCGATGTCTTCAAATAACTTACACTAATCATATTAGCTGAAATCATGTTCAGTGAGTAATAAAAGTGGCCGGTCTCCTCAAATATTAAAGGAGGCCATTGTCTCCATGGCAACATTTGCATTAATAGAACTACATGTGGTACTTGTATGCATGTATATATGTAAGTATATATCCACAAAGGCTGAAGGATGAAATTATGATACACTGTAAAAAGTTTGTAACCCTAAGAATTCTTCAGAGCTAAAGGCTTTCCATTCTATGAAAACATCAAGCAAGAAACTATTATAGTTCCTACCATGACCAAAGAAATAGATAAACTTGCTGGTTTAAGTGACACTTTGCCCTGCTGACTGAACAATAAGACTCAACAATGACCTCCAAGAGGGTTTCATCTTAAAGCATCTTCTGGACTAAAGTTAAAAAAGTGATCCTGTTCTGCAGCATTTTCCGTGTTATTTCTCATCTTGAGAAGATTGACTATTAACTGTGACAGAAAAGTGTATTCACAGATCTGATGAAAAGGGGAGGAAATTATAATACTGAAGTTCATGGAAATAGATACAGTGGTGTCCTTTTCCCCGCAGGGGATGAGTTCCAAGACCCCAGTAAACATCTGAAACCCCAGGGAGTATTGAACCTTATATACGCTATATTTTTCTATGCATGTATACATACCCATGATAAAGTTTAATTTATAAATTAGGCGCAATAGATTATCAACAAAGACTAAAAATGAAATAGGATAATTGTAATGACATGCTATAATAAAAGGTATGTGAATGTGTTGTCTCTCTTTCTTTCTCCAGAATTTTTAATATTTTTCAGGCCACACCTATTCCTGAACTTGTGCGACCAGCCCTGACTTGCGGCAAGCGGCTCAGAGGTGCTCATTTCAGAGGATCCCTTGCTGGAGTCCTCCTGCGGGCTCAGTGCTTCCTGATGCAATACAGTGCCTTCAGTCCCACTGCGTTTTCTGTTCATCGCTCCCACCCAGAAACTGAATACTTCTTCCACCTTAACTAAGCACTGAAAGTTAAGGTGACCATAACTTTTGTAGTCCGGTATTCGGTGGCCGTAACTTTTGTAGTTCGGTGTTTGGTGGCCGTAACTTTTGTAGTTCGAGGTGGAACAGCAACACAAGTACAATTTTTTTCATTTTCCACAATTTTATGGGTGAAAGATTTCATAGATATAGAGAGCAGACTGACATCTGTCACAGGGGAGAGATTAGGAGGCTGGGTGAAAAAGGTGAAGAGATGAAACAAAGAAGGAAACTCATAGACACAGACAACAGCATGGTGATTACCAGGGAAAAGGAGGCAGCAGGGGGTAAAAGGGAGATAAGTGGTGACAGAAGGGGACTTGACCTAGGGTGGTGAACACACAAAACAATATATGGATGAGATATCATAGAATTGTTCACTTGAAACCTATGTAATTTTATTAACTTATGTCAACCCAATAAATTCAATAAAAATTAAGAAAATTCTTTTTCTTACCATAGATCTTAGCAATCTCAGCATACAATTTTTGTCTTGCCTTATTTAGCTGAGAATTTGTACGTTTCATGTAAAGAATGTCTTTGTGAATTCTCTTCAGTGTATCCAAATTGTCAGCATTACTATTTTTGTCCTTGGAGCCATTATTCAGTAAAATAAGGCTTTATCTGAACACAAGCACTGTGATGCAGCCACAGTCTCACTGATAGCAGAGGGGACTGAGTGACTTGTGGGCGGGTAGCATATAAAGTGTGGAGATGCTGGACAAAGGGATAATTCATGTTCCAGGTAGGATGGAGCAGGAAGATGCAGGATGACACAAGATCTCATCACACTACTCAGAATAGTGCATATTGTAAAAGGCATGAATTATTTATTTCTGGACTTTTTATTTAATATTTTTAAAACACTATTGACTGCAGATGACTGACACTACAGGAATAAAATCTATGGATAAGCGGGGATTACAGTAAATCTAAATACTTAAAATATAATCAAACCATACATTTAAAATTTAATAAATATATGTACCAATGTAATGGAGTTCTGATTAGATTAATGATCTAATCTTTGTTATGGACAACGCATTTTTATGTATTTTTTCTGTAATAGAAAAGAGAACATAATAAACCCTGGAGGTGTGAGCAAATCAATACTTTCAGGCTTGTCCAAAATTGATCTCTTTGGAGTTCAAAGCTATTTGTTTGAGATGCAAATATTTCTTCTGAATGCCCATGGTTTGCCGATGTGCTTTCTCTCTTTCATTTTGTTGCACCCTGACTGCAAAAAGAACAGTGCTAAAAAATATCAACATTTGAATTAGCTTAAGGAATTAACAAAATTTCTACTGCTGGAAGCAAAAGAGTTGAGTAGGGCCTGCTGGGTAAGCAAACGTGCACCATACAGTGGTTCAGAATAAACCTCTGCAGCGCGAACCAGTTTTGAATATGTATAACCTTGTATAAGTGAAGAGTGAATAAAATTCAGAGATAGAATAAGATAGCTAACTTCTCAATTCTTTATCTAAGATCACTGATGACAGCAGTATATCTATTTTCTTGATCAACTAAGAAATAAACACTGACACAAACATTAACAGAAAAAGAGGAGAACTTCTAACCAAGTTAGGGGCCAAGGTAGATGCACTTAACTTCCCCACACCAAAAGCAGGACAACAACCAATTTAAAAACAAAAACAACCAAAACTGCCAGAAAATTGAATTGCACAGAAGTCTGACAATCAAGGAATTAAGGAAGAAACATTCATCCATAAAGGTAGGAGGGATGGAGGTAGGCAGCTGGGGTGGAGAGGACATGCAGGGCAGCAGCTGGTAGACTGGGTAGTCATGCCTTCATGTGTGGATAAACTGGGAGGAACAACTGGGCAGTGAGACAGACCCTCACAACCAAGGCTATCAGCATGCAGAAATAAAGACTCATAACCTCTGGCTGTAAAAAAATCTGTGGGAGTTGAGGCAGCAGTTGGAACTCTCAGCGTCACAGGAGAGTTCATTGGAGAGACCCAGAGGGTCCTAGAATGCACAAAAACCCACCCCCCTGGGAATCAGTACCACAAAGAAGCAGCTCACTTGTGGGTAGTGAGTGAAGTAACCAAAATCGAGGTGAGAACCAAGAAAGTGGCATTGTTTCCTCTCTGACCACTCCCCCCATAAACAGTGTCACAATGCAGAGAAGTGGGTTGCCCTGCCCTGGTGAGTACATAAAGCTCCACCCCTTACAATGTAACAGGTGCACTGAGACAAAGAAACATGGTCCAAATGAAAGAACAGATCAAAACTCCAGAAAAAGAACTAAGCAATGAGGAGATTGCCAGCCTATCAGATACAGAGTTCAAAACACTGGTAATCAGGATGCTCACAGAAACTATTGAGTACAGATGCTAAGTAGAGGAAGAAGTGAAGGCTAGGCAAACTGAGATAAAAGAAAATATACAGGGAGCCAACAGTGAAGGGAAGAAAACCAGAGCTCAAATCAACGATTTGGAACAGAAGGAAGAAACAAGAATTCAAAAAAATGAGGAGAGGCTTAGGACTCTCTGAGACAACTTTAAACATTCCAATATCAGAATCACAGGGTTGCCAAAAGGATAAGAGAAAAGGCAAGACATTGAAAACTTATTTAAACAAATAATGAAGGAAAACTTCCCCAATCTGGTGAAGGAAATAGAGTTGCAAGTCCAGGAAGCTCAGAGAATCCCAAAGAAGTTGGACCCACGTGGGACAAAACAATAAGACACATCATATTACATTACCCAAGATTAAAGGTAAGGAGAGAATCCTAGAAGAAGCAAGAGAAAGGGGGACAGTTACCTACAAAGGAGTGTCCATAAGACCATCAGCTGATTTCTCAAAAGAAGCCTTGCAAGTAAGAAGGGGCTGGAAAGAAGTATCCAAAGTCATGAAAGGCAAGGACCTACCTCCAAGATTACTCTATCCAGCAAAGCTATTGTTTAGAATGGAAGGGCAGATAAAGTGCTTCCCAGATAAGGTAAAGTTAAAGGAGTTCATCATCCCCAAGCCCATAGTATATGAAATTTTAAAAGAAGTTATCTAAGAAAATAAGATCAAACTATGAGCAGTAAAATGACAACAAACATAACTATCAACAACTAAACTTCAAAAAAAAAAAAAACCAAGCAAACAACTAAAGCAGGAACAGAATCACAGAAATGCAGATCACATGGAAGATTATCAGCTGGGATGGGGAGGGGGGAGAATGAGGGAAAAGGTACAGGGAATAAGAAGCATAAATGGTAGGTACAAAATGGATAGGGGGCAGTTAAGAATAATACAGGAAGTGGAGAAGCCAAAGAACTTACATATTTGACCCAGGAGCATGAACTAAGGTGGGGAACACTGGAGGAAGGGGAAGTAAAGGATAGAGGGAAATACAGAGGAGTAAAAAATGGTACAACTGTAATAGAATAATCAATAAACTACACTTAAAAAAAGAAAAACAAAGGTTGGACCTGGCAGAAACACCATGCCGCTTCTTAAGGAGAAATGGATTGTTCAACCGCATCATATTGTTACCAGTGGACAGTCAGTCAGAGCCTGGGGAGTCTTCCCCAATGGGCTTCTTGGCAGCAGGGGAAGGTTCTCACACTGAGCACGTGGGAAACTCAGAATACCAATGGTCGGGGCATGAGAACGCAATAAGCTCAAGATAACTGGCTAGGAAGAAGCCCTCCCCACCCTTCAATACCAGGCTGGGGGTAAAACCAGGGGAACGCAGGCACATGTGTGATTGTAGTCAACATTGCCCAGGGGGAGGTGCTAGACCAAAGAGGTCTGTCAGTCTAGCCTGGGTAGAGAAGGGATTGGTTGGAAGATAGACCCACGTGAAGTGCAGGAAAGTTTAGGAAGTTGATTGGTCATTTTAAGAAAGCACATGCTCTGTCCCACACCCAAAATTATCTAATCCTAAAGGAACAAAGAAATTGTCTCTGGCTTGTGGCTCATGCTTGCTTATGAACTGCACTTGCTTGGTAAACTTGCCTGTTCTCTCCCTAAGCAGTGTGCCTGCAGGAGGGAGTCCTTCTTTCTCTCTTGCCCACCTGATGATGCACGTGCCTATGCGTTTCATGCTCTCTCACCTGGGAGCTACCTGTGTCCCCAGCTGCTGCATGGCCCATGGCTGTGCAGCTGCTGCAGCCTGAAATGTACAGTGTGCAGGAACAAACTAGGTACCTGGATGGAGACTAAGCTCAATTAGCAGTCGCCAACAGGCTCCAAATGTCTGTACTTTAAAATGGATCAGGAACTCTGGATTATGGCTTTTGTCTTTGACTTGTTTTTAAGGGGATGAGCTTTGAGACAGGAATCCACTATTCTCCCAGATTTTACAGCACCTGAATAAAACCTCTTTCCTTTCACACCAGCCTCAGACTCACAAGTTTGGCTTTTGTGGTTATAGGTAGCTGAACCTCTGACTTTGTTTATTTTGTTTGTTTTGGTAACAATACCTCTGTTCCAGACATTCTTTAAGATGTGATATTGTTGCACAAAATTAAAATCTGTGCCTGAGGCATAAGTTTATCTGCTTGACCTATGGACCTAAAATAATAGAACAGATGTGGACTAACATGATTCACAATTTTTTTTCCAGTCCAATTCATTGCCAGATAATTATTTTAATAAATTCAGTGCCTCCTACATAGTAAGAGTTTAATAAATAAAAACTACCATCATTATCACTATTGCTATTATTAGTATTAAGTAATTATTTTGCCTTGTCTGAATACACAAGTGACTCATTAATATCAAGGGATTTAATAAGCTATGAGATATTTCCATTGAGATCCCTCATTTATAGGTAACTGCATTCTTCTTAAACTAGTAATTTTTACAAAACTGAATTCGGTGCTGCAGCATGTTTTGTCCAGATACAATTGAAATATAATAGCAGCAATAGAAAGAAGTTTAGAAAAGTGACATAAGCCCTGGCTGGTGTGGCTCAGTGGATTGAGTGCTGGCCTGTGAACCAAAGGGTCACCAGTTCAATTCTCAGTTATTGCACAGGCCTGGGTTGTGGGCCAGGTCCTCAGTACAGGGTGAGAGAGAGGCAACCACACATTGATGTTTCTCTCACTCTCTTTCACCCTCTCTGTCTCAGCTCTCTAAAAAAATAAATAAATAAAATCCTTGAAAAGAGTGACATGAGTGAAATACTTTAGAGAACATAAACTTTAAAGCGAAATCATTTTGAAGATAATTAGAAACTTAAAGTTCCTGTCAAAATGTACTTTTTATGATTTAAAACAAAACTCTTAAAAGAGGATATAATATCCAATAAATTAGCTTATCAACTGTTGTATCTACCACCTGTTATTTCAGGCAAGATAATTAGGTGGTAAACAGCACTAGCTATTCATTAGCTGTAACTGTTTTTGCTGATTCTTTCTCAGATGGAAAGATTTAATTTGGTGGCAAGAGAAATACTGCAAATCAACTCTGTCCTATGAAGTAAGTAAATAAAAAGATAAGTATAAAGAGTACATATACTTCTGAAAATGACCCACATTAAATGACTGCAATATCTAAAATTAAGTTGTCACTGAGATGCTGCTCTTCATTAGTTAGATTTGTAGATTAGTAAGTACTATCATTAATACCTAGTGCAGTATTTTTGTAAGAAAAATCGGTGTATATGTCAAGATTCACAGAGAAGCAGCAACACATTAATTAAATAGTATCATGCTTCCTTATCCATTGTTAACGCTATAAACATCTTTAATTAAACCAAGAACTTCTTACTTCATTACTGCCTTAGAATATTTGTTAATAGTGAAATTGAGATTGACTTTCACATGGATGCATGAAGTTTATCAGTTCCACTCCTAATTATGATGTAGATTAAGTGAAAAATAATTTATATAATTTCCTTAATTGACCTATTAGTGTTTTTTTCTTCACAGATGTCAATTAAACAGAAACTTTCAGATGATTTTACTATTATTATTATTACATATTTGTTTTTCATATATAATTTATAAAATATATTATTTAAATGATTACATTTATCACCTACCTTTTCATAAAATGTTATTCTGAAAACAAGAATATCAGGTTTATATAGAAAAACATACCTACAATGTATGAATAATTATTTTGTGTTTACATAAACTAATTAACATATCTTTAAAAAGTGTACTTGAGTATATTTTCTCTTTTGAAAGAAAACACAGAAAATAACCCATTTGATAATCCTGCCCATTTTACTTTAGAAAACTTTTTGAAATATTATAAGTGCACAAATAGAGAAAATGTCATTATTAACTTGGAAAAGAGAAATCTAAGAGGAGCTACAATGTAATGGCTGTCATAGCTAAGTATTTATAGCATCATTATGCTCATTATAAAATTAAA
>CM052539.1:179802101-179834837 GCA_028533065.1 Trachops cirrhosus | reverse complement strand
ATTTCTTTTTTTTTCATTTTTTGGGGGGATCACTTGAAAAAATTAGAAAACTCCTTAAAACATAGAGAAAATTAAATTCTTATAATCTCAGAATCCAAAGATATTAATAGTACATGATTTTAAGTTTCTTTTTTTAAATTCTCTTTTTTAAACTGGTGTTCAAGTACCATTGCCTCCATTTCTCCCTTCTACTCCCTCCCACCCCACCCATCCCTGTCTCCCACCCTTGATCCTACCTCATTTGGCTTTGTCCATGCATCCTTTATATATGTTCTGAATTGTTTTGCAATCACAAATCTAATGGTATGGATATTGCTTTTCAGAGAAAATAATATTAGCAATGGAATAAATGACTAGCAATAGAAAATTTGTTCCATTTCTCAATGCATTTTTTCAAACTACATTTCAATGATACATGTCAGACAGTTAGAAAGGCAATTCCTATAATCATAGATGACTGGACATTTACCCTCTAAGGTCCTTTTAACTGCTAAGATTTCATGTATTAAGAATTCAAGTGGTACTGCAATAAAATTTTCCTGACTTAGTCAAAAATGCAATGAACAGATATATTTTAAATAAAACTGGTTCTTTTTTTATGTGTTTTTGAATCCTATTGGTTGTTTTCTATAGATAATTTCTAAGTAATTTGGGAACACACTCTCTCATAATTTTGTTTTTGGTTGTTGTTTTCATCATTCCTACACTTTACATTTTAAACTTACTGGTTTTCTAATCCGATGCAACATTTTTAAAACAACTACGTTAACCAGCTTATAAAAAGTCCCTCAATTAACATGCTTTATTCATTTATTCTTTTTAATGTTCATCATCTTAAGAAACATTCTAAACACCTAATCATTTAGAACCTGGCTTGTCAACTTGTATTAGAACTAAGATAATTCACCAGATCCTGACTACGTGATGTTCACAGACCAATAAATAAAAGTAGAAAAATATACATAATTGAGAGAATGGGAAAAAGGCATAAAAGAAATTTTGGGAAGAATAAAAAATAAATCACCCTGATATAATTAAATTGGTACATTTACATTAAAGTAAACAAAGCAATTTCAGCAAGAGAAAATCATTGACTTCAATTTTGGAATAAAGGAGGAAGGAGCATTTTCAGCAGAGAGAATAATATAAAAAGAGATAATGAGGACTTTATAAGTAGATCTGAATTGGGAATTAAAGGACATGCACAGGATGAGGCTAGAATGTATACAAGCATCATATTATGCATGGGTTTATTTATCATAAAAAGAGCTGTGATATTTGTTCAAAGAATGGAGAAGTACTAAGATTCTTAAGTAAAACAAAGAGCTGTTCATATTCTAATATGTAAGTTACTATATTGTGTTGAAACACTGGAGACAAATCGGATAATCAAAGGACTACTGTAGTGATTCAAGAGAGAGATAATAAAGTCTAACATGAAATAGAAGCAGGAGCCCTAAGAGACACAGGACTTTTGGAACAGTAAGTTTTGACAATTGACTGAGCATAGGGAGTCAATTAATGGACATTTCCCCAAATTCTTGATGGGGGAGATGAAAAATGATGACATCATTATCAAATGAAGGAAGTATTCAGCGTTTTACAAGGTGAGTCTCAGATGCTCATGGGTTAGCTGTGGTGGTGGAAGAAGGATGTTCAACTTGCCATTGGAGATTAGTGTTTGGAATTCAAGAGGAAGACCACATCTAGGGAAAGAGTTAGTGTTTAAAATTGTGGATGTGAAAGAGATATTTCAGGGAAAGAGTATAGATAAAGAAGTGTGGGGGAAGTTGCCAAGAGAGAACATTAAACAGTGACATCTACAAGTGAGCAAATGAAGAAGTAATGGACAGGAGATAGAGAAACCTCAGAGGGTTGTGGGAAAAACAGAAAATGTTTTAATAATAACACTTGGCAGATAATCACCACCACCCTCAATTCCTTTTCAGTGATAAGAATTCTACATGCCTAATGCATTGGGTATGTTCTAATTCAGATAGGCATGGCTAGGGAGACAGTTTGCCAGATTTCAGGGAAAAAAAGTTTGGATTCCTGAATACGTCTTTTGAAAAAACTCTTTTACTTTATGGTGGTAGTAGTTGGGGGGAAAAAAGGCACTCCTTACAAAAACACAGAGAATAAGTGACCTAGATAGTAGGAGAAGTGACCTAGACAGTAGAACAGATCAGAGTAACCTCTCACACTTGATATGCTTTCAAAGAAAATATTAATGGTACTATTAATAATAAAATAGCAATGTTAATGACAGAGAAGGCACTTATATAGTGCCTATTATGAGTTAGGTACCAACTTAAGCATTTTATATATTTCAATGCATATAATTTTACATGAATTCCATGAGAGATGAACTATTATTTTCAATTATTTGATTGGGGAAATTAAGTAGAAGAGGATACAAAATTTTAGCAAGCTCACATTGTAAATTAGCAAGTGACATGGGATTTAAACCCAGGCAAATTACCCTGAAAGGCCATAATCAACCATTTAACACAGAGCCTCACACGTTAATCAAATGATAAATTAACCATTTTTCTTTGCTGTGCAAAATTTGTGTTACTTTATTAATCACATAATTATAATGAATTATTATGCATATGTAAATAAAATGATATAGTAATAATATCAATAATTGCAGTACTGCTACAACTTCTATATATTTCTACTATTTAATAAAGTACCGTATACAAATTCTACTGTGGCAGAGCCATAGCTGAGCCCATCATCTAAAGCTTCAGTTTCTTAGCATTGCTTTCTGCCCCACAACAGAGGGGAAATGCCACACATGATGATCTGACTTAGTTCTGATGTGTAAAATACAGACATAAAAAAGCGGAATTTGATGGAGAGCACTGGACATCTGAAAAGGGAAGTATCCAGCAGTTATTTGGAGTAAATAATTGGTGCACTGTTGACACTACACACACACTTCATCAAATTGCATCCTATCTATCTCCTGGAAAAGATCAGTGTACTCAAAGCAGTTTGAGTAGATGACAAAGAGCAGCACCTGCGTCTAACTCTGTCTTTGCACTTACATCTCATCATGCTGTCATTACCTGTTTGGATGTCTAGACAATGATTGAGACCACAAATTCTGGATATCAGAGATTATATCATGGATATTTTTTTTCTAAAGTTTAGGTGTGGGCCCAACACATAGTTGGGGGTTAGTAATGGTTTGAAAAACACTAAATAAATATATGCATTAGCTATATTATTTTTTTGTGGTAAATTTTATGTGAAAAACTACTCATCTCTTAAAATTATATCTTTCATTACAAAATCAATAAAGATATTAGATAATATATATTTATGGTCTTTTATTTCTTAGTCATATAAACATATTTTATTCTTCTTGTTTAAATATTTTATTGTTTATTCTATTGTACTTGGCCCCATTTTTCCCCTTTGCTTCCCTCCACCCATCCCACCCCCAATTCCCACAGTCAATCCCCACATCATTGTCCGTGTCCATGGGTCATGCATATCTGTTCTTTGACTAATTCTTTCACCTCTTTCAACCAGTCCCATCTGAAACAGTTTCATCAAAGTTACTTCACTATCACACTCCCTTTTATTTGTTATTTTCTTTTTTCTTTCATATCCTTAATGTTTTGTAGTGATAGTGTCTTAAATGCAATTACATTGAAGTAAAATATTATTTATTAACTTCATAGAATTCAACTTCATATTTTTTCAATGACTACCTGGAAAGGCAAAAACAATGAAATGAAATGTTCTTGTATTGAGAAGAACAAAAGAAATACAAAAATATCAAGTCAATATTTGCATTTCTTGAAAGTACAATCTGGGTTTTATTAATACTTTATATGTAGTACATTCCACAGCCTATCATTGTGAAATGAATGAAAGCTGTATAATATTTGAACTTGCCTTTGAATAGGTTCATTTTTTAAATTTGTAAGACGATGTAGAAGTGATTACATCATCATCAGCTCCATTTATACCTCTTCTACGCATCAGAAATTACAGAAATTACCCTTTCTCAATTGGGTTGGGGTTCTGTAATGGAATCCGAATTCAATACAATGAGAACAAAAGGGATATATACCATACTCTTACCATATCCTTCTTTTTAAAACATCCCCTTTTTCCATGGTCATCTTATTGTCTCAAGCTTGGAAGCTAATAATAAAAGATGGTAGATTCCCCTATTTTAAAGAGACGGAAACTCGAATCATTAATTGGAAACAGGCAAGTTAAGAGAGCTTCTTAATCAAGATATGAAAACATATCTTATAATATTCATTGATATTGGTTATTCTGTAGTGGGATACTGAGAATAGACTGAGGTTGTTGAATGGAGATGAGGTGAATTAGGAGCTGGGAATTGGAGCTTGAAAAAGATGGATAGAAAGAAATGATATGTGCTTACTTAACAAGAGTCAATCTGTATTGCTTATTAACCCACTGAGTCTTTGATTTCTCTTTGTAAAGATGTCTCTCCAGAGTAAAATTTGTCTTGTGAAAATATGGAAATACTTAAAAGATGAAAAATAAAAGAATAAATGTAAAATGTATAGAAAACAGACTATATGGCTAAATTGTACTGGAAGAGAATGATTTTGTTTTTTTTTTTATACAAATTTTGCTTGGTTACAGATTTCTGGATGAGTTGCATATAAATGTGGGCCAACACTAAATACTAAAACCACCACGTAGGAAACAGGTGTATATACAAATTAGTTATTCAGCTAATAATAACTAGCGATTTTGTTTCTAGAATGAACTAAATCTTTCAGCAAGTCATGTGGTCACTTGACAATGAAGTAGAAAATAATATTTTCTCTGCAGTGTGGTCTTGTAAGTCTCATGGCAAGATCTGTAATGCATAAATCCTTTTACTGGGAAAGGGGAAATGTGGGAGCAATAACATAGTTTTTAAATTTTTAATTTAACACTATAGTATGATTATTATTATCTCATGTGACTAAATTTCTTTCAAAGAAACAAGGTGAAATCAAGAAAAAAAAACTATGCCATGTAATCATTAACACTTCTATAACTGGCTTAAGAGACAAGTTATTTTGCTTCATTCTATTTATCATCTTTCAGAATAAAAGTCCTGGATTACTTTATTGGGTTTTACCATAAAACACTTTGATGAGCAAAAAGACTAATATATTGAGAGAAAGTGAGCACTCTGGTAAAATAGAAAGACATAAATGGCTAGACTAGTTTACAGCACTTGATCGTGTGGGTGTCTCATATGCGCACTCGAGACACTGATGTAGAAGACCTCCTGCGGTCCCACAGAACATTTCATCTAATTTAAATTCATGCCGCCACCTGCTACTATTGCTTTTGTTGCTATGCACTGTAATGACTAGATATAGCCTTTACCACAGCTTGATGACACTCTGGGGAAAAAATAAATGTTTTCTTTGTAACTGCTTTTATTTTTTTCTCATGCAAAGAGAAAAATCCATTAAATCCCCTAAAGAATAAATATTTCCTGTGAACTGAGAATGTAAAGAGAAGGGAAAACAACTTTGTGAGAATATAAACTGCACTTTCATTTAAATATTTTCATTGCTAGACTTGGCAATCAGCAAGAAAAATTTGTGGGTGTCCTTTGGATGGGTTGCTGGCAATGTCTTCTGGACCTTCTGATATTACTGATTCTACAGAGTTGTACAACTTTGACTGATTCTCAATTGCCTAAAATATTTAATAACTGTGATCAGAATTTAAGGTACAATAATACAAATAGTATGTAAAGTGCCATTGTCAATAGCAGTGCATTTAAATTTTGTGTGGTAGAGGTCAATTGGTTTTTCTCTTATAGAAAATATAATCCCTTCACTCTTTCAATTAGCTTTCTTTCTGATCAGAGAAACACCTATCAGCCTTTTTCAATACCAATGTCTGGCCACACTTCCAATGGCTTTCCACCGGATGCTTAATAAACGTTTGCTCATTTGCTGGTGAAGTACCCACAGTATCTCTGCCAACCAACTTCATTTTTTTTTGTAGGCTTATTTCTGCTCACTTCATTCTTAAAAAGATGTTTATTATTTATTATTGTGCTTCTTGCCCTTCTACACCTACCACTACTAAAACAAGTTCCTTAAAAAATAAAATATGTCAGCAAACATACTATTTTAATTACCTATAAGGTATTAATCAGTTTTACTTTTATGAGCAAATTCATTTGAACATCCCTGATTCATATATATGTGTATTGGTATGTGTGAGTGTGTATAAATAATGATATATTTTAATATCAGAATATATACATAATGGTGGAGCAATTAAAATTATATTCTAATTTAGGTTTTACTATATTATGGAAGTTGGATGTTTGTAAAATAAGAAGGGCTTTGAAGAAGACACTGCTGATCAAACATTGCTGACAGATGTTATTTTAACATACTGCTTTATAAAATTATGACATTTATTTCCATTATTTAGAAATGATATAAAATATTTCTCCATTTGTTTTTAAGTGAACAAAATGGTAGGTTGACAATACTTAAATTAATGTGTGACTGCTTTGTCCATCTTATGCTTGGCTTAGCTTCTATATTAATGCAGTTGCTTATATGTAATTCTTATTAACTTTGAGTTTTCCAGATATCTTGATAGGAGATTATTAAAAATATAATTTTTTAAAATGTCAGTTAATTACAGATAAGTTTTGTTTTGTAAATGTAAACTCCCCCAAACAATTAAATTTTTCAACAACCCATCCTGAGAATATACATAAAAACTTACCTTTAAACAAATAGCATATAATTTCACCTATCAGTGAAACCTAATCAACAAAACAAACAAGTGAACAAAATATAACCAGAGACACTGAAATAAAGAACAAACTGACAGTAATCAGAGGAGAAGGGGGAGGGGTATAACAGGGGAAAGAAGGGAAAGGGTAATTGAGGGACATGTAGAAAGGACCCATGGACAAAGACAAAGAGGGGTAGGATTGAGGGTAGGGCGAAGGAAAGTGGTGGTGGGAAAATGGAAACAACTGTACTTGAACAATAAAAAAACTAACTTTGATTTACAGTGCTAAATTGTTCATCACTCGAAGGTTATCCAATTACAAAGAATGCAAATCTCTACATAGATTTTGTCTTTTCCATCTGAAGGACAGTAGGCCTCTAAGTTGAGTCTTTTGAGGTACCTCTTTAGAGCTTGGATTCAAAGATAAAAATATGTTTTTTACCCTGAACTTAAATCCTTTCAATGCTTAAAGTAAGGTTCAGTAGTGAATTTGACATTGGGATTTTTATTAACTCATTTATTTCATAAACATTTTATTTGCTACCTAGAGAAACTGGCTCAATTTGCTTTACATTAATTTTTATTCTATTTCATCTAGCATAAGAAAGTTAAAAAAGCAACTAATAGGATATATATCAGCCATACCAAGTTCATATGCACTAGGGATATTTAATAAAAATATTTTTCTTTTCCTCTATCCATCCTAAGGGATCAAAGTTAATTCTTTCCTTATCTCTTTCTTTCTCTTCTCTTTCATCCATACCTATTCTCATTGACTCCCTTCTGATCTAATTCTAAAGGAGAGTATAGATTACTTATTACAAAGCCAGACTATTAAAATGACAAACAAAAACAAATAAATTGAAAGAAATAATAAGAGTAATAAAAACACAAAATATCTAGGAGTCCACACTTAAAACATGTGGTCTGATATTAAATTTGAGTTGCAGCTCCAGGCTAATCCAATGTCTACGCTAATTGTTACTTCGTCTGCTAAGAATTTTCAGATCAAAACTCTCCTAACTTCTCTGTAAGTATTTATACTCTCTTCTGAATAAATACAACCTCTAGTTTAAATCTCTCAGGTGGAATTTCTAACTAACATTAACCTACAGTACTTTTTACTTTTTATTGAATTTATTGGCATTGCATTGTTTAATAAAATTATATAGGTCTTAGGTGTACAATTCTATATTGTATCATCTGTATATTATATTGTGTGTTTATCACCCATGTCATATCTTTTTACAACACCATTCATCCCTTCTTTACCCCTTCCGACATCTCTACACCTCTATGAGTTTTTTTTTTTTGGTTTTGCTTAATCCCTATTTCATTCAGCCCCCCACCCCCTCCCTTCTGACAGGTATGAGTCTGTTTTTATTTTGTTAGTTAACGTATTTAGTTCATTAGATTCTACATATAAGTGAAATCACATGGCATTTGTCTTTCTCTGACTTGGTTATTTTACTTATCATAATATTCCCCTAGTCCACTCACCCTGTCTCAAAAGGTGAGATTTTCTTTTTTTTTTTATGGTTGAGTAGTATTCCAATGTGTAGTTGCAGAAATCTTAAGAAAAAAGAACAAAGTTGGAGGAATCACACTACTTGACATCAAAATATAATACAAGGCTAGAGTAATCAAAATAGCATCATACTGACATAAAGCAGACATATACATTAGTGGAACTGAAGAGAGCTCAGAAATAGAAGTTGGTTAATTCCGTTTTCTTGACCTTATTGTCGTTTAACACTTGACAAAGGATGCAAGAGCATACAAGGTCTACTCCATAAATGTGTTGGGAAAAATGGACAGATACATGCCTCCACCCCCAATAAAACTAGACCATCTTCTTACACCACACACAAGAATAAACTCCAAATGGATTAAAAACTTAAATTTAGACTCAAAAACATAAAAATCTTAAAAAAAACATAGGCAGTAATATTAATATCAGACATTTCTCATAGTAATTTTTTCTAATATATTGCTTTGGGCAAGGGAACAAGAGAAAAAACAAATGGGATTATATGAAACTAAACAGCTTTTGTACAGCAAAGGAAAACATCAGCAAATGCAAAGACATCCCATTGGAAGGGAGAACATACTCACTGCTACATCTGATAGAGGTTTAATATCCAACATTTATAAAGAACTTATAAAACTCAACACCTCCACACCAAAAACAACCCAAACCATCCAATTAAAAAAATGGGCAAAGGACTTGAATAGACACTACTCTAAAGTGGAAATACAGATGGCCAATAGCTATATGAAAATATGCTCTATGTCACTAATTATCAGATAAATGCAAATTAAAACCACAATGAGATATCACCTCACATCTCTCAGAAAGGCTGTCATCAATAAATCAACAAACAACAAGTGTTGGCAAAGATGTGGAAAAAAGGGAACCCTAGTGCACTGTTGGTGGGAATGCAGATTGGTGTAGCCACTGTGGAAAGAATTCTGGAGTTATCTCAAAAAATTAAAAATAGAACTGTCTTATGACCTAGTGATTCTACTTCTGGAAATTTATCAGAAGAAACCCAAAACACTAATTCTAATTCAAAAGAATATATGTACCGCTATGCTTGTTGCCCATTTATTTATAATAGCCAAGATTTGGAGGCAGCCAAAGTGTCCATCAGTAGATGAGTTGGTACCATCAGCACTTTTTAAGTATTTGGCGTGCATCTCACTTTAAAATGTCATGAAACCCACACTGCAGACAAGCAGAATGAGGCTCAGGGCCACTGTGGCCTTTCCTCGGGCTATCACAGCTGGTTAATGTTGGAAGTAGGTCTCGGACTAAGATGTCATTTACTTTAAAGCTTGGGGTTTTCTGCCTCCCTGGCTCACAAACTCTCAGCAAAGTGTTCCTGACAGTTTTCATGCTCTCCAAGCCCGGGTAACTCTGGTAACAAACTGTCGTGCAAGGCAGCATTAATAGTGTATTATTTTATCCTTTTCTGTATGGCGCTCATGTTAAAGGCCTTGACCCAGAAAAAGGGGTCAGTGTGTCAGATGGAGTCAGTGAAAGAGATCTTATTTCCCCTCCCTGTAGCAGGATGCAGAACTATTACATAGGTAGTTCTACTATGGGATGATCTGAATTTCGATTGGAAAACAAAACAAAACAAAGCAAAGCAAACTGCTGGCTCTGCTGACAGAATTTTATGTTTTCTATGAAAATTGTCTCTAGGCAAGCACATTTCCCCGATGTCTAAAATATATTTTTCTCGTAGTTTCTTTTATGACTTACCATATCTAATTTGTCTGATGTCATGCCCTCAATTTACAGAAATATAAACAGATTTGTCAGTAGGAACTTGGTTATATTTGTGTTCTCTGTTAAACAGGCTTGTTGGGGGTAATGGCTGACATGCTCAAAGTGTTAACACATTCTTTCCTTCAGGCCTATACGAAGATGATGGCTATTTCTTTGGAATGTTGGATATTGATATTAGATTTATAGTGGTTGGCTAAGTTTATTTAAAAGAGTACTATGCAACTGGTATTGGTAAAAGTAATCTCGGTTTTTAATATCTTTTTATTATGCCTAAAAATGTCTAAAATAATTTCACCCTGTTATAGGTGATGTGAACTTTCATCAGAAAAGGTTTATATATGTGTGAGTGCACAGAAAATAAAATATTTTAATAAGTGTTAATAAAATTTACATGTGAACTTATTATTTTTCCTTCCTGATGTTTTGAATATAGCTTTTCAACTATAAGTTTCTGTTTGCTTCTTCATATTGTTGTTTATGTAATAGGATGTCTGATTTTTGATAACGTATCAATATTGCAACACTCAATAGGTAATGATATATAGAGTTCCCCTCCTTAGTTATTATAACTATACATAAGTAGAAAAATGTAAGTTGGACTTCCTATCCAGAAACTAATATTTCCAGTTGCGTCCAAAAAATAAAATCTAGACTAGTTGTTAATAGGTCTGAATCACATCCTAATTTATTTACATTTTCTAAAAATCATTACATGTTTTTAAGGACTAAAAGATAAAAATTTACATAGTGCTCACTGCATTTCAATCCCTTCTAAGTTTTTCAAAGTATTTATGCTAATTTAACATACCCAATAGTACTTAATCTGTGTATTAGTTTCCTACAGCTGCTACAACAAAGTACCTCAAACTAGGTGGCTGAAAAAAACAGAAATTCATCCTCTCATGGTTCTGGAGGTTCGAAGTCTGAAATCAAGGTTTTAGCAAAGCCATGCTCCTTCTGAGAAGGTGGTAGACATCCCTTGCCTCTTCCTAGCTGCTGGTGATGGTCATCACTTCAGGACATTCTAGGGCTTGGAGATGCATCAGTCCATTCTCTGCCTATGTCACGATGTGGCATATCTCTACATGTCCTTTGGGCATTGCATTCTGCTTATAAAGACATCAGACATATTGATTACAACTGCTAATACCATAACCCAATTAAGGCTATACTCACAGATAACTGGGAGTCTGGGCATGAACACATCTTTTGAGGAGTCACAATTCAACCCAAACTACTTAGTGAGATGAATATTGGTACTATCTTCAGATGACAATAGAAATGGACATATTAATAACTTATCCTAGGTCACAACTGCTAGTAAGGGGAGAGCTGAGATTAAAATTCAGGAAGTCTGGTCTGTCAATCCTTTCTCTAATCACTGCACAATAATTTTATTTCTTATTACATGAAATTAGTTGTGTCTTTTAAAATTTGACACCTTGTAAGTGTCCCACAAATGTTAGTTTTTTCTTCTCCACTTTATCCTAATTTTTCTTTTTTCAATTTTTCCCATTATTTTCCAAACTTCTTATACTTCTTTTCATGCAGTAAACAATAGAGATAAGTACAACCTTCCATTGACCACTTTAATATGCACATTACACCTAATCTTAATAAGAAGTGTACCATTCATAGCATCCCACATTTTATTTATTCACATTCATAATCTATGACATCTCAATTAAGATTTTGATATTTTATCTGCTTTCTTTAGCTGTTTTTGTAAACTTTCAAAGTTCTTTTATAGTTAATCTAATTTTATACTTAATGTTCATATAGTAATCAATTATCTTGACAAAATAGCTGTACATTTCTTATTGATTATGATATGATATGTTCTGTTATATTTTGCAGGCAGGAGTTTATTATCTAAAGTGGGCGGAGACATATTTGAGAAAAAATTTCATAGGTTAAAACTACAAATTTAAATGTAAATTAAAAAAATTCTTTATGGTCACACTAGAGATCACAATATGATTGTGGTTATTGCAGTCATGTGC
Source organism: Trachops cirrhosus (assembly GCA_028533065.1). Taxonomy (NCBI): domain Eukaryota; kingdom Metazoa; phylum Chordata; class Mammalia; order Chiroptera; family Phyllostomidae; genus Trachops; species Trachops cirrhosus. The sequence goes on along the minus strand of CM052539.1, from coordinate 179,822,768 downwards.
TGTTACTGACATCCCTGTTATTTCCTTGTAGAATTGTGACAGAGAAGAGAATGAACTGCTGTGTGCTAAGGACTCTAAACTTGTCCAAAGAGAATTCTGGTCTTTGTTCAGGTGTCTAGGAGGTGAGCTCTAAACACATGGATTTTCCTAAGTAATAACAGTATGCATCTTTATTATTGATGGTGGGTTCCTTGGACCACACCTGGTGGTTTATGCTAACAAGATGACTTGAGGTGGGTCAAGCCACACTTAAGAGTCTTAGGGCAGGAGCTAGCCGTGTCAGAAAGACCAACCATTTGCTTAGAGTGAAGACTTTCTGATCATGAATTCAATCTACAGGCTGAGTTTAACAACTTGAGCAACTAATCAATCAATCACATTCACATAAGAAAACCTGAATATAAACCCTGGACACCAAGGCTCAAGTGAGCTTTCCTGGTTGGCAATCTTCTGTGCACATTTTCACACATCATGGTCAGGAGTGAGTAATGCCATCCATGACTACAAAGGAAAAGGACAATTAAATGGGAAGCTCCACATTTGGACCCCTCCCAGATTTGGTCCGATACATGTCTTTGATTGGCTGAATCTCATTGGTATGCATTATATAGAAATAGATGTAACTGTGAATGTATTAGATATCACTGAGTTCTGTGAGTCTTTCCTGTGAATTATTGAACTTGGATAGTTAGGTAAACTTCTGAACATTCCTTCAGTTACAGATCTCTTGGGAAAAATTTGGCAGCCAAGTGGACTGGACATTTAGTCTTGTAGTTTGGCTAATTCCAGGTAGCAGCTAATATAACAAATTCAATTTGCTGTACTAAATTATTCATAGAAATTGTTTACTACAGAAAAATGGCAATTCCTAAGGTGCCAATGAAAGTCAATGCCAGTATGCAAATTTCCTGTATTAACTGCATCATGTGTACCAAATAAAACATATTTTATAAGACTGTGGGGTCCTCTTAAATAAATTAGATCAGTTAAGCTAATAAAACATTGGCACAATAAAATAATCTGTTTTACAGGTTCCTAGTGTATTTTGCTAAATTTGCAATCACAGAGCTCAGAATTTCCTAATGTGTAATGATTAGAAGCGTCATCGGGGATATTTAAAATTTAAATTTCTTATTAAATACAGACTCTTCAAATGTGACTCTTTGTGGGAATGTTTTTTGTTTTCTGTTGAAGTAGAAGTTTCATCAGAGTTGGACTGTTCAAACTTCCTCTAGAAACTGAGAATTGGACATTTGTATACAATACTTAGAAACTTGTCAGATTGCATATCTGAGTAAGAAAATCATTTATTATTAAATAGATCTCACAAAGTCAGTGTTTTCATGTGTTACAATCCAGGAATAAAATTGCAAACCAATAATTTTCTACATTGATATTAAAACTTGTTTTCAGTATGACATTAACCATGATGTAAATGAATTTCTGCAAAGGTTCATGTGTGACTCCTCCCAAGATTTCCAAAAAAGTAATTTTGTACATTGTGCTTTTGCATTCTTTTTCCCAAACCACTGTGTTTTCAAAGATAATGGCAACTTTAGAGTTTCCTAAAAGTTACAACATGCAAATGAACATTCATGTGTTATTCTAGGAAAATATGTAAGGACAATATCTAATTTGCAATAATATTCTGAATGAATTCATAATCAATTACTTTTATTATTTGATTATCATTAATCCAAAGAAAGAAACTTCACAAGTGTCTTTGTAAAAGATCTGCTACTTAAGAATTATATGAAACACTCCAAAGGCTTTGGTCTATTCGATTCACTTCATAATGAGAGTTAGTTTTGAGATATTAAAATTCTTTTGAACTGTTGCTCTTTCTCATATAATTTGTTTAGTAGACTAAGCAGGGGTTGAATATTGATTAGCCTTAGTTTCTATATGTATTTCCTCTAATCTTGAGGAGTTTATTAGATAACCTTTTTTCTCTTTAATGATATCTTCTTTTCCCCATGAATATGATCAAAAGTTGTTGCATCTTAGGACCTTCTGGATATACATGGTAGATTAAAAACATGTTAATTATGCTAAAATGACAAGAAGGGGAATAAAAGAAAGCTACAAACTCAGAAGATCAATGAATCTAGGATAACAAAAAAAGAAGATGAAAAATTTCAATATGTTTTAATGATGGGAAATTGAGTTAATGATTTGTCTAATGAAAGCATCTAAGCTGTTCTATATTGTTTTCTCTGACCTCAAGTTTGTCCAAGGATGAGTGGTTACCTAAACTAAAGAACTCATAGGAATAGCACACCAAGATAAATCAGAATTTTGCTGAAGTGGTTATGTTACAAACCAAGCATCTATACTTGTTTAATAATTTTTTAACTGAATAGCCTGCAATTAATGAACAACTCATGGAAGTACTTGCAACAAGAAATAGTAACAAGTCACATGAACCTGAAGGAGATGCACAGATATATGATTAAAATATATGTAAAGGTTGAAGGCATTTAAAAATCAATGATTTTCCTGATTTGAGTTGGTCTGTATTACTCAGGCTCATCTCCCATAACTATGTACACCAGAGTTCAGAATAATTTTGGTACATCAGAAGCTGAACCCAGGAGTGATGAGATTTCCATAATGTTATATTGTTTTTACTGTATTTTCAAAAAAATGGAATAAATGTGAAATCAAATAAAGACTATTGTGTTTCTTGATATTTCCCTCCGTTTAAACATAAAATCACAGCTGCTAACTGAGTAGACTATATAAGGGAACTGATAAGCAGCTTAGCAGAGAAAGATGTAACGTAGACTGGCAGAAAAAGAAAAAGAAGAGAAAAATGATTTGATTTGCTACAAGAGAATGGAAGGCTCAAGCCTGTAGTAATAATACACATGGAAGACAGATATGGCTGTGTTGAACCAAGGAGCTAAAAATAGAAAGATAGAAAAAATTATGTGATTCCCAAGTTTTTTCTTTTAGCCCACACAGCAAGGCACTTGTTCCTTCCTTTACACTATCTCCTCCAGGTTCAGAAGAGAGACTGCTATTCTGAAGAAATGGAATCAGTGAGCACCTGCATATAGGGACATCAGGCGCCATATACCCAAAGATGTGACAGAGGACTTAAAATAAGTAATTCAACTGCAAACCTGCGTACTGAGCAGGAACATTTCCTAGCAATGCACTTATACTTGCTCTGGAGCTCATCCATCCAGAGTATATATCCTCTATTCCCACTTCAGCATATCTGGAAAAAAATTAAAATTTTTAGCAGAAAAAACCTGTCCCAAAGAAAATGTATGCAATTATACTACCATTTCATTCATGAATGAAGTACATTTGACTCTTTAAAGTCTATTGACAGTGTTTTGTCCTTACTCATAGAGTTTACAGTGACATCATTCTATAACATGAATGATCTTGGGTTCCCCAGATAGTTGACTAAGAATTAAAACATGAAAAAGAAACCAAAGGAGCATACAAATATGTTGATAAAACTGGAGAACATTGAGACGACATAGTTAAAATTGTTAGTGTGAGACATAGTTCAAAACACAACAAAAATGCTAATTAGTTGACACTCTCCACAAAGAAAAGGAAGCTATTCCACCCACAAAACCAAAGAGGGGTCTAAAGACGAAGGCAGAAAAACCCCCAGCAATAATAGCTTTAACATTTGAAATAGAGTGAGACAAAAATGAAGTTGCTGAAGTCTACCAAAATAAGAACAAAAATATTAAAAGGGAAATAAAATAAACACAAGCTAAAATTTTGCATGATTAATTCAGGAGACTCATTATTAGACTAATCAGAGTTCTGGAATTAGACTATTCAGTAGTTTCCAGAAAATACAACAAGGTGGAGAAAACTGTCAAATAGAAGAACATTGGCCTCCATTGCAATGGCTGAACAGATGAGCAGGACACTCATTTTAATCCCCAGCATTCCTAAACACCCACACACCTAAGTGTATGTCTGTGAATGTATGAAATATCAGAGATAAGGGGGAATTCAAATTATTTGAGAGAAAAAATAAAAAAAACACTAATGACTAAAACATCACACAAAATAATCAAGAAAAAATGTCTACGTCTTCAAAAAAGTAACACCATGAGCTTAAATGCAATACAGCAATATATTACGAATCCTGAGGGAAAACTATTTCCATCCTAGAAATCTACATACTGCCACATTTTTCATGAAAAATCAGAGAGATTAAGGATATTTTGAAATATGTGATGAGGGAAAAACTAACTTCTCCTGCACTCAGGAGACCACTAGTGAATATGCTTCGTCAAAAACAAAGGAAAAAAGAGACGAAAGAGGAGGGTGGGATGTAAAGGAGATGCGGAATCCGGAATGGGTGGAGAGGGAGAGAGAGCTCACATCAGGCCTGGAGAGCAAACGTTCAGACTGCAGCCAGAGGGTGCCGCTAGGTCTTCCCGCGACCAGGGGTTGAATTAGATCCGTTATCTGATGGAACGGAACTTGTAGAAAACAATGCTGCGAGGTGTTTAAAAAACTACACATGTAATAATTATAGAAACTTGAACTGGAAAAGAAAAGAATCTGTTATTAACTTTGGAAAAAAGATGAAAGGAAGAGAAACATTCAAAGTACATTACTTATACGTATTCATAAGTGCTTTCTAATAACTGTTATGCAGAAGAAGCCTGGTACTACATTTTCTAGAAACTTTATCCGGGTAAAGAAAAATTGGGAATCCTAACCCTAGGACCTGAATGAAGTCTACCAGCTTTCCAGGGAGAATATAGACAATTGTCAGTCATGGGGCCGCAGATTGAAGCAGACAGATGGAAGCTTTCCAGTGGCACTTCAGATCTGCAGTGGCTTTGAGGAAATTCCTTGAATACTACTCAATTCCATGTTGCCAGACAAGATATGTTGGGCCCACTCTCCACAGCCTAACAATTATGTAGAACTCTGAATCCCTGTGTTAAAAGATTCCTATGGAATATATAGACAGGATTCTGGTTTTCCTGACCAGAACCAGTGGACATAAGTATGAAATAAAACTCCTAAAAGTGTTACCTCTGGGAGAGAAAGATTGAAGTAGAGGATTGATATCTGTTGTTTAACAACTACTGATGGATTATTTGACTTGTGAATTTGCATGCATGTATCATTATTTACCAGTATTGACTTTGAAAGAATAATAAGACTTTTGGGTTGGGATTCAGGGGATTATAGTTGTAGAGAAAGTAATCTCAGCCCTGGCTGGTGTGGTTCAGTAGATTGAGCACTGGCCTGAGAACCAAAGGGTTGAGAGTAAGTTTCCCAGTCAGGGCACACGCCTGGCTTGTGGGCCAGGTCTCCAGGAGGTGGCGAGGGAGAGGCAACAACACTTTGATGTTTCTCTCCTTCTCTTTCTCCCTCCCTTCCCCTCTCTTTAAAATAAGTAAATAAATTAAAAATCTTTAAAAATAAAGGAAGTAATCTCAGGAAGCCAAGGCCACTGTTTCAAGATTATGCACTACTCTGTTACAGAAATGAGCATGCATAATGTTGAGCTTTTACTGAAATGTCCACACATATGGGGGGAGAAATGGGGACAACTGTAGTTGAACAATAATAAAATCACTTTAAAATAAAATAAAATAAAATAAAATAAAATAAAATAAAATAAAATAAAACAGTAGACTAAATCTTATACTCAAGCTTGCCTTGAGGGTCAAGTCCAAATGTTTGTCTGAAAAAATATTTATTGTTGTTTGTGTACCTTCTATTATTTTTGATAATACAATGTTCTTACCATAAGATTTGTTTAGAAAGAGATATTTCTTTTTGTAAAAGTACACCAATCATATTTCTTCTCAAGATGGTAAGCATTAGCGGATTAGTTTTGCACTGAAATTGATGGGAAAACTCTACTCCAGCTTCTAAGGAATTAAAAGAAAAGCCTCAACAACTTATGACTGAAGCCTCAGCTGTACAAATAAGGGAAGACAAGCCCTTAGAATATGTGGGGTTATTTGCATGCAGCTTATGTTGTAATTCTTAGCAATACATTTCATTCTTTGAACTCTGATGGTGTAAATTTTATTTCTGCTGACAGCAAAAGTAATTACTTTGAACATTATAACATGGATTGTTGAAAAGTTTAACAAGGTTTTCTTATCCCATTTCTGCAGTCTCTGCATTTCTCTTTACATAAATAAAAAGAGAAAGACAGAAACAACCATGATAGTTGAAAAATGAGATATTGGTATGAGCAAGATTGCTATTTTATATGAGGATAAATTTCATCATTTTCCTCTTCTTTCGCATTATGGAAAATTTAGGCAAGTGAGTCTGCTCTGGAGTATTAAAATTATGTAAAAACTCACTACAAAAATAAAAAACAAGCAGACAAAACAGTGATTGTAATACTAACAACTTTTTTCTGTGTCTGATTTTCAACACATACATCCTTACTTTTTTTGTACCTTTGACACTTGCCTTCCACTTGTAGCATCAGCTTTAATTTGGTTTCTCAGTTTCAATCTTGATGAAATTTAGATAAACTTTGTGAGTCCAGATGCATTCCATGAGCTTTTTCATCTCCATCTGTGAATTTGTGGTATCTTGGCTATTAACAGGGACCTCCATCACCAGCTCCACTAGATGAGTCCTTTACTAGATTTAGGTCACGTCAGATTTTCCTGGAGAGTGTCCTTGATCATCCTTCTCACTGAGCTCTGTGCTCTTCTATTATCTGTTATCTTCAATGTGCTATGCAATGTACACACTTGTGCTATGGAGTTTATATCATAATTGTTGACTTCCATGAACACAAATCTGTGAAATATTAAAAAGTAAACACCACTGAATTCTTTGCATTTCCAATACCTAAAACCTATTAGCACATCATAGAAAGAAGTATAGCTGTTGGAAAACAAAGACACAATAGATAAAATTCTCTGCTTGTTCAGTAAAGGAAAATAAGGAGTGGTGATTTTTTTCAGAGTTTAAAAGCAGTAAGGACCTCATGTTTCCCTAGCTACATGTCTCTTACGGAAAGACATGGGAAGGTCTACGAGAGCTTGATCAGAGATCACCATGTCATATTCCTTCCACTTCAGTGCTTTTTCAACTGAGTTTGAAGTATTTTAAACATATTTTGACACACTGTAGTTTTGCTCGGTAAATTTTGTTGAAATAATGTTATTAAAATACCAGAAGAGTACAATGAAATCTTCTACATTAAAGAAAGAACAACATATACTTTTTTTTTAATTTGCAGTTTTACTTTGCCAGGTGGTACTGGAGAAATTTCACTTAGGCTATAAAAGTCATTGAGTGTGTTCTCTTGACTTACTAATGCTTGAAGGAAGAAAACTGAGCTTTTGGAATGTGTTGAATTTTTGAACTTGGCATAACTCACAAATAGCTTCATTGATAGATTTTACTTGTTCCTCCATCTCACAGCATTTAAGTCAGACCCTACTAGCTAATTTGGAACTGCAGGCAAATAAGAAAAATAAATGTGTTCAATGTTGTAATGAATTAATTGTCTAATGTCAAAGAAATCAGTTCTTTCAGAAAGTAGTTTGTACCTGAAGGAAAGGAAAACATTACATTAATAACTAAAGTAATTCTTAAAAATAAATATCATGCTAGTGCAGTGTCAAAACTCTTATATACTTCCCTGTTTTCATTTCTTTAACCCCACAGAGTTCTGCTTTATTTCCAAATTGCACTTATCTTCCATGGTTTTCACAGACCTTTGTCCTCTATTTCTTCCACCAGCCCCACCTAGCTGAGTCTCCCTGAATATATAACAATAAAGATTATTAACTTGCTCTCCTAAAGACTCAGACTGTTTATACTGAATCAATGGTACAATGATTTATAGTAAGAACCCATGAGACATTTATCGACAGAACAGATACTCTAATTTGTATAAATATAGAGCTCAGACCCAACCAATAATCCAAATGTGACCTGAAAAATAGAGTGCATAAAAGAGCTTTTGATTCCTTTCTTACAGATATTATATTTCTATTAATAGTGCCTAAAAGATTCCATGAAACTAATCTGACAGGAGTCACACGGTTGGCTTTCACTGAGAACACTATTGATTAAATCTTTAACTTCATTTTTGTTCTTTCTCTTTGTCGTATGTGGTATTGCTAAGATTTATCTTGTGATCTTTATACTTGTGTAGTTGTGTGTTTTGGGATCAAATTTCAGGAACTATTTATGGCTATAAAATGGCTCAAGAGTATAAAAACTCTTTGGATCTTAACTCTGTCTTTTATTGTACTCACTACTCCCTCATCTTTGTGCCTGTAGTGAATTGAGTAGCATGCCCTTTACATCCTCCTTGCGATTATCGATGAACACATTGAACTGGACAGGTCTAAGGAGAGAACCCTGTGTCCTTGCATGCAAGACCTCCAGCTAGCTGACATCTTCCTCTGTGACAGAATAATAAATCAGACAGTTCAATTCAGTGTGTCTGATCTGCTTTCATCTAGACACTGTTCAGATAAATGAGGGAAAATTGCATAATCTGGAGAATTGGCTCAAGACACTGCCTATGCCTGAGAGTGTTTGTAGACAGGATCGATGCCTTTGAAATGACTGCACATGAGGCACCGCGATCCATACACTCACAGTTCGAAGACCAGTCTGACTGAGGGTGTGTTGAATCATCCTCCATGTCTCCTCTCAGAAGTGACTTTTTCTAAGAGTTTTTTCTCAGCCACCTCTTACTTCAAAATCTGGTTATATGTCCCACCTATGCAATTCTCCAAGATACACTCCTAATGTAGTAGGCCTCGTACTTTATTTTGATATCATGTTTGCATTGTCTACATTTCCTGCTACAAGCCTTTATTTATCTTGTCTACCAATTGTATATCCAGTTCCTAGAGCTATGCCTGTACATATTCAAAACATGTAAAGGGATACAAATTCATTCACTCTACCTTTAGATCAGTAAAACATAATGTGGATTCTTTATTTTTTTTTAATCCTCATATGAGGATATGTTTATGGATGATAGATAGAGAGACAGAGAGACAGAGAGAGAGAAAGACAGAGAGAGATGCTAACATCGATGTGAGACAGAAACATTGATTGGTGCCTCCCATACTCACCCCAACTGGGGATAGAACCTGTAACCTAGGTATGTGCTCTGACCAAGAATCAAACACACTACATTTCTGGTCTATGGGACAACGCCCCAGCCACCTGATCCACCTGGCCAGAGCAGCTTCTTTATTCTTTAAGACTGATTTGATTTTCTTTAAGAGCTGTTTTTGTACTGGCTGACACACAGATTGAAATTTGCATTTGAAAATTTTCTCTCTCATTTTTAAGTACAAGTTCCCAGCTTGTTTAGCACTCAGTGCTCTATTAAGACTAGTTTGAATAGGGTGTTTCCAATGACTCATTGCTTTCATTAAGTACACATCCCATTCTACCATCTCCTGCCTGTGATGGTGGCTGGTGTGTAAAGAGTATGAGCACTTATTGACACTTGAGAAAAGGTAGTCTTCTGGACCATACAGGTGACCTTTGGTTCCCATCATTCTCAGTGGATGGGCTGATCGAATGCATTTCTTGTACTGGATAATGTAAGGTGCATCCTAACTGGTCTTAGGAACTGAAATGCTTGCTCTCACAGCTGAAGTCCATGGTCTCAGCTATTTGCATCTCGACAGAGAGGATATGTTGATGATATATTCTTCATCATGACCTGAGTCCTCTCAGAATTTTCTGATCTTCTCAGAAACCTGTGTACCTTCACTTGAAAATTTGGGTACCTCTAGATTTTATGAATGCCCCAGAGACCCCAAGGTCCTTCCAGAGGCTCCTCTCTCTGCCTCTATCAGCTTCTCTTCTATCATTCTATTTTGCCTCATTTCCATATTAAAGTCTAACAGCTTTTTTCCTCTTAATAACTCAGATATTCCCTCCCTAATAGTTTTGACTCAGCTTCCTAAACACACCCATATGAATATTTCAAATGACTCACATCCTGAAGATTAACCCCAAATGTGTTTGTTGGGGGGAGGGTACAGGATTACTGTGTTTCACCTTATTTCTGTCCCCATGATCCTTTACTTCTTACTGTCCTGAGTATACAGCAGCATTCATACTTAGTTTCTTGAGCTTGTTATTAACATATTAACTTAAGTAAATCTTCCTATCCCACTCCCATCTTGATAAAAACTTCATTTTCAATACAGCCATCTTTCTGAAAAGGTTAGGAATATCTTCTTTGAGACTCACAACTGACCAGTGTCAGCCCATCTTTCTCCTTTCATCTGGAGAAAAATAAACCTCAGACCTCAGCCTTAGAAATAGGGCATTGAAAAAATATAATTAAAGAAGAAACTTAAACTGCAGTGGATAATAACTTTCATTAAAATGAATGGATGAATATTATGAGCTTTGAAACTCATGTTGCTTCCTCTGGAAAGGCCTCTAGGCATTCTAAAGTAGATTCTTCCTTTCGTGTGCTTCAGTATCCTCCCAATTCACACCTCTGTTGTAGGGTGTAGTACTTGGATGTATTGGCTTAAATATCTGTCTTCTCCACTAAATTGCAAAACACTGGATAATAGGAAACTCACTATCTCATCTTAGAATACCTAGAAGAACCACAGAGTCTCACAAAAAGTAATCATTAATAAATATTTTATAACGGATGTGTGAATTTGAATGATTAAAGGCATTTTTTCTAATTTGATCATGATGATAGAAAATTTCACTTCCAAAGACATTTGGCCAGTTAAATAAGCTGATGCATTAGACATCTGGATATGCAGAGCTCAAACCAACAAAATGAGATTGGAATAATACCATTAAATGAAATTTTCCACTCTTTGGGAAACCAATCTAATTTTTTTTTGTGGTCAGACAAGGGTTCTTTCTTTGTCTACTATTCTTTACATGCAATTTGAAAAAATAAGTAATTCTAACTAACCTAGGGATAATGGTGGAATGTTGTCACAATCCACCCCTAGAGACCAAATGCATTATCTCCACAAAACACATGTGCTCAGACTGCCAATTCACAGTTTAAAGGTAGCACTCAATTACGGCAGAAATGCATACCTCTAAGTGAGCTGAAGCCAATCAGCCACTTTAAAGTCACTTAAACGTAATTTATGGGCATCCAATTCAGGAAATGCAGCAATGTTACCAAGATCCAATTGCCCAGAACAGTGGTGAATCTTCATGTAGCTCAGCTCCAAATGATAGACTGATACTCTTGGAAGCTGTGATAAAAGGGAATTAAAATACACTGGCTGCATGATGAAGAGAACACTCAGTTCGATGGCAGAAAATTCATGGCAATATGAATTCAGCCGATACTATTTACAGATCAGAAACATATATTTTCATGCTACATCTACTCTGTGATGTTCCAAGTGGAACATACGGCATCAAAGTGATCTCTGGAGTTGTTCTCAAAATAGAGATATGAAAGAAAGAGGGATTACATTTTACTGCATTCTTCCCAGTGTTATTTTCAGAAGATTAAAGGATGACTGATATCATATACGCTGAAACAACTAGTTTAGATGAAGTGATTTTTGAGACAGAAAAATGAGTGATGTATTCAGTTGTGCCCCTGAGCACTGGGAAAATACTGATGATGCCTTGCTCTGGGTTTAGAAATGTTCTTTCTGATGGATCTCATATATACATGAATCATGCAGGAAAGAGAAAACTATGTGAAGTCTGTAGCAAATGTCACATTTGGATTGTCAAATTGGAATCTGTATGAATAAACTTCTTACTTGGAAACAGAATAAAAAAGATAGAAATATACATTACAGGTTTGTCTCCTAGACTCTGTCTACCTATACGGAAAGCAATCACCACTTTTTTGATAAATGAAATACATTTTTAAGTCTCCCACTTGTCTGTTTTGCTACACAGTGAGTCTTTCAACAGAAACTGTTTTTAGCAGACGATGACAAATTCACTGCATTGAGAATGTCACCACACAGGGCAACCCAAGACCAGTTTCTGAAATTTGATAAAAAAGAATAGTGCATAAACTCTGTATCCCTAGGTCTTAGCAAAGTATCTTGTGAACCTAGATAATGGTTCTAAATGTTCCCTGAATTAAATTATAAACAAAATGATTCCAGTAAATTAAAGGTCACAATTTGTCCCCTGCTGAAATAATGAAAGAGAAATTATTGTTGGAAATTTAGATCACTCTCTAAAGGAGGCTACTTCATGCATTACATATCTATATTTTTCAATACCAATTGCACTCACTAATTTTTTTTATTAAACACTTACAAAATGAGTTTTTTTAAACCATCAGGAATGTCCCTGAACTGTCTCACCTTTTAGTAACTAGATCACTATGATGTGACCTCAGCTGCATAGTTTGATTTCCATATGATAAGTCCCCTCAAATAACCATCATAGTGTGGCTTAACAATTCAGTTGAATAATAGAATGTCCATTAAGATGATACATTGCCTTTATCATCTGGTGCCACAAAAAATGAGCTCTCTTAAATAATGAGCATAAGCTCCTTTTATCAGATAATGAGAATTACATAATCTATCATGTTTCTATTTTTATTCAAGGCTTCCAGAAAGCAATTAACTAAATTTAATGGCCAAGTATACTAACTAAACATATTGATATATTTTATTTGTATTCTGTAATATGATTAATTTTCTATCCAATATCCTCTTAGTAAACTGGGAGTCCCCAGGGCATATATTTTAACTATGTGGCAAGTAGCTAGTTAGATATTGTTAGTATATTTTTAGTGTGAGACAGGAAGTCAGTATCCTGGAGTACTGATAAGCCTTGAAGGAAGTCTTAGTCATTGGTACCACGGAGAGATTATCCGCATAGATCAGAATAGTAGGGTCAAGATTCTTACCTTGATTGATTTGTGAAGACATGAAGGCATAAGTGGAATCATGAAGAACAAACTTGCAATAAATAATATGACAAGCAATGAAAAGAGTTTGCTGGTCACATCTCTGTATGGTTCATTTTGCTGTGTTAATGAAACATAACTTATATACAAAATAATATTTAAAATAATCAGAACAGAAAATTTGCCCAAAATCTCCACATTAGAAGAATTAAACAAAAAATTTACCAAAATATATGATGTAGATGTATACAATTAATTCATATTAACATTTTTCTTTTCACCAAAAATTAGACATTGGTTGCCATATGACATTCACTTATTGACTTATTTGTAAATATTCAAAATTATAGGTAAGGTACTTTAGTAAAATATACACAAAGAATGTCAGAATATGAAATTTTGGTATACTTTCAGATTTTTAATCATAAAGTTTTTTGTGTATCATTTGTATAATATGTTTGTTTTAAACAGTAAAACACCATTTTACAGAAATATATTAGATAACACATTTTTCTTCTCAATAAGAAATTAACATAAATTACAGTTACTGCTATGTTAAAGTTAATGTCAAATGAGGTTGCTGGATGCATGGTGTTTTGGAGTTACACTCTGTTTATATGTTGGAGAAAGATATAATCTAAATTAAATCTCTGTAAGAGAAAGCGGTTAGGAAAACTAATATTGTGCATTAAATTCTGTGGGTAGAGAATGTGTAATGAAATCTTGTGCTACCCAAAGATCTTAAAAGTGGTTATGCTGATTTATTATACAAGAATGAAGTATGAGACCTATATATAGAAGGAAATAAGAAAAAGATGAACACTGAGTTACATTTTCTTAAGTGGGGGCCTCTTTTTCTGTCACCATCATAAATTTTGAAAAATCCAACCCTAGAACCAACAAACCAAACAAATAAAACTTATTCTTTGCCGGTATTTAGAATAATACGTGGAGCAATTGAACACAGACTTAGATTTTATACAAATATCATTTCACAATTAGTTGCAGTCTTCAGATGCTATGTTCCATCTCTCCGTAAATCAAGTAATGACCTAAGACTCTGTATGTACGGTGAAACAAGAATGAATAGCTGTTGAATGCTCTGTCATCATGTGGGACTCCTTGGAGTCTATTCTTCAGCAGTGATTTTTTTGATGATTGGTGAATATTAAATATTTATCCCCTTATTTGAGATACCTTACAAATATCATCAGTGATTTTGAATTGTGTAATTTACCTGTTCTTTCCTTAATGACTTTAACTCATTTCTAAAAACTGATGTCTATTCACAGTTGACCCTAACTTTCCCTACTCCTCACATCTCATACTAAACCTGCGAAATGTACAGCTGGTACTTTTGCTTCTGTATCTTTGCTTAATCTCTTTAATGTGTATGGTTTCCCTCTCCACACCAAAGCCCAACCTGTTTTACATATTATTACTTTGCAAAAATTTCTGTCTTTAAGGTTGGCACTTACCAATCCACGTGTCCATGCTCCATTAGTGTGCTTTGTGTATCTGTGTCTTCTGGCATCACCTTTTGTTACAAATTTTTATTTCAGAAGTAAATATCTCCTAATAGATTGTGACAATGTCAAGAGCACAGAACATACATTTCTACTTTATCTTTTTTTTTAATTTCTGGAGAACATTATAAAATGTTTATTCATTTGGATAAAATGATGTCATCATTAACTTGAGAGATCTGGAAAGATTTCATAGCATTTTAACTGCTTTTAAAATTTAAGAATGAGAAGAATTTGGATTGAAAAATATGATATGCAAGGACATTGTAGGCAGGGAAAATATTGTAAGCCTGTGGTTCTCATAGTGTGTTCCACAGACCCCAGTGTGATCCCCAAGTCTCTTCCAGGAAGTTTGCAAAGTGAGAATTATTTTCAGAATAATGCTAAGCTATTATATGCTTTTTTATTTCTTTAAAATTGTTTTTTACTTTTTTAATTTTTCATTGTTGTGCAATTACAGTTATCCCCATTTCCCCCATTACTCTCCCCTGCCCTACTCACCCCACTTCCCACATTCAATTCTCCCGCCCCCTTTGTCTTTGTCCTTGGGTCCTTTATGCATGTTCCTTGGTGACCCTTCCACTTTGTCCTGTATTATATGCTTCTTTTCACTGTGTTGACTTTTGACATGATAGTGCAAAAGCTGTGGTGGGTTAACTGCTGTGAAATAACTCAAATCGAGGCAGCGGCACCGACCTGTACCCTTTGCCATTGTATTTTTCACTGCTACATCATTAAAAATGAAATGCAATAAAGGGAGAACTTACAAAATACCTAAATATAGTACTAAAAATAAAAAAAATAGTAAATTTGTAGTTTTGAGTATACCTTTTAAATATTTTGGTATTTAAATATTTTGGTATATTTAAAAGTTATTTTAAATACCCTTTAAAATATACCTTTTAAGTACTCTGTTTGACCAATGGGAAGTAAAGATAAATCAGTTGCATTGCATAATAAAGTTAGAGTGAAAGCATTTACATTATATGGTTGCTTGAGTTATAAGTCTAACTAGACACCTTGCTCAGGAAAGACCACTTTTGTTTGGAAGAATGACAAATGCACAAACTATGACATGACTATCATAATGTGTTTTCTTAAAAATGAATCAGGTGCTCTGAAAGTATGCACTAACAAATTATTAGTAGATAGATGGCTTTTAAAACAGTAGAGTAAGTAACGGCACTTTCAGAGTGAGAATGGAAAAGGTAAGAGGTCAAACACGGACATACGAGGCTCTCCAAGATGGGGTGCTCACTGTCTCTTCATAATTCAGGCTGGGTAAAACACATGTTTCTAGGAATTTATTTATTTTTTCTAGATTATTCAGTTTATTGGCATCTAATTTGTCCTTGTATTTTGTTATGATACTTTTAGTTTTGTGACATCCATCGTGACATCTTTTATTTCTAATTTTATTTGAATCTTCTCTCTTTTTTTCTTAGTATAGCTAATATTTTGTCAATAAGGGACAACCTTTATGACATTGGTCTTTGCAATGACCTCATGGATATGACATTGAAAAAAAAAACAACAAAAGGAAAACTAGACAGGTGGCATTCCATCAAACTAAAAAGCTTTATTAAGCAAAGGAAATAGTGGAATCAAAAGACAAACTACAAATTGAAAGAAAATAATTGTAATTCCAGTACAAGAAAAGGAGTTGATTTCCAAAATATATAAAGAACTCCTACAACTTAATAGCAAAACAACCCCCAAACAAACAAACAAAAAAAAACCCCAAATAACCCAGTTAATAAATGAGTGAAGAATTTGAACACATTTCTCTAAACAGGACTTACAAATGACTAACAAGTTCATGATGAGGTGCTGGACATCAGTCACATCTGAGTAATGCAAATCAAAAGGACAATGGAATATCACCCCATTGTATGGCTGATATCCTAAATAATATGGTTAGATGTTAAGGTGGCTATTATTGAACAAGCAAAAGACAAGTGTTGGTGAGGATGTGGAGAAAGTGAGACCCTTGTAAACTCTGTGGGGATTTAAATGATGCAGACTTTATGAAAAACAGTATCGAGATTCTTAAAAAAAAAACTTAAGCTAGAACTGCTATGTTATCAAGCAATTGCACTCCTGAGTATATATAAAAACATTAAAATCAGAATTGCAAAGAAATATCTGCATTCCTATGATTGTTGCAGCATTATTCACAAAGCCAAGCCACAAAAACAAATTGTCCATCAACAGATGAATTGATGAAGTGGTGTGTTCATACAATGAAACATTATTTATTCTCAGAAAAGAAGGAAATCTTACTGTTTGCAACAACATGATTAGATCCCAAATATATTATGCTAAGTAAAATAAGCCACACATAAAAGGATAAATACTGCAGGATCCCACTTACTTAAGGTATGCCTCTAAAACAGGCAAATTCACTGAAGCAGTGAGTGTGATGGTGGATGCCAGGGAATGAGAAAAGAAGGAATTGGAGAACTCTTGTGCGAGGGGTATAACGTTAGTTACACAAAATGAATGATCTCAAGATATTTGCTGTACAACATAGCGCCTTTAAATAACAATATGGTGCCATGCATGTACAAATTTAAGTGTGTAGATCTCATGATGTGCTCTCTCACACACATACACTGTCACAAAAGCACGGAAGCATGGAATCTTTCGGAGGTGATGAACATGTTTTTCATTTTGATTGTGGGAGGTAGGCATGGTACCATGGTGTCGTGGATGGGTGCATTTATCCAAACTTGTCAAAATGTATACCTTAACTATGTGCACCTTTTGGGACATTAAGTATACCTCGGTATAATAAAGAAGATAATAAAAAAACTGTATAATGCCAAGTAAAATTTCAGCTCCCTAGTCAGAGCTCACTGAATACATCCCCATTGCCACAGCTTCCTTTCCCCTTTCTCTTCTCTCATGTACCCTTTGACCCCCAGTACACCCTTTCCTCTTCTTTATTCTCCCTAAGTGGTTAATTTGTAACCACATTCTAACCACCCGTAGGCGCAATATTGATGGCGGGAGTGCGCATTAATATGAGTTTATGTAAGTGCATATGTGAGAGCCTTTGTGTTTGCATATGATAGGTGCTTTTGTAGTTTTACAGAAAAGAGACTAAAATACTCATCTTGTGCCATTGTATGGTGAATAAATAATAAAATCTCCAGGAAAAAAGTCAGTGACAGGTCATTGAGACGCTTATGCAAATTCTGATATATAGTTTCCTAGAGTGTTGTTAATGTTAAAATCTTGTCACATATTTTACTTGCATATTTTCTTGCTGGTGACATCTGAAGACTCTCTACTCTCTTTCTTTTGATTATTTGTGTCATGCATTTTAATACCCAGGACAATTTAATTCTGCAGCAAGCAAGGAGAATGAAAATCACCCATAAATTTGAGAGATGCTTAATCACAATAGAATTAAGGGTGACAAAGAAAGAAATTAATGATCAACAATGGATGACTTGAAATAAATAAAACTGAGTGGAGAACCAAGTAGTTATCAGACTATTGCAGTTATACAGAGAAAGATAAAGAAACTCCTTACAACACAATATAGTCCTTGTTGACCTAATAGGTAATGCATATGTAATTTTTATTTTTTTAAAGATGTTTATTTATTTACATTTAGAGAGAGGGTAGGGGAAGGAAAAATAGATGGAGAGAAATATCAATATGAAACAGAAAGATCAAATGGTAGCCTCTTGTACATGCCCCAACCAGGGACCAAATTCCCAATCCAGGCATGTACCCTGGATGGCGATTGAACCTGCAACCTTTGGCTTAATGGGACGATGCCCAAACAACTCAGCTACTCCTTCAAGGCAATGGATATGGAATTTGTAAATTTACTTGTGTATTACAGCTTGTTCTTGCTATTACTTATTACTTCAGAAAACTTTATTTTATTGTATTTTTAATTGAATTTGTTGCTTCACAAATCCATACAGGTTTCAAGTGTACAACTCAACAAAACACCATCTGCACACCATATTATGGGCCCATCGCCCTGAGCAAAGTCTCTTTCCATTCCCATTCTCCGCTGCTTTGTCCGCCTCCACCTCCCTTTCTCTCTGGCTATCCCCATACTGTTGTGTGTGTCTGTGTGTTATGTATAGATGCTTTTTTTTTTTGGCTTAATCCTTTCATCTTTTTCATCCAGCCCCCAAACACCCCTCCCCTCTGACAAAGATCAGTCTGTTCCATGTATCCATGCCTCTGTTTCTATTTCGTTAGTCAGTTTATTTTGTTCATCAGATACCACATCTAGCTGAGATCTAACAGTATTTACCTTTCTCTGTCTGGCTTATTTCACTTAACATTGTAGCTCCAGGCCATCCGTGCTGTCACAAAAGGGTAAGATTTCTTTCTTTTTTAGTGGCTGAGTGGTATTCCATCATGTAAATGCACCACAGCTTTTTTATTCACTCATATCCTGCTGGGCACTCGGGCTGTTTTCAGATCTCGTCTGTTGTAAATAATGCTGCAATATACATAGGAATGCATTTTTTTTTTGAATAAGTGTTTCGGGTTTTTCTGCATACAATCCCAGAAGTGGGACTGCTGGGTCAAAAGGCAGATCCATTTTTGATTTTTTGAGGAAACTCCATGCTGTTTTTCACAGTGACTTTACCAGTCTGTATCCTCACCAAGAGTGCAAAAGTTTCCCCTTTCTCCACATCCTCACCACCACTTGATGTTTGTTGATTCACTGGTGATATTCATACTTCTGATTATTTTATTAATCGCTATCTATGTCTGAGTTTATTTTGAATGTGTAACTCATACATGATATTAAATGAGTAATTAGACACTCAGTTCCTGCCCAGGTGCAGAAAGTGTGATCATCAGACACGACAGCTGTCATATCCTTTAAGGTATGATACAGCTTCATCACCTTGCATGAGGCCATCTGTATCATTCTGTAGATCATTCTGTATCCAGTGGATGGGAAACACAAAGAATAAAGGATGACCATTTCAGGCCAGTGTGTGACACTCTGATGGGCAATATTGATTCCAGAACTATCCACAAATTGGCCAAGACTTTGCCATTGTGCAGCAGTTTAATTTCTTTTTCTGGCCAGTTTTACTTCTTTTGTCTTCCATTTGTATGTTTTGGTACCTAAAATATATTTCCTCTCAGCATCTGTTACTGAAGAACTCAAACTGCTATAAATATGTCACACTTAAGGGGTGTATGCCTACTATTAGCATAATAGAAAAATAAACCACCACATTGACAATAGTGGTTATTGAGAATCTAGTCTGTTCTGTGCATGGTGTACATAAATACTTTCTGGTTGGATAGCACCCTTATGCAAGAGGACTCTGGACTAATTGGCAATAGTGTAGAACAATATATAGTATGATTCATTTCAAAAATACTTAACTAACTTCTCTCTTTAAAATCTTTCATTCTATGGTTAATGTGTATGATCTGTTACATTGAAATAAAAATAAGTTCACAGCACAATTATGGTTTTACATGCAAATAATTCAGCAGATATAATTTTTTGAATTTCACTCTAAGATTGCCCTCCTGAATACACCTGTAGATGATCAAAGTTTGTCGTATCAGCTCTTTTCGTTGAGTAGAACACACACCATGGGGCTCCCAAGGCATCTCAGGAGGTGAGGTTAGAAGGAATTTTTATAGGATCTGAGCATGAGATGGGTTATTGGGGGGAAGATTTCAAAGAGGTGAAGTTTTGTCCTATATTCCATGCTTTCAGAAAGTGGAAGTAGCTCTATAATTGTGTGCCTTAATGATTTTATCTAAGAGCAAAAAGGAATGGAAGATGGGAAGGGCTATAGCTCCCATTAACAAGTGAGGAGCAGCCCCTCATGGTAACCACAAGAGGGAAATATTTGGCCACTTTTGTGATTTAGACTGCGTGTGTGTGTGTGTGTGTGTGTGTGTGTGCGTGCGTGTGTGTGTGTGTTCACGTGTAACTATAGAGTGGTCTTCCTTCTCAGTCCTCACCAGGAAATAGTGGTTCTGTTCGACATTGGTGCTCCCTGATATTGCTTAGGTTCAACAGGAAAGCATTGGATCCTCTTATTAGCCTGTTGTCAGACCTGCTCCAGTCTGACAACCATCAGAGGCAGCTTTATTTCCTTTCTCTTTCTCTGCATGATGGAGATCAGCTCTTTTTTTTATTTTTAATTAATTTTTTTTATTTTAGATTATTCAGTACAGTTTCTATCCTTTATTCCCATTCCAGCCCACCCACCCATTCCTCCCCTCCTCCCTCCCCTTTCCAACACCCCTAGTTTTGTCCATGTGTCCTCT
>CM052539.1:179727099-179801601 GCA_028533065.1 Trachops cirrhosus | reverse complement strand
TCTCCTCCCCTGGAACCTCCAGGAAGGACCATCCCTGCTAACACCTTGATTTTGGTTTCTTAAGGCTCATTTTGGAGTTTTGACCTTCAGAATCAAAGAGAATAAAGCTGCGTTGGTTAAGCCACTAATTTATGGCAATCCATTACAGTGGCAACAAGAAACTAATGAATAAAAATGTTTTTTCTTTTCTTACATCTGCTCTGATTTTGTATTTGAATTAGACTGTATCAGTGTCTTCTGAATTGGCATCTTGTGTCATACCCTGTCTTTAACAGGTCTGTGTTCTTGTTATAGACCTCTTTTTTGTTGTTTTAATAGTATTGTCCTCATTGCCATATTACCTTATCTTAAAAAGTAGATTATTAATATTCTTTCTGAAAAAGCTTATGGGAACTCAATTAAACAAATTGATTTATTACTTCCCTTGTGGAATCTACATAGCTCACGAAATTCCTCATAAGATAGGACCGATTTGACAGCACAATTTTTTCTTTTAATTAAGTTAATTAAGCAATCATAAAATGTCATGTAATGGGGAAACATACATTCTCTCCAGAGTTTAAATGTGAAAAATATAATATTTTATAATATGTAATATTATGTTCACTGTAGCCTTTTATTGATGGAAAAGTCATAAAGACATGAAGTTGAATCATTTAAAACGTTCTAACCCATAAATTGTAAAGTAAACCTTACATATCCCTTTCCCAGAGCACCAAATATTTTATGAGCTGTTTGTGAAGAGGTGGCAATTCTAACATGAATGGGAAATCAGATATGGGAAAACTGGGATCTCAGATGAATGGAAGATGTATCACGAGTATAACAGCAGAGGATTTTTTAAAATATTTTATTTTTTTAAGATTTTATTTATTTATCTTTAGAGGGGAAGGGAAGGAGAGAGGGAGGGAAATATCAATGTATGGTTGCCTCTCTTGGGTCCCCTGTTGGGAACTGGCCTGCAACCCAGGTATGTGCCCTGACTAGGAATCAAACCATGACCTTTTGGTTCGTAGGCCCATGCTCAATCCACTGAGCTACACCAGCTAGGGCTAACAGCAGAGGATTTTGAAGGGAAGTCAATCCAGAATAATGTTGGACCCTTTTATTGGCTGAACTGTATTCCCCTGAAAATCATATGATGAAGTCCTAACCTAATATCTCAGAATACGACTGTATTCAGTGATAGGATTTTTAAGTAGGTAATCAAGTTAAACTGGAGTAATTAGGGAGAGCTCTAATCCAATATAATTGGTGTCTTTATTAGAAGAGATAATCTGGAACTGACGTGTACAGAGCGAAGGCCATGTGAGGACACAAGGAAAAGAAAACCACACACAGCTCCGGAGAGAGGTCTCAGAAGAACGCAGCATCTGACATCCTAGCCGCACACCCAGCCTCCAGACTGAGAGAGAGTATGCTTCTGGCAAGCCAGTACCACCCAGACTGTGGTCCTTTATTAGGAACGACTGCCATAACAAACGAATAAATATCATGGCACACTAATAAAAACGTAGATTATACTAAGTGTGTAACAGAATAGTTATATTAAAAGTAAATTCAAAAGTAAGTTTCTTAATCATTAGTTCAATTAAAAAACACAAACATGCGGTTATCTTGGCTTATTTAAATAAACAGAACATTAGGAGAATTTACGTGAATTTTTTGTTTCAGAAACATTTTACCCATCACATTTTATTTTTCTCTGTGATATGTAATTGAGACACATGGTTCAAAATTATGGGGTTTGGTTGTCTTTTGGGTTACTCATACTGTTTTATTCCTTTTGAGTTCCTAGTTGTATAAGTTTGATAAATGATATGCTTACCCTTTACTTGTTCTATGTATTAACCAAACATCGGGGGGCTTTTAAAAGTAAATTGTTCATTTTCCGCTATTAAGAAAGGTAAGATTTATAAAAGAAAAATGCAGATGTCAAACTTTTTTACCATTATGATGAATAAGAAGATTAAAAAAAATTAAAGCTAATAATATAGCTTTCAAAGATATTTAATCCAAGTATTTTTGAGCTTGTTTCCAAATAAAGGGCATATGCATACTTGTCACGATTCACTTAATATTATGGTCATTATAAGAAATTTAATGCAGTTACTTATTTTTAATAAAGAACAAAATTATGTGTTGTGCTAAGTTTAAAATGATAATGTTTGATTTCTTAAATGATTGTTATCTTGAAAACTGTAGCAACATAAATATAGTCAATTTCAAGCATCCAGGAGCTATGTCAAATGCTTAACCATACTTGATAAGGTAAATATAGAATAAGGTGATGGAGAATATTGAAATCATGCCAGCATTTTAGAAATAATAGAAATGATTAAATGATATTTAGATGCCTTATTTATATCATGCTTGTAATATTCCCCTGAGTTTTTAAATTTCTATTAGATTTCTTCCACTTTTCTATACTTCTAAAAATAGTAGAATTTTATTAGTTGTTGAATTACTTTTTTGTTACTGATATTGCTGTTATCATTTTAATTCTAGTAGTTATAGAAAATATTACAATGTGTCTGCATTAAAATGGTAACATTGACATTATTAATATTTCTTCTTATATTTTAGAATACTTAAAGTTGTAAATCAGAAGGTTTTCGCATTTCTGCTTCATCTAAATGGAGTATAGTTTTCCTTAAAATCACAAGAAATAGCAAAACGGAAGCTGTAGTCTGATTTCCTTAATAATATCTTTACAACTCACAGTAGCTCTGTAGTATTCGGTACCCATTTATGGGCAGATATTTTGTATCATATTAGTGAAAGAGTGCATTCCCCTTTTTGAAGTTTATTTAATTATTTTTACATAAACATTTTATTTTGAGATAATTATAGATTTTATGCCGTTATAAGAAATAACTCAGAGTGATGCCTTATAGCATTTACCTAATTTCCCCTAAAATGACACTGTATACAATAAGACAACAAGAGAATTGGCACTGATCCACCTATCTTATTCAACTTTCCCTGCTTCAGTTTTATTTGTGTGTGCGTGTTTGCTTCGTTCTATATAATCTCATCGCATGTGTAGATTTACGTGACCGACATTTCCGTTATCTCAAAGGTTTCTTCCCACTCCGCACATTATCTGCCAAACAGGATCGTGTTCTCCATTTTTATAATTTTTTTCTTTTTAAGAATAGTCAGAGAGACTATTGACTTATTAGAGGGCGGGTCGGTGAGGCTCTGTGGGTTTTCTGTTGTCCAAGGGTCACGGAGACAAGGTGGTCAGTGAACCAGGTTGAACGCTTGCCAGTTAGGTGAGTGGGGTAGCAAGGGGAGGTTGAATGTTGGGAGAAGTCACAAAAGTGTCCTCAGGAAATAAGCCGTAAATAAAAGGAAACATGAAAGGAAATTTTTATTTTGAAATAAGCATGTAAGCAGGACTTTGGGTATCCATGACCCAGACTTAAAAGGATTTGACATCAGATAATAATAAATCGAAAAATTACAGGGGGGTAGTTTAGATGAAGAAAAACATAAAATATTATGGTGAAATATTAATACCAGAAGTATAATTCCTATATACGTTAAAACCAAAAGTGATTCTTAATATTTTGTAAAGATGGTAGCTCATAAGGATGATATTTTAAAAAGAAACACAAATTCTTTGCTACTTCAATCCTTTTTTCTAAAAGTGGAGAAATAAAGTGAATACAGTCTTTATGTCTGGATTGCCTTACGGAACATAGCAGTCATGACAAGTCTATGTTTTTTAATCTGAGAGGGAAGGTAGGAGGGATAATGGGGGAAAAAAGGGGAAGTCTTTCCAGGAACATCTATAAAGGACACCTGGATAAAACCAAAGTGGGAGTAGGATCGAGGGTGGGAGGTGGGGATGGCTGGGGTGGGGGGAGTGATGCAAGGGGGAAAAGGAGACAACTGTACTTGACCAACAATAAAAACAAACAAACAAACAAACAAACAAATTAATTAATTAACTTAAAAAGCAAAAGAAATTGTTCATTACTCCCCACAGTCATAAAACACTTTAAAACCTTATCAGCTGGCAACATATATTAATTCAAAGTTGTGTAAATAATACTTAGGATTTTAGGGTCTTGGGAAATAAAAAATCTCCTTCTCACTGTCCACACAATTGCAAATCTGATATCTCTCCTCAGACATAACGGAGGGTGAACGCCGTGAGGACGGAGGATGAGAGTGACACTGTTGGGGCAGAAATAAGCCAGGAAGCTGTTCATAGACTTCAGAAATTTCATGAAGAAGTGTACTTTTCATAGACTCTATTGCAAAAAAAATCACCAAGGATTTAATAACATCAGAGGTTAGTAATAGAAGGAACATTATAGGAAAATATAAAAACAATAAAATCTTCTACTCTATGAAGTGAACCTTTCCCGATGAAATTAATAGCAAATAATTTGTGAAAATTTCAGTAAAAGAGGAAAAGCACATAAAATTATAATATTTTTTTGTCTTGAAACATGAACAGATTGCTTTTTCTCTTCACCTGCTAAGACGTGAGTTCAGGGCGCTGTTCTGCAAGTCATTTTGCCTTTTGGAATGATCAGAAGGCTGTTTTCTCCACTGTGCTTTGGATATTAGACTCAAATTGGAAGCAAGGGAGAATAAACTTCTCAGAATAGAAAGGTTGATTTTTCAACTATAAATTACTGTGATGCAGTGGTCATATTTTTTTCTATTTGATGATTAGATACGGTGGAAAAAAATTTGGCCCTGGCTGGTGTGGCTCAGAGGATCGAGTGCCATCCTGTGAGCCAAAGAGTTGCCGGTTTGATTCCCAGTCAGGGCACATGCCTGGTTTGAGGGCCAGGTCCTGTTTGGGGGCACAAGGGAGGCAACCACACATTAATGTTTCTCTCCTTCTCTTTCTCTCTCTTTTTCCCTCTCTCTAAACATAAATAAATTTTTTTAAAAAGAAAAATGTTTGGCTTTTTAAAAGATCACATCCATTTACATTATTGCTGCTTCTATCAACAAACAAAATAAATATCTAGTAAGTGTAAAATAATGAACATAAATTTAGAAAAAATCATTTAAAAATAAAATTAATGATTATGGGGTTAAAAACAACTAACACCATATAAAATATTACAACAGAGTACTTTTAAAGGCTTAAAAGTTAAGGTAGTTGTAAAGAACATTAGGTAATGACCTAAACAATAAAATATACTCTGCTTCATTGCTTATGTATTTGTATGACCATATTTTTTAAAGATGTTTCCAAATCCCAAAACATGTTTTAAGAGTGAAGAAAAATGACCATGCGATAGATTGTGTTATCTTAATTGGGTATTAACTAACGGTTCTGGCTGGAAACTTCCTCTTATTCTTAATGAACAGATTGGTTAGAAGCATATATTTCATTGCAATATTTTTTGAAAAGTATCCATTTTTTTTTTCTTGGAGAAACTGTGTCTCTTAAAAGTTAACTATAGTTGTATTCATCCTTATCCTTTTCCCAAACACTCAGATACAATTTATTGTCTTTTTAAAATTTAAAATTTATTTTAGAGAGAAATAAGAGAGAAAGAGAGAGAGAGACATCAATTTGTTGTTCCACTAACTTGTGCATTCATTGGTTGATTCTTGCCTGTGCCCTGATCAGGGATCCAACCCTTGGCTTATTGGGATGACATTCTAACCAACTGAGCTACCCTGTCAGGGCACAATTTATTATTTTTTTATTTCTTCCACCCAGAGTTCTTATCAAGTGCAGCATCCATTTGGAGGAAGGAGTAATCTCTTCGGGCTATTGTCATCTACACTTATGCTAAGTTTTAGGTACACATTGTAAGTATTGTAATCTATCACAAAGAGGAGATCATTTCTGATTAGAATTGTTAAGGAAGCCATAGTAGAATGTAGATTTGATAGAATAGGCCAAAATGACATTTCCATAAAAATGAGGCATAGTAAAACCACAAAAGGGAAGAGGTGATTTGGGGGAAACCAGCCTTATAATTTCAATCAATTTAATAAAAGTGTGATTTAAGCAGTTAAAACACACAAGGATGCAAAGACCAAGTACTTATTTAATACTTATTAAAATCTAGTAAATATGGACTTATTTCTACACATATGCACACATATACACACATTCACATATACACACATGTATACAAATGCATATATTTGAGAACATTGAAAAACAAAATAAATTGGGAGCAGACAAGATGGAAGAATTAACTTTGTATCTGAGAGATGAATGGTATAAAAAGAATACTTAGAGAAGTAAGTCCATATAGGCAGATTATAATGAAAAACATGAAGGTGCTAAGAATTTCTTCTAATAGAAATGAGGCCGTGAAAAGTTTCCTTGACCTAGAAGTCTGTTATACTTTTTGGTCTCCTGCATTGTGTGTGTGTGTTTACAAGAGGCTTGACTATTTAAAGTACTTTTTAATGGGAATTTGTCCCACTGAAAAAGTGAAATTGGTCACCGTCTAAATAACTTATATTTATCCTTAACTTTTAAAAATATTTTATTGTGAATTTCTATACATACAAAATAGTGATACATATGTAATATATGAGTGCTTATATGTGACTATATATTTAAATGATAATAAAAATAAATAAAACTAATACTTGTGTACAAACCACCCACTTAACAATGTAACATTTAAAAATCTGAACAAAATATATACGGTTATGTGTGTGACTGTGAAATGTATTATCTGGGATGATCTAGTTGAATATGGAACTTTGATGCTCCAGGAAAGGAGGATAAATGGATAAATGTTCTACATCAGATAAGAGCAGATGGTATTCAGTGTCCAAACGGATGGGTTGGGTATGGGCAAGCGGATGGATAGTTTGTCTAAGGTATCAGCCAGGAAAAGAGACAAAGTGAGACAAGCAGTCGTGTGTAGATGTGTATATCTGTGGTGGTGGGACTTTGTGGGTTTTCCTATTGATTGCTTGACCTTTTCAGAGAGACAGAAATTCTGATAATCAGCTGAAAGTGCAAATGGTGGGGGTGGGAGCAGCTTGCAAAGGGAGGAAAGGCCTGAAGTGATTGGGCAGAGTGAGAAGTGAAGGGACGAAGGCAAAGGTACAAATGTCTAACATCATCAAGAACACTGAAGTTTGTGGCTAAATTCGTAGTGAGTCCAGTTAGCACAGTTGTTTTCTCCTCCGGCCTTGCTGGCCTGTGTGAAACTTCACAACACATGAGAAGCTGTTTTGCCAAATGAATAGTATAAAACAAGGGCAAGGAAAGCGGGCGTGGGTGTGGTTATTCTGAGCAAGGAATGGGTTGAGAGCACTTTCCAGGTGAAGGAACAACAAAAAGGTGGCAGGATCAAGAAACTGGAAATACAGATGCAGGTGCAGAAACGATTAGAGTCAATATTCTAGAAAAAAATAAGCTAGAAGTATAGGAATTAGTGGAAACAAGAGAATCCCTGTAATTAAGATCAATTAGAAGAATTGCAGAATTGGTGATTTTAAAATACACACACATCCTCACTAACAACAAAACTAATGAATGACCTTAGGAGTGAACATCTGAGGTGCTTTGAGAGCAGGGTAGCTCTTGGAGAATAATTGAGAGACCTCAGGGTATTGGAAATATTTGATGTATACCTTTTTTAAGTCAGTCTAATTAAAACCAGTTATATTGGAGAGAGTGTCCATTGGAAGCTGAAATTCCCATAAATGAAGGAAAATCATCTAGAGTCAGCGAAAGACAGAAGCGGTGAAGTGTTGTGCTGATACACTCTGATAACATGAGATTGAAAACTGAGTGTTTAGGCCAGAGGGGAAAAGACTTGAAAGTGGGTAATGTAAAAACAGTGATTTTTTTTGCTCCAGGCCCAGTGGGAAGGGGGCCATGAAAGAAAAAAAAAAAAAAAAAGTAGCCAGCTGTAAGAGGACCACAGGGAAATCAGTGTCTTCAGGGAAGAGTCAGTGTTTGTCTCACACACACACACACACACACACATAAAAACAAGTTAAAGGAATGGTTAGAGAAGAAGTTAATGAAGCATTTTGGAGAAGACCGACTAGGGATCCCAGAGGATAAAATGAAGTGTTCTCTAGAACTGGGGTACATAAGAAATACAATTAGTATAGACTATATGAGTATTGAGTACAGATATAAAGTATAAATTTCATAACCTATAGTTTCAAGGGATGGATTATTTAAGGGAACCAATAGTGGAAAAAAGGCTAGGAGAAAATACCACAACTTGATAAATAATTATTTGAGAGATAAGGGTACTATAGTTATGAATGCTTTGGAGGAGCAGGAGTGAAAGAAACTATAGTATAAAGGAGGCTGAAGCAAGAGGAAGTTTAAGAAGTCAGTTCTGGTCAACACTGGAAAATGGATAATAATTTACATTATGCGAAGTGAACTAAGCCAGTCAGAGAACGACAAATACCAAATGATGTCACTTATATGTGGAATCTAATGAACAAACTGAACTAACAAGCAAAACAGATACTGACTCATAGAGGGCAGGGTGACAGCCAAGGAATGCAGGGGTTGGAGGGATCAAGCAAAAAGGAAAAAGGACTCATGGACGTGGACGAAAGTGTGGAGACTGCAGAGGTAGGGGATATAAGGGGACTGAGTGATAATGGAAAAATACAATAAAATAAATTTTTGTAAAATTTATTCCTGTTGTATCATCATGCTCTGGGGTTTTTCACTGCGGAGTGCTGGTGACGTTTAAGAGAATAGTTCCCATGGAGGGGTCTGAATGCATCTACCACAGGGGATCTAGTAATTATGGAGGCAAATGCTGGAGAAGTCATGTTCATTGCACTTTTCATGTCGTGTTCCCAGGAACATCAGAGAATATAAAAGAGATGGAAACCATTATGCTCAAGAATAAGGAGCATAAGGTGGTCACCAGTTATGAAGTTGATGCTGATAAGACAAGGAAATAGCAATTTGCAAAAGCATTATTGACACTCAGCATGAGGTGAAAGGAACTTAAATATTTCTGCCCTTTTTTAATTTTTTTGTGGGTAATTTGTTTACCAAAATACTTAATGCAGATTATTCTGAGAGTTTTAACTACATTTTCTGGCCTACAGATAACTAATCTCTTTGTCATTTTTACCCCATAGTTCATAATGTGTTAATGTTATAATTGTTTAACCTAAGGGTAATACAGTTTCCCAAGTTAATTAGTATTTATCGTTACATTGCTTTTGTAGATAATGCAAAATTATTTTAAAAATTAGTTATAAATATGGAAATAGGATGTCAAACTATGCCAATGATGTAGAGACAACTATATGAATAGTTAGAAAGTTATATAACTTAGCAGGTTTTACTGTCTTGAGTTAAATTTCCTGTCTTATTATTCAAAAGAAGCAAGGATGAATTCATCCAAGATGGTTCAAATACCTGATGCTTTTAGCCCTCTATAATTTTCGGATCTGTTTCAATGTAAAGCAAATCTACCATGCGGGTGAACTCAAACTGTAGAAGAAAAATATAGGGGACAATAAGCTACACAACAGAAACCCATGGTTTCAAGTTCTATTTTACACTGGTGAGGGCTGCAGAGAAAGAGATGAGCCATTTCTCAAATACGTTTCCTGCTGTGATGGGACAACCTGGGGTGGATCCACAGGGCACAGAGAGGGATGCTGGGAAGTGTTCTTTACCTGCACTGCTCCCCAGATTATTTATCAGTTAAATAACATGGTAGCTTTGATTTGGTTGCTCTAACTGGATTGGTTTGATAAAAATAGTTTATGCTGTACAATCTTAGATTATTGTGGCCTGACAAACTTCTGCTGTACTTATCTCTTACTTCCTGTGTTATGCAGAATGGATCTTTCTTGTTTAAGGGTTGCTTCTCTAGGGAGACGTCTGGCTTTGATTGTGTATTGAAAGCATGTTGATTTTCTGGGTAACCAGTGTTTAAACTGATTAATAACTTCCTTGCTTGACTGAGGAAGAATGTGCTAATGATTTTAGGAACAGAAAATAAAAAAATTGAATGTTCTATTATATTTTTGACTTAATTAGAGAGAGACTGCTAATTCAAGTGTTTTTTAATCAGTTACTGAGTAATGGATTTGTAGTAAAAAAATAAATTAAAAAGGAAGACAGATAAAGGAAAAGCAAATTTGATTTCATTTTCTTTTTTTCATAGTTCTTTAAATATAGAGTTCTTTTTATTTGTCTTTTCTTTATATACAAAGATCTTGTATATTGGCAAGGTAAGTTAAAATAATTATATTTTCATTGCCTGTAAAAACAACATACTAAGAAGCAGTTATTCTTTCTATGGATTTTCTTTCAAGAAAAGAGAATGTGTGAAGAATCCAGAGAAATGAGAGACTATATTTTGCCCCTCTTTTTACTGCTCTCAGAGATTCAGTGGTACAGCTATCTTAAGTTGGTGTCCTTCTGTTGCTTTTGAAAAGGTATAAGAAAAATATATAAGCCTGATCATAAAAGGGGCTATAGAAATGATAATCAATTTTTAAAAAATTCACCCTAATATTCTAGTACTATGGATTTGTTTTCTTCTACTTAAGGGATGATTAAGCAGTTATTCATGAATAAAAGACATTTAATGAAAGATTTTTTTTGCAGTTTAGCATGAATGAGGGAGATAAACATTTAAAGGATGGATTTCCTAAGGATATACCTACTCTGCTGGAAATGCCAGGCACAGTAACTCATGACTTAATGCCTCTGACTGGAATTTTTTTTTTTTGGCTTATGATTTTGTCAGTCATTTGACTAGGTGGTAAATACAAAGTAATGGTCAAAATCAGATGTTCCCCCAAATTACTGACAAGAAACTTTTAATGCACTACAGTATTTAAAAATTATTATTCTTATGGTAATGTTCCTTTTCTTTATCAAATACAAGTTAGTTGGTTTAATTTTACATAATTTTAATATAAATCTCAATTATTCTTGTTTGTGAATTATATTTTCTATGTTTTATCATTATTCATTATTCAAATTTAAAGTAATTCATCAATTTTGTTTTTGTTGATGATGGTGATATTAAAGAGTGGTAAAATTCAAGGTGTTTAATTTTTTAAAGCAAAGCAAAACTATCTATATGATACCTGAGCAAGAAGAAAATGGTATTCTAGTGATTTTTAAAAGTTCTAGAAAATGTGACTTTTCTAGAAAATGTGACCAAATAACCAAATACTTGGCTTGTCCTGTAGTAGAAATTAAATAGATATTTATGAAACTATCAATAATGTTAATAAAACCAATAAAAATTTAAGAACAATAAATTTATTAAATAGATTTCTTTGGAATTTAAATACAGAAAATAAAAATTTCAGTAGAGTCAAAGTAGAGCTTTTATTAGAATGAAAATGAAAAATTAGATAGACTGAAAGATGAAGATTTAGTCATAGAAAACTATGTATAGTGTTATGAATATAACACAAGATTAATGCATGATATATTTTCCATTTAATGCTAAATCTCCTAAAGTCCTGTTCATGATTATAAGTAAACTTAATTATTGCATTTAATCAATATTAATTTATTCTTTAAGAATTATTAAATTCTTGCTTGTGTTAGACCCAAGCAATTAATTAGGCATGTACCCTGGCATTGGAAACATAATTATTTCTGAGTACAAAGGAAAACATCTAACGTAAAAAGAATAGAATACGGAGATAAGTTGGACAAGAGTGACATATTTCACAAAGCATGGGCCTATATTCTTTCCATCTCCGACTGTTAAAAATCCTACTTTGCAACATGATACTGTAGCTTTTCCTATTAAAATATAAGGTGTATGATTTCTTTTGATCAACACAATATTAACAAATATGATTTAAGAAAAGGGTTGAGAAGCCCTTCAACCCTAGGACTTGTCTTCTTTCTGATCTTAGAACCTTGGGACCAACATGTGAAAAATGCTTGAGCCAGCTTGCTGGAGGGTGAGGGGCACATGGAAGGACACAGACACCCCAACTATGAAATTCATCATCCAGCTGCTAAATAATCCCCCAGCTGCCATGAGCAAGCCCAGAGGAAGGTCAGCAAGGTAGGTCCGGACAACCACCAATGGGATCTAAGACTCTTCCAAAAAAGTAGTTTAAGGCAGGAC
This sequence comes from Trachops cirrhosus, assembly GCA_028533065.1. Classification (NCBI taxonomy): domain Eukaryota; kingdom Metazoa; phylum Chordata; class Mammalia; order Chiroptera; family Phyllostomidae; genus Trachops; species Trachops cirrhosus. The sequence continues at coordinate 179,789,533 of CM052539.1, read as the reverse complement.
ATTTTGGATGACTTGTCTTGGAACAATAGTAGAATGTTTGATGAAAATATCCTATTCTGTTTATTAGATTTTACAGCATTAAGGAAATAATTCAGCTGCCATAAAACTACTTTTTATTTTAAAATGAGTTTATATTCACAGAAAATGTGCAAAAGTAGACCACCATGCGTATGCTCTCCATCTTGCTTACCCTGTAGTTAGCTTATGTAAGCAGAGTAAAACTGACAAAACCGCCAAATTAGAATTGGTGCAATGCTATTAACTATAATAATGATTTTTATCATTTTACCAATTTTTCTGCCACTTCCTTTTTTTATATTTCGGGATTCAGAGTCCCACGCTGCATTCAGGTGTTCTGTTCCTTTAGACTCCAATCTCTGACGGTTCTCCAGTCTTTCCCTGCCATCATACTTTGAAGAGTACTCCTCAGGAGGTCGTGTTACAATTTGGTTTTGTCCGATGCTTTCTTTTTTCAGAATTATACTGAGGTTATTCAGTGTTTCATTAATGTCATGATGTATGGTGGAACCTACTCAGTGCCTCATTAAGGGTTGCATGATACATCTTATTACTTGTGGTATTAAATTGGAATACGTGATTAAGGGGTTGTTCTCCAGATTTTTTCACTTGTTAAGCTCTCAGCCAAATAAAATATTAACATTTAAATGCACCAAAGGCATAGAAGTAGTGGAATATATTTTCTATGAGTGATTTTTATTTAAATATAATTCTAGTTCAAAGTTTATTGCAAAATTTCTCATTTTGATGAAAAAATATAGTAGATAAAACTGTGTGCTTTCAAAAGGATATCCTTGGCAATGTCATTTGTTGGTATTAAAGCATTTCGTATCTTGAATGTACCATTTATCTGCTTATAAATATTTTGTGTGTGTGAGAAATCTTTACACAGTAGTGAAAAGTTAGTACAGTACAGCCTCATTAAGTGAATCTGTGGGGACAGAAACTCAAAATTCCCATTGTCTTACAACAGTATTTCCCAACTTTTTGTTCATTATTACTTCCATTAAAGAAAAAATCAACTTAATTTAAATAGTCTCCATTCACAATGCATAGTTTATGTGTGTCTCTGCTCATGTGACTTATTCTGGGGTCCAGACTGAAGTGGTTGCCCTGATCTATCACATACTGTTGCTGAAGCAGAAAGAAAGAGGGCTGGTAAAATTGCTTGACGACTTTTAAATCATATACTTAGACTGGCATCTGTTACTTCTGCTTACATCCATTGGCCAGAGCAAGTCTAATGACCAACCATTTTCTAATGAGCTGGGAATGCATATTCTTTCGACAAAATATCAATGCATGCCATTATAGTAAAATGAAGTACAGAATCTTATTACAGGAAGGGTGAGCGAACTAATGATTGCAGACAAGGGCACCATCTCCATGAGAGTGGGGACGCTGAAAGCGAACTACCGAGGTCAGCTTCCTAATGTTTTCCTTTGCTTATTGGATGAGCTAGAAAAAGAAATTTAGCTCCTTTATAATTATTTTCCTCCTTTTAAAAATGAGAATGCTAGAATACTAAAAGCACCTATCTCATAAGGCTCTCTTTCTTTCTTTTCTTTTGAGGATTAACTAAGTTAAAATAAGAGAAGCAAGTAGAATACTTCCTGGAACAGGAGAGTGCCATGTATGGGTGTCTGTCAGATAAATACACACTGAACAATTTGCACAGAATTATAATGACTTCTTTTAACAATAATTTCAAAATCTTTTTCTAAAACCCATCAATTATATGTATAGAGTTGTAAACAAAAGAAGGATGTGTTCTCTAGTTTTATTTTATCTAAGTTCCCATATAACCATGCCTGCAGTAATTTCAAAAGCTCTAGGTTAATTTTATTTTCCAAATATTGCTGTTATAATAGAATTGCAACACATGAATTTTATGGTATTTTCATAGTGCTCCATTAACATATTATGCCAAATTTCAAAAACACTTTAGAAACAGAAGCTCCTAAGGAAAGCAAAGCTTTGTATCAGTTTGTAGTAGACATCGCCATGCAAGGATGTTACTCTGGCTCTGACCTCTTTTATGAACTCAGTCAGCTCCTACCTAGCATCTGTCTCCTCTGGAGACACCCTTTATAAACATCACCAAGCTTGAACACATGACTTCTTCCCAGACCTTGACCATGATCCAACGTTCTCTATTCCAGTGAAGAGTACTGTCATCCATTTAGTTGTGCAAGATGAGCTTACCCTAGTCTTTGAGACATGAGGGTCATGTTTTAAATCTCCCTTTTTCTCTTTCCTGGAATTATCTTATCACTAGGGCTTATTATATTTGTTCTTAACTAGGTCAGAATGTATTCATTTCTCTCTCAATTAGGTGAATGCAATATTTAATGACTGGCATCCCTACATCTCCCTTCTTCACATGATATCCATGGACACACATACAAAAACATTTTAAACATGGAAGCCAATGAACCTTTTTACAGACATTCTTAGCCATCTATCTTACCTTTAAATTACTGTTAGTGTGGTCAAAAGTAACAGGACCTGCATCTTCACATTCATTTCCTAATATTCTTCTTCCAGCTCCATCAATGTCAACCACACCTCACAATGTGTGCCAGACCAGGCATAGCAGCTACCAAAACCTTGCCTGAAACAGTCTTCCCACTCTGTTCACTGCTTCCTATAACCCTTAGATCTCACTCCCACCAACCCCTTCTGGAGGCCCCTTCTAAGACCTGCATGGTTAGGTCAAATTCTTTATTACCAGCTATCATATAACCATTAACTTCTTTTCATAGTATTTATTGGAATGATGTTTTATTTTATAAACTTATCTATCTAATTCGTGATTCTACCACCAATTCTAAGCTCTGTGAGTATAAAAGTTTGTTTTTTCTTGTTGACCTTTATTTCTCTACCATCAAGCAGAAGGGTTGTCATATAGTAATCACTTGATAAAGGTAAAACCAATTATTAATCGATAACCAAAGTCTGAAAAGTACTGTTTAAATTAGAACATATTCACAAAAAGAATCAGTAAAGGGTTGTGTGTAGGTTGGCCATTATTAGTGCAATTTGTAACAGAGGCTACTTAAACTTCATTAAATCACTCATTCAGTTGTGCAAGGGAGTGTAAGTGAAGCACATAAAAGGAACAGGCCGCGATAGGATACCTAGACCTATTTGAGCTGCTCCATTTATTGTTTCTTGCTATATTGATCTGACGGTGGGAAAGAAAATTAGTGGAACCGATAGAGACTCAATAAATCTGCTGCTTATGGAGATGGAAACAAGGCATAAAAGGATTTAAGATTTCTAGTGCTAGGCTTTAAAAAGTATGGTGAGATTAGTTTATAAGGAATTTTGTTCTCTGCCATAAATTATGCCAAACTAGTTTTCATATATCTTTTTTAGAGGGTCCAAACAATGACCTAGATATCTGTGGAACATTGTTACATGAAGAAAAGTCTATTTCTTCTTTAAGGTTTTTAATAATAAATAGTACACAGTTACTTTATTAGCATGACTTGTTAAATAGTTGATAATATGTTCTTGACTTTGAACTGGTTTCCACACCCTTGGATCTATAATGAGCTCATTAAAAATCTAATTTTACATTTCTCCTCCCAAAGAAACTTTTCAACTGCAGAAAATCCCATTCAATATGCCACTCCTTTGATTTATATTTTTGGGTCATTCTTTCTCCCCAGGTGCATAAAACTGTGATTGCTTGTCAAAATACTGGAATTTTATTCTAACATGAAGACATATAGATATTTCTAATGAATCTATGGAAGAATATATTAGAATAATTATTAGAAGCTATAGGCTGAAATTATTTAACTGAGTTAATGCGCTGTATCTCTATGTTACTTGGTAATAGAAATAGGCAAAGGCAGTAATAATACATCACATTTGGAAGGTTATGTGCTGCCAAATAGGTATAGAAAAGCAAATAATATGTTTGTTTATACATTATACAGGAAAATATATTACTGTATATGTCATAGAACAAATGGGATATGCAATTTTTAGAAAAGATTACCCCATGAAGGGCTTCAGATATTAGACATTTAGGAGGTTTGGCTGAGCAATTTAACTAAGTCAAAGAGAATGTGCTATGAATAAAACCAAACAAACTAAAAATCCTATAATGGTGAGCTATCTTTTCTTGAAGAGAGAGAACTGCCTCTTCATATCTCCGGAACTGCACTCTAATGTTAGCAAAATGGCTTTGCCAAAGCATGTTGCTAATCATTCAGGGACCTGCATCTGGGAGGTATCAGGGCTGATCCAACATAATGCCCCTCATTCTAAAGTATAAAATGCATGACATGCAGGGACATGGTCTCAGGGTTGAGCGTTCTCTCTGCTAGTTGTTTCAAGTGTAGTTTTGGACAATTTAACTTCACAGTAATTTTTCCCTGTAAAATAAAAAGAAAATCAGTGTATAATATACAGAACTATGAAAAAACAAGATGACGAATATGAAGAATCTGCAGAAATTGTGAGGATCTTTGTAAATCACAACAAGTAGTTATTGCTTGATTTTTACTGTCATTATTTTGTTTCATAATCATTCCAGGATAAATAATTAGATACATGTACAGGGTGGGGCAAAAGTAGGTTTACAGTCAGTTGTATGGAAAATAATATAATAAATAATAAGTAATAATACAAGAATAAACTGTTTTGCATAGTCACAACTGTAAACTTACTTTTGCCCCACCCAGTACATAACCTAATGACAATGAATCAATGCTTATTTTATTATAGCTTTTATATGACTGGCTACGACTTCCATTTTTAAAGTACTGGTGTCACAAAATATGCCACATTATAGATAACAATGAAGTGTTGTGAAGATTATATAAAGTTATAGAACAAATGGTCCACAGTGAACAGTCAAGGGCAACTTACCCCAAGCTTGTTTCTCCCCTGTGTTTTCTATGTGAAGAGTTAAAATATAGTTCTCAGGGGTAAAGAAACTAATTTGCTAAGGGAGTCAGTGGTAAGTCTGAGCCCAAGATTCCTTGGCTTTGACAGCTTTAATTGATTTTATAATTGCACATTTTGCAAAATAATTAAGTTGAAATTACATTTCTATACATAGAATTATGGTAGAGCAAAAACAAGCAAAAGTACTATTATGAGTGCAAATACTAAATCCATTGTTATAAGAACCCATTACTAGACTGAACAACCTAGAAGATGTATTGCAGTTAATAATCACAGCTTCCTTAAGGAAGTGCATTGTCCATAATATGAAAATGAATGAATTTGACATATACATACTACTAAATACTGAAACTAATTGAATTTTTATAAAATATATGTTTAGTACACTGAAAAGCATATAGCAGTCTAAATTTTTCCTGCAGAACTATTAGCAAATACTCATTTACCAGTTCAAAATAATAAGTGACATTTTAATTTTAATGTTATAAATCTAGTAGAAATATAATTAGTAGTCACTTTCAGATTTAAGTATTCTTCATAAAATTAGACCACAAAATGACCATTTCTGAGTTGATTTGTCATGGGCTTGCAATACTGATCTGAAGCAGTTAAAATTATCCCGACATTTTAATACATTAAAAGATTTGCAAGCATTATTTTATCTGAGAAACTATAAAGAATAGCAGTGTGGTCACTTCTAATTCATTTTATAATCAAGGCACTCATCATTGACTTGTAGTAGTCTTTCTTACATCCTTTATATAAATAAGTCACCATGAGTGACTGGCATGAATTGGAGTTTTGCCCACCTTTCTCCTTTGTGGAATTGATCCCAAGGCATCAAAATTGCTTGAAGATATTATACATGAATTTTTACACACTGAATCCTGGGATACCTGGGTTTATGCATTCTCACACTTTCTAAATTCTACAGCAACTTATCCATTATTCTTACCTGACCATCAACAAAAGTTGCTGTTGTTTTATTTACAGTTGAATTGGCATCTTTGCTCATTGTTTTTCAACCTTTTCAGTTGTTTGGCTTCTAAATTATCTTTCTCATTCTCTTCCTTGCCCATTTTATTTCTGAGGACTAGTATTTATTATATGGATAAATAAACTAAGATACTGACATTTATGAAATAATTAGTCAATAAAAATCACTTTCCTAATTATACATTAATTGACTAGAATTAACCTTCTTTTGCACACTGTGGCAGGAGAACAGACTGTGTAACAACATACAAAGTAGATACAGTTACAACTTATGATTAGAGATGAAATGCCTTGGCAATATTTCCAGCTGATAGTGCTAACAGGGATTAAGCATTCTGAGTACTCTTTGGAGATGTCTAAAAGCATCATCCTAAGATGCTTAGTTCTCTGTTAGAAAACTTACATCTAAATTTTATATTCTAAATATGTCCACCAAATTTAATATTTTTTACTTTTTTACTCCAAGCAATACATTTTTCTATTAACATGTCTCCATGATAGGTGCTTTCTCTCATTTGGCTTCTGTATTACATTAATATACAAACAATAAAGCATAAAAAACAAACACATATTGTCAGGTGAATGCATTCATTACATTTACTTTTTACACAATTATTAAAATAATTTGTGGGGCTTATAAAAATTTAGAATATTAGTTTTGACAATGCATAGCATTTACATTTTATTTCTTTGAAGAAATAACCAAATGTTAAATGTGTGTTGACTTTCTTTGCATGTGTATATGTCTGATCTTGATGCAATTGCCAAATTAAGTTGTACTTTTAAAATCTTGTTCAGGAACTTATAAAAATCTTCAGAGCCAGTGAAGACGAAACTGTCTCCTCCATCTGTAGAGGATAAGGAGATGGGGACAGGATGCTCACATGACCTCAGGAAGATACAACATATAAACAGTAACACTTTTCAAGAGTATGTTATCACAAAGACTGAGGAGAACTAGAAATAAATACATTTGTGATACAGTACTGGGGATCATTTTCATGATGGAGAATGTGGCCATCTTGCCTGAGGACTAGACTCACATTTATTACATTTTACTCTCACTGTCCTTTGGGCGGGGGTGACAAGAGAGATGACGGTTGGCTGAGTTCACTGGAAGAAACTACTATGCAAATGTAGGCTACCTTCAAGTACTTAGAACAATGAAATCTACAGTGTTAGTGTGCATATGATTATGTTCATGGAGTAGCCATGTGTGAATTCTCCTCTTCCCTCCCTCATCTCGCCATCGACATCAACACTCCATTGCTCCTGCTCCCATCTCCTGACTCACCAAAATTCGGATAGTCAAGCCTGAACTCATTGTGCCTGGGTAGTTGCATATATTTAACATAATTCAAAGGGTAATAGAAGGAATCCCGGCAGTCCAAAATGGTTCCTCATCGTCAGATTCCAAAAGGTTTTAAATTTGATTAAACAAATTTGGCTTTTCTCCCTTTGTTATTTTAAAATGCACATAATTCTGAGAGGGTAACCTGTATAACAAGTTTGTGTACAAAATGGACCCTGGCCCAGGATGTCACTAAGAAAGGATGCTCTGGAGAAGGGCTTCTGGAGAAATTAGTAGAAGGATGAGAAACTTTGGTTTCCTCACTTTGAGCTGAATGTTCTGTCCCAACTCCTAAACTGTACAAAATAATAAAATTACTTTTTAAGTGAAACTCATTGAGGTGTCATTTGTTAATAAGACTGTATAGGTTTCAAGTGTACAATTTTATGATACATGATCTGTACATTGCATTGTGTGTCCACCATGCAAAGTCAGACCTTCTTCTGTCACTGTTTAGTTGAACTCCTTTACCCTTGACTGCTCACCACCCCCTTCTTTCTGACAACTACTGTACCGTTACCTGTGTCTATGAATTTTTGTCTGTTTTTCTTATTTATTCATTTGTTGCTCTCAGTTTTATATCCCACATGTGAGTGAAATCATATGCTCCTTAATGGACAGAGGACCTGAACAGACACTTCCTTCAAGAATACATGCAAATAACCAACAGATATAAGAAAAGATGCTCAACCACATTTAGCTATTAGGAAAATGGAACTAAAAGCTACAATAAAATACTGCCTCCTACTGTTAGAATGGCTGTTATCATCCAGACAAGTAATAACAAGTGTTGGAGAGGTTGTGGAGAAAAAGGAACCCTCATCGGCTGCCTGGGGGTAGTGGTGTAAACTAATACAGCTGCTGTGGAAAACTGTATGGAGGCTCCTGAAGAAATTAAGAATAGGGTTACCATGTGACCTAACAACCCACTTCTGGGTATCTACTCAAAAAATTTGAAAACATTTGCAAAGAGAGCTGCACCCCTCTGTTCATGGCAGCATAATTAACAGTGGCCAAGACATGGAAACAGCTGAAGCGCCCTTCGATAGATGATTGCATAAAGAGGGTGTGGTTCATATAGACAATGGAACCCCACTCAGCCCCGAGAAAAGATGCAATACTGCCACTGATGACAACATGGATGGATCGTGAGAATATCATGTAAGCAAAATAAGTCAGCAAAAAAGTTAAAATTACTTTTCTAAAATACTGCTCTTAACCAGTTATAAAGAATTATTAACATGAATAGAAGCATCAACATCTTGAATATGTTTCAACAGTGTCAGTCACTTTCTTTCAAACATCTGCTTAAAGTGAGAAAAAATGCAAATTTGAGGTTCACCTTTCCTTTTTCTGGGAAGCACTGGTACCTTAAGGCCAAGCTGACTTGAATAGCTCTGAACACCAAAGTTTCTGTCTCTATTTGGGGGAGACAGCCACAAGGTCTGAACCACCACAAAATACTAAACTTCTGCATCTCAAGAGCTAACCTATTGGCAAACCTCTTGAAGCAAAAAGCAGGCAGAGAGTTTCAGGCAGGCACAAATTAGTAAATCATTTTATTCCCTTTCAGCATCACATCACATCCCCACTCCCCATGCCCATCAGAACTTCCTTTATTGGTGCTGATATTAATCAAGGTTTAGATCCTCTTGAAAGCTGATATTTTGTATGTTATCCAGATTGTATAACTTTTCTCAGAAGCAGCCTTTCTCTGAGCCAAGCTACCGCTTTACATCCAGTATTGCAATTCAGACTTCTACTTAGATGAAAGATTGTTACTCTGGAGAAAGTAAGCTCTAGAGAGTAAGCATGTGGGTTGATTCTAAAAAGGAACTATTCTCATTATTTTTATTCCACCAGAAAAATGCAGGACATCAATACAAGAGGGACACAGTATTTTCAGGGCAAGTCAGAGAAGGAGTGACTTCCCGCAGAGGCAGTAGCTTGAATTAGACATCTCTCAAGAGTTCTATGTTGTTTTTTTACAAAACTTGAATATATCAATAATTTTTAGGAGGATATGTGACTTCACATTTTTTCTATATTGGAAATTGTTAAACCATATGGCAAAGAATTTATTAAATATTAAAATCATGAATTGTGAATGATCTTTCATTGAAATAGTATCATGCCAATAATTTTTACATGATCATCAAATGAAAACTATAATTTTTCACACTGTGGAAAAGAAATAAAATCCATATATCAGTGAAGTCACAATGCCCATAATTTCTGGGATATGTACCATTAATGCAACTTAACAGAGTTAAGTCCTCCCCGCTCAGTTTATAGTTGTCTGGGAAACATATATTTCCATACTTTTCCATGCAAAAGTTGTCATAATATAAGACTAAAATGAAAATAATCCCATTGTCCTCTTTTTTCTTATCCTCCAAAATTAGTGTATTTTTACATCAAACGTTATTTTACATAACTGAACAAATATGATTTCTTTTAGATTTGTACTTACATTTTGTTCCTATTTTTGTTATGTGTTACTTTCCATTTTCTAACTTGTTTTGCCAATATCCCTCATCCAGACAGGTAACTCGAGTTGGAAGCTATGTTTCTCCGTGTGTATATAGTCATAAATAAATGTACCTAAAGGTATACGTATAAATATGTACCCATCCCTAAGGATATTCTTCATGTTTATTTTTGAAAAATGAAATCACCTTCTAAGCACATTTTTAGCATAGAATAGAAGTTAGATGTGGTTAGAATTTTTTTCAGCTTCGTTTACCTCTTTACCTCCAGACCCGAGAGCAGTGTCACAGCATCTCTTTCCAATAGGGTTCAGCACCGACAGAGCATCCGCACGGTCCAATGTGGCGGCACCCGCCACAAGTGGTTACCGAGCCCTTCAAAGACGCCTAAGTAAACTAAAGGGATACATTTATAATTTAATCAGTTTTCGATTTTCTAATTATTTCAAATATAAAATACCACATATTTATAGGCTACAATATAGGACAGTATGGGTCTAGAACATGGGTTCAATAAATATGTATTAAACGTAGAAATCTATTTAATTATTTTGTTTATTTTCAGAGTTAGCTGTAATTAAAAGAACAGTCTAGGTGGATTTTTTGCATTTATTTTTAAATACTGTATAATGTTCGGTGTTCTAATTCTTCCATAACTGTATTTTCTCTTTCACTTTGTGCTTTGCTTACTTATTTTTGAAAGAATAAACTGTTTTAATAAATATATGGTCATGTATAGCTTTAAATACTAGAGCTTTTATGTCTATGGAATAGACTCCTGGGAATGAAGTTATAGGATAAAATCATTCTTTATTTTAATAAGCACAAGGATTGTTGCACAGATTATTTTTTAATAAGATTTTTGGAATGTGCATTTATCCTAACAATGATAGATGCTCTTCTTCTAAATTTTTATATCGTCAAGGATACAGTGATAACTAATTGTGATTTCATCTTCAGTTCCAAACTACTAGAAAGGTTGGATATCTTCATATTTTCGTACATATTAATTTACTCATGTGTAAATAACATTTTCACACCCTTTGCCCATTTCTCTCTTGTGCCGCTTGGTAACTCCTTGCCAATGTGTAGTTTCTTTGTGGGTGTATGTAATATTTATATAAATGCAATCTACTTCTACATAATCTCTTCTCTGTCTCCTATCTAATTATTTCTATTCCAACAGATTACGGATGTGATTGTAGTGTCTTCATAGGGATTCTGATATGAAAGTCATCCCCTCAATTGTCTTCACTTTCAAACAGTAGTGGGTATTTCTTTGCCCATGAAACTGTAGGGACATTTGTGCCTCCGAAAATACTGGTATGATTTTAATTCAATTTAATTATGTTTTATATCTGAGATAGTTATTCATTTTATAGAATTAATATTTTATGATATTAAATCTTTACATTAAAGCATCATGTTTCTATTTCTTGCAAACTTTTTTAATCTACTTTCACATATCAGATCACTCTCATTTTTCATAGTTTGTTCATCACTTAATCAGCTTAAAATCCATGGCTAATTGTTTTAATCAGCCTAATGCATTTAATTTCTGTTTTGTCTCTACCTACTCTGCCATTATCTCATTTCATTATTCCCCTTGGGACAACCGCAAGCCTGATTACGCACACCTCTGCACCTGCTCGCTGGGACCCTGCATCGTCGCTGATAACTGAGGGTTCTCTCTATAAAGGTTTTGACCTCTCGTAAGCAAGACAGTTTTTGACAATCTCAAGTATTTATATAGCATATCTGTATTTTTCTGACTCAGTACTTGCATTCCTGAGTAAAATGTCTCCCTCGGTTACTCAGAGTGAATTTACAATCACCTCCAAGATGAGGTTTCATTTCTGCACTCATGTGCTAACACATTGTCTCTCACACACTCTGCTCCAGAAAAGTGAACTTTTCTGATGGTCTGGAAACATAACAAACCATGCGTGCTTGGCTGTGCCCTCATGCTTGAATAATATTTACCACAATATAAACATTTTTAACTTCCTCAGTTACTTTAATGTTTGCACACATCTTAGTCTGATAAGGCTATTGAGTTTATAAAAGACTTCGGTGGGCAGAATTCTAAGATGTTTCCCAGAATTCTTGCTTCTTGCTGTACACTACTTCTGTTATCTCTTCCCCTTGAATGTGGCCCAGATTTTTTTTTAATCTGGGATCCTTCAATACTTTTGCTTGTTTCTCTCCCTTGTGCTAAGAGATATTGCTAATGTGTGTAAGATGTTTAGCTTTCTATCACCATTTGTAATTTTTTTTTTGTATTTTGTCTTCTCTATTTTAGGATTTACCATTGATTTATAAGTAACATATACAAAATATCTATAATTACTTATTACACCTAGATATACACCTAGATATGTTTGTGTATATATGTGTATATATACATACATATGGATTTTATCTCTACTTGCCTATATATAAGAAAGAAGTAGAAATAGAAGGAGAAAAAGAGAGATAACTACAGAGAGAAAAGTAGGAGAATATAAGTTACAAGTTTAAATAAAGAAGTCAGGTCTGAAATTACAGATGTGAGTCAACTTTTTGTCAGTGTGGAATCATTAATGCATTGTCTCATTGTGGATTTAAATACAGAAGAAAGGCATTCTGATGTCAGATGTTGGAAGTAAGATTGTAGTGACTACTTAGAAGTTAAATATTAACTATTTGTAAAAATTATTACACTGAAAAATATATCAGTATTTACTAGTAAGATATAAACATAAGGCTTTCCCCCTAACAAGTGAAATAAGACAATTAGGATAAGAGTGATTAAGATTTATCTTCTTTGATTGAGTTTTAAGACAATACAAGCCAAAAATAGATTATTTCAATTAATGATGCCTTGGAATAGATGGGCCATCCTAAAATGTGTTTCCCGTCATTCACAAGATAAGAAGGAATGAAAATGTAGTTAGAAGTCTAGGTTCCAGGAAAACAGTCTATATCATTGACCTTTATTTATTGCTTTATTTTTGTAGTATTGAGATATGAAGGTAGAGTGTGAGGATTCCAACTTTTTTGTCACTTTATTTATTAGCTGTGTGACCTTAGGGAAGTTACTTAACCTAAGTTTCAATTCCCTCATCTGGAAAACAGGATACTAAAAAAGTTTTTGTTAAGGTTCCTGTGCTCAAATAGGATAAATTGTGTGGACTTGATAGAACTGATTTGCATAACTCAGTCCAGAAGCATTCTGTGACTGAGTCCAGGGCAGCTAGGTTGCCAGGAGAGAAATGAGTGGCTGGGGACCGAGAGGAGGTGTGATTTGTGGGACAAGTGGAGAGTGGAAACTGGGACACATTTAACTATTTAACTGTTTGTCTTTGAAAGAGTCAGGAAAAAAAGAGGACAGCATTGTAAAATGACATGCAGTGGATACAAACACGCCCAATCATGGAAAAAGTCTCTAATTTTGAATTAAATAGCTATTCTAGGAAAAATATGGAGAAGTTATTTTGGTATTTTTGAATGGGAAAAAATGTGTCATCTGCATCTAAAAGTGATTATTACTGTGTTTTAATGCTCTAGAAACTTATTGAAAAATCAGTTGTTTCTTTTTAAATAGAATGACTAATACAAGCTTTTTTCATACCAGTATACATAGGTAGTTTGAATGAACAAGGTAATGTTTCAAGTATCTTGATTTGTGAGAGCACAAGACATATGCACATTATAATTAAAACCTCAGATCTCAAAAGAAGTAATTTTTCTAAAATGTTGCAATTATTTTGCAAATTAATTACAACTTTTTGATGATTACTACTAATAAAGTCTATTCTCAATAATTTGGAATAATAAGTTTTGAGTGACATATTTCTTATGCTTTGCCATTTAATTTTAACCAGAACACTACCATAACCAAAAATGTTAATGAAAACATGTTTTCAATCTACTTTCAGAGAAAGAGAAAATACATTAACTTAAAAAGTAACAAAGATATAAATCAATAAGCATGACAGTTTTGAAGGACATATTTTTCTTTTGCATGTGAAATGTTTTATATATTAGGACCTATGCACCCCAATGTTCATAGCAGCACAATTTACAATAGCCAAGTGTTGGAAGCAACCTAAATGCTCATCAGTAAATGAGTGGATCAAAAAACTATTGTACGTTTACGTAATGGAATTCTACACAGCATAAAGAAAGAAGGAGCTCCTACCCTTCTCAATAGCATGGATGGAACTGGAGAGTATTATGTTAAGTGAAATAAGCCAGGCAGTGAAAGAAAAATACCATATGGTTCCCTATAAAGGGAATCTGATCAGCAAAACAAATAAGCAAGCAAAATATAACCAGAGACATTGAAATACAGAACAGACTGATGGTAAACAGAGGGGAGTGGGGAGAGGATGTTGTGGGAATTAGGAGGAAGGGTTGCCAAGGAAAATTCACAAAGGGCCCATGGACAAAGCCAAAGAGGGTAGGATGAAGGGTGGGAGGTGGGGGTGGGTGGGGTGGAGGGTGTGGAGGTGGGACAGTAGAGACAACTGTGCTTGAAAAACAACTTTAAAAATTTAAAAAGGAGTGTTAGTGACTAATTTTGTTTAGGAGTGTGGAAAACTGCCTTTGAGGTTTTTCAGTACAACAGCGGCATGGTGACATGGATGCTGTATAAAAATCTCTGTGGAGGCCGGAGGGGTGACATTCCATAGGAGCAAGGGATCAGCAATGGTAGGCCAGTTCCAGAATATTTGGGCCTTCAGGCTGTGGTAAGGGTAGAGACAGGTTTCAATATAATATTAAATATTAAAAAAATTAAAGAGTGCGTGTATGATGTACAATAAGCAATTCCTTTCCTTTTTGTTGTAATCAAATCATTGGGTCAACTGGTAGTTCCATTTTTATTTAGACAAGCTCTAACTGTTATTTGAACACATCTAGTTCATTTTAAATATGGACGGAAGGTAATTAGTCAATAAAATCTATTTGGACTACAATTCTTCATTATCGTGAAATCCATTAGGAAAGTTTAAAATTAAAAAAAAAGGAAATGTAACTTTTTGTCATGAAATAGAAAGGAGTCCACTATTGCTTGACTATAAATAGCCAGTGTCATAGCAGTGTCAAATGCGCTTATTTTCTTTGAAAGTACTTAATGTTAAGAAGACAAATGGGTTCTATCTGTTTTGGGAGCCTTAACTACCACTCAAAAGAAATAAAAAGGCTTCAGTTCAATATGTGTGCCCCAAAGATTCTTATATACCAGTTTAGCAGTAAACATAAAGTCTGCCCAGACTCCAGCCAAAACAGTGACTCAAGTGCATGGGAAGGAGAGCAAAAACAGAATGTATCAAAGAAAAAAATAGAAATAAAAACTGTCTTGTTATAAGCCATGAGATACGATTACATGCAGGTGGACAGCTAGTGTGAAAGAGGCTTCATCACTGGCTACAGCACTTCCTCACGATGAGATCTGTAGCAGGTTATTTACTTTTCCAAGTCACAGTCCATTCGAGTATAAAATAGGCAAAGTACTACTTCCATTGTGAAGTGCTGAGCAGAGCCCTAATTACAGTGCTTAGACAGGGGTGTTATTTCTCTGCTGATACCACGGAGAGAGAAAAGCCTCTTTGCCAATAAGGAACTCGAAATATGTTTCCAGACAAAAGGAGCTACTCACACTAAGGCCCATACTCTGAAACCTGAAATTTGTGGTTCGCTGAAAGTAAGACATCCTTGCTCAACTGATAGGTCTCAGGATGAAAGAAAGCCTTCGTCTGCTTGGGCTATAAAGAGGCTAGTCTAGGATTTCTGGCAATAAGGGTGTTTAGAGCTTCTGGCTATTGAGAGGAAGACGTGTTTTGTCCTCATGGAAGCAGAGGAAGGAGTGAGAGCGCTCGAAGGGTTTGTTGTGTTCTTCAGAGACTAGCTGAAGAAACCGATTAGTTGATCTTTGTACCACGTATCCTGATACTTAGGGAGAACCAAATGGAGAGTGCAGTGTGCACCTGAGCTTGGTAGGGTGTGGTGGAGAGGGGGCGTAGGCAGTTGGTAGAGAGAGGACAGTGATGCCACCTCGAGAGGAATCTGTGTACCGCATTCACTGTCCACGTGGCTGGGTGGGAAGAGGATGAGAAGTTATAGGCCTTGAGTTTAGATTCCTCTTGATTCAAATTAAGCCTTTTATTTTTCCTGTAATTTGTTTGGCTTAATGGAATCAACAGTGACATATAAAATGTTCCTATCTTTATATTCTGTTTTGAATGTATCAAACTGTTTCAAAACGATTGTTCAGGCTCACAAGGACATAGAGAAATAGTTTTAAAGAAAGGCAAAGAAAATAACGCCATTTCAGAGTATTGTTGCTTTTTCTTGTAAAGGTTTTTTTTTTTTTTCATGATTTACCTAGTAGAAGGATAATGTATGGATGGTAGATTTTTTCGTTTTGTTTGTTTGGGTGTGTTTTTTTTCTCCAGTGTAGCCTTTTCTTTTTGTTAAATAACATAGACAAATATTTTATTTTATTTGCCTTCATTATGTGATATCAAAGTAGTACTATTTTTAAATGATATTTTATTTATTTATTTTTAGAGAGGGGAAGGTAGGGAGAAAGAGAGGGAGAGAAGCATCAATGTGTGGTTGCCTCTAGTGTGCCCCTTACTGGGACCTGGCCTGAAACCCAGGCATGTGCCCTGACTGGGAATCGGACCTGAGACCCTTTGGTTCACAGGTTCACACTCAATCCACTGAGCTACACCATGCAGGGCCAAAGAAGTACTATTTTTTAAATAATTTTTATCTGTTAATCATGTAAACTTACTTTTCTGTAAGGTAATGATATTCCTATTGAGAATTGAGACAGGATTCTACCCAGATAGAAAAACTTTGACTTCTAAAACTGCGACAGACCTTGAATATACTTTAGTCCAATAGTTTCCCAACTCTGGCTGGACATTGGAAAAGCCTGTTGAAAGCCCTACATTATGTAGATCTCAGAATTAGCTCCATATGATTCTGATACAGATTGAAGATGGGAAACCAGTGATGTTGGGAGCCGCACTGCCTGGTTTCAGGAGCTGTAACCCTCCCCCCCACCCATGACTAAGGCTGAGTGAGAGACCTTCGTATCATAAGCCACTAAGGAGACAAAGCTTATCTCTCTAGCAGGGGTGCTGCTTCTGCTCCTTTTTCCATAACTGGCCGCCAATGCTTGATCAGTTAGCTAATGAGTGGTAAGATTCCCCAAAGGGGGAACAACCTAAGACAGGCATGATCACATGGAGGCTCCACGGAAGGACTTGAGGGGCTATGGAGAAAGGAGGTGATGGACCTTTGCCCCTTGGCTTTGACAAAGCCTGAGTCCTCAATCTGCCTGCAAGAAGTCTCCTAATTTCTTGGCTATCTTGCCTCCTCTTCCTTGACTTAATCCTGAAACAATAACAGAGGGCGGTGCAACTCTGCTGGAAAGGGCAGGTTCCCCAGGTAATCAGGCCTGAGAAAGAATATGTAAACTTTTGTGAAACCTGCTTTGTTAAGAATGCTCTCAATTAAATGATAAAGGCCCGAAAGGATAGAAACTGTACTGAATAAGCTAAAATAAAAAAATTAAAAAAAAAATTATAAAGGCCCGAGGAAGAAATGACTTTGTTTCCCAACGTTTTGTAGCCTTTTAGCTGACAGACTCTGACTCAGAATAGGCCTTCATAGTTCTTTCTATGTTATCTATTGTTTGATCCTTACTGCGTGACAATGATTAATGAACTTTACCTGTATTCCTGTGCAAATTGAAACCCAATAAAAACATGTCAAGGCAAGTGTTGGGGTGCTTTCCTCTTGAGAGAGTGGCCAGGCCGCTCTGAGGTGCTCTCCCCTTGAGAGGATAATCATGCCGCCCCCTTTCCTCCACAGGACTCGGTAATCCATGTGAATGTCTCATTTCATCCATAATGCCAAGGACACTGAAGGCCAGTGTCTGCGTCATAGTGATATGGTGTATCTTCCATATATGATAGCTTGGGAAACTGAGATTCCCAGTTCAGCTCTCACTTAATGTTACTCAATTAGTTAATAGCACATCTGTAATGAAAGCCATCTCTTCATGAAATAAAGACAGTAGACCTGAGGAAATAAATCATGAATACAAAGCTTGATGGTATGGCTCATGCTTGAAAATAATTGATATTCAAACTAATCTTTTGGTTCTCGTTCCCCAATTAACTGACTGATTCAAATATTCTGGTTCTTTTTCATTAAAGAGTTAATTTTTGTCTTGGTCTGGCACTGTGCAAGTTAGTGGGTGTGTGTAATTACGCAGCATATGGAATAGTTGAATCCATTCTCAGTGTGCTACTTTGTATTCCTTGTAATGCTACTCATTATTCTATTTGACTTTAATTGTGTTCTTAGGTGGATATGTTAAAGATTAATGATGCATTCGGCCAAAATCAAGACTTACAGAGATGTGAAAATTAAAAAAAAATAGAGTAGAAGTCATAACAGTTAAAAATTTTGCCTTTTCTTTTTGGAGGGACCATATCCTGAAGATTTTACGTGAAAAATTTAAGTAGTTATAGACAATCTTTTAGTGGTGTGTTATTATCCTGTATCCTTGCCATAAAGCTGACATTATAACTCTGCCATCCTACTTGGAAATATGCAGTGAGCTGGTGTGCTACGAGAGCCACTATCTGGCTTAATATGTTAGATTTAATTGAGCAGGGCAGGCACATATTTGCACTGCATTAATGGGAAAATATAACTTCCCACTCTGTATAAAATAAGATGTTAGTCTTCTCAGAAAGAAATGTGGGTCTAACTTTCAGGGCCAGACTTTCTTATGCAACTAATGAAAACAAAATACTGACAGACTTTTCTGGTCAAATGGCAGCATAGGTAAAAACAGTGCTGGCTTCCTCCCATGACCTCATCAAAATTACAACTGAACTACAGCACAGCCTTCATAGAGACCCACCCACCTAAGGTCTGGTTGAACAGAAGTCCTATAACTAAGGCTTGAAAGAAGAAGCCACATTGAGACTGGTGGGAGAAGCACAGATGTGGACTGGGATGGTCCCACACCTATGTGTGGCGGTTAAAAACAGGGATGAATATCTTGACTGCAGAGATTCCTGCTGAGAATCCAGGGGGACGCAGCCTCACACCAGGTTTTCTAACCTGGGTTCCAGTGCTGGGAAGAGGAGTTTCCATATCCTCAGACTGTGAAAACCAGCATCGGTTGTGAGTAAGTGAGACAGAGGGTTTCCAGAGTCCCAGGTGTTGCTCCTAAAGGGCCCATGCACAGAATCACTGTTCTGAGCTCCAGAGCTGGGGTGGCAGCATGAAAGGCACTGTGGACATATGAGGAGAAACTGAGTTGTCTGTCTTTAAATTGAGCACTGGAGGGATATCTTTCTCCCAGACAGAAGTACTGGCAGAAGCTAGTTTTCTTATGCTGACACTTTCCCCCTGCTGGCAGAGGCTGGTACCATATCTGAGTCTCCATCAATCTAACACTGTTTGTTCCATCCCAACCCACCTGCATTGCTACCCAAGCTGCTTCCATTGGCTGTTCCATACAAATGGCCTGTTTTGGTTTATTCTTCAGATTTTCCTAAAATCTCTCAAAGATTCACAAACCCCAAATAAACATCATCTGGGCTTGGTGTGCCCAATAGCTCTTGCGAAACAGCCCCAAGCCTGGATATATCAGCAGTCAGCCTTGGTTTACAACTTGGGCTCTCTTCGGTACCTCCAAGCCCAGCACCATCTGAAGATTGCTCTGTAGCTCATGCCAGATGCCCCAGGGAAGGGCATTGGCAGTGGCTGACGTATTTTGGTACCTCCTGGAAGACCCCAGAGCCAACACACCTGGTAGAGAGCTTCACACCATGCCAGAACACCACCCAGCCACCTCTGTGAGTGACACACTCAAGGGGAGACTCAGTGAGCACCCAATCCCTGATGACACACATCCCTATCAGTAAAGTTGGCCCCTGCACAACAGCTCCTCTGTTGTAATCACAGTCAATTCTTGAAACCAATGGGCATGGGAATAAATAAGTCCCTCCCCTTGACATCCAAAAGCTTCAAGGCTCCACTACAACAGGAGGGTGTACAAAGCCTACAGACAGGAAACACTGAGAATGTCTGGCCCTAGTGACAGGGGATGCTGCACCACTGGGTTCTACAAGACACCTACTATATAAGGCCACCCTACCCACACTGGAAGGTGTAGCAGCTTACTTAACACACAGAAACACACACAGGGACAACCAAAGTGAGGAGTCAAATGAACATGTCCCAGATTAAAGACCAGAATAAAACTCCAGAAAGAGAACTAAGCAAAATTGAGATAAGCATTTTACCAGACACATAATTCAAAACACTGGTTATAAGCATGCTCAATGAACATAGGGGGAAAGTGAAATAACTTAATGAGAATTTCAACACAGATATAAGAAACATAAAAATGGAGATAGAAAATACAAAAAAAGTACCAGGCAGAAATAAAGAATACAATAGCTGAAATGAAGAATATTTCTCAAGGAATCTACAGTAGAGCAGATAAAGCAGAGGGTCAAGTCAGTGATTTGGAAGGCAGGTTGCAGAAAACACCCAACCAAAACAGCAAAAGGGGAAAAAATACCAAAAAAAAATGCATAGCCTAAGGGGCCTCTGGGACAACTTTAAGCATATCAACATTCATATCAGAATGTGCCAGAAGAAGAGAGAGAGCAAGGAATTGAAAACCTATTTGAAAAAAAAAATAGTGATGGAAAACTTCCCTAAACTGGTGAAGTAAATAGACCTACAAACCCAGGAAACAGAGTCCTAAACAAGATGAAAGCAAAGAGTCCCTCATCAAGGCACATCAAATTTAAAATGCTGAACATGAAAGAAAAGAGGGAATCCTAAAAGCATGAAAAGAAAGCAGTTACCTACAAGGGAGCTGCCATAAGGCAGTCAGGTGATTTCTCAACAGAAACTTTGCAGGCCAGAGGGATTGGCATGAAAATGACAAAGTGATGAAAAGCAAGGGCCTACAACCAAGAGTACTCTGCTTAGAAAAGCTATCATTCAGAATTAATGGACAGAGAAAGGACTTTCCAGACAAGAAAATGGTAAAGGAGTTCACTGTCACCCAAATAAGATTACGAGAAATGTTAAAGGGTCCACTTTAAGAAGAAGAAGAAAGAAAAAAAGAGGTAACAATATAAATTTTAAAAAAACATCAAGAAACTCATTCTATCAACAATTACTTTAAATGCAAATGGATTAAATGCTCCAATCAAAATACATAACATGGTTGAATGGATAACAAAACAAGATACTTACATATGCTGTCTACAAGAGACTCACTTCAGATTAAAAAACAAAAACACACTGAAAGGGAAGAATAAAAATAGGCATTTCATTAAAATAGAAATTTAATAAAAATGCTGGGGTAACAATACACATATATATACCAAAGACTGTAAGACAAAGAAGGACCAAGCAATTCCAACTCTGGATATTTATCTAAAGGAACCCAAAGTAATAAGTAAAAAAAGACTTACTACTTATGCATCCATATGTTCATTACAACATTATTTACAATAACCAAGATATGGAATCAACTTCAGTGTCTATTAATAGATAAATGGATAAAAATGGTACACATATAAAATGAAATATGACACAGCCATAAAAAAGGAATTGTGACATCTGAAACAGCATGGATGGATCTAGAGAATATTGTGCTAAATGAAATAAGTCAAAGATAAGTGCCATATGAGTCCTCTTATATGTGAAATTTAACAAAAAAAATATACAAGCAAAATAGAAACGAACTCATTTTTATGGTTGCCAGATGGGAAGGGGGCTGGGACGATGGGTGAAAAGGTGAAGGAAGTAAGAAGTGAAAATAGTGAAGGTCCTGTAAAGTATAGCATAAGGAATATATGGTCAATAACATTATAATAACCATGTATGATGCCAGGTGGGTATTACATATATCAGGGTGATCACTTTATAAGTTATATAAATTTCCAATCACTGGGGTATTCACCTGAAACTAATAAAATATTATACATCAACTAAAATAAAAAATTTAAAAGAATTAAAATAAAAACAAAAGCAAAATATTGATAGGTTCTAGGTAGAAATGCAGCTACAATTTAATCAACATATGCAGTATTTAAGAGTGACAAGAGTGGGTCAGCTACCTTCCCCATGGACTAAATAAATAAAGTTGGACTTATAATGATAATTAAAATGACTATGATAATGCTAAAGCCTCTGTAGCAGCAGGGGCAAACATATGTAGCATTGACAGTATGCCAGGGGCTCTTGTAAGCTCTTTCTGCATACCAATTCATTTGATGTTCGGAGAAATTCTATAAAATAGGGACTATTTTATACCTTTTGTGCAGATGATGGCCATGAGACACAATGAGGTTAAGTCACTTCAAGTCACAGGGTTGCTAGTAAGTTGAACATGTGTGACTGAATAAACACATTAGGGCTAAAGGGTCTATAACCTTGTGGATGTGTGCATGTGTGTGCATGTATAGTTTAATTGAGATATGATTCATATATCAAACAATCCACTCATTTACATTGTACAACCCAATAGTCATTAGTTTATTTACCTCCTTGTACAAATAATACCACAATTTTATATTCTTATAAAATATACTTGTATAATAACAACATATCAATTGTCATTTGGATACTGCTTATTTTCAGAAATCAAGCTAATAATTTACATGCATTTATTTTAATTCTTGCATTTATCCCATCCGATAGTTTCCTTTTTTAATTCTTGTCTTTTTGATATTTTCTTGACATACACTATTTTATTTTCTTAAAATAATCATCACAATCATCACCCCCAAAAGATACACCGCACATTTTAGCAGTCACATCTCGTTTCCCCCCAAACCTCTACCAGGGCTGCCCAACCTTTTGACAACTCTGGACCATGCTGTAAGAAGATGAGTTGGCTTAGGACACACATGAAATACACGAAACATTAAAGAAAATGAAAAAATATCATAATGTTTTAAGTAAATTTACAATTTTGGGTTGGTCTGCATCCATAGCCATCTTGGGCCGCACGTGCCCCATGGGCCTTGGGTTAGACACCCCTGCAAGTCTCTGCCTTAGGCAACCACTAATCTACCTTGTGTCTCCATACCTCTGCTTGTTCTGGAGTTTTGTATAAATGGTATGTAGTCTTTTCTGACTGTTTTCTTTTACTTAGCATAATGTTACTGAGATTCATTCATGTTGTGGAATGTCAGTATTTCATTACTTTTTGTTGATGGTTAATATTCCATTGCATAGATATCCATGTTTTATTTATCCATTTATCAGTAGATGAGTATATTTGCACCATTTGCAAATGTTGGCTATATATAACAAATACTGCTGCTACAAATTTTAATGTTATAACCTTTTAGTCTTAACTAAACTGGCTGGAGTTTATATAACATTTAAGTTAAATAGTAGAGTTACTTTTGCTCTACTAGAGTAGTATTTTTCACGAGAACAATACAATTCAAAATTGTAGATGAGTCTACAATATCTAAACAAGTCACCAAAATTTAGTTATTGACTTTCTTCTCTGAAAAAGAGAAATTCTACTTATTAACTTCATAACAGAGTAGTTCTGTCTCTTCAGAACATTGACTAGGTTTATTTATTTGGTTTTCATAAACTTGTACAGAGTCTAGTATTTATTGGATGATCAATAAATCTTTGATGAATGAATAAACAGATATAAAGAAAATACGTTTACTAGCAGTGGCCTGTACTCATCAAGAACAAAAAATATAATTTCATTCTCTTCCAAATGATTGGCCTTTTTGTTTGGGCATTACAGAAGACCCAAAAAGATTCTAGACTAGTCATGGAAACTACTTCCATCATATACAAATGATATTATCTTGCCATCATGTTCTTTTCCTCCAGTAAGTGCTTTGTCAGCTCTCTGAGGACATATATTTGAATTTCTTCTGTCTTTTGGATAAAATGTGATCTTGTGCTTGTCACTGAGAGGGCTATAGTGCTCCAGACAGTCCTCCAAATGGGAATTACGACTCAAGAGGCTTATCCAACTCCTTAGCAAATTATCATTGCCAGGCAAATTATTAGAAACCCCAGTTGAACCTGGGATCTATCTAAGTGTCCAAAATCCAGTATATTATGTCTATGAGTTTTTTTTTTACTCTAGATGCTCACTGAGCTTTAGTCTTTTATCTGTAACCCACAATTACGCCCTTATAAGGAGAAACATCACCATGGTTCCGGATTTGTATTTCAGTTTCCTGCTACAACATTTTTTATTGGTAACCCAGATCCCTGGGACCTGTGATAACCTACTAGACTTCAGTGGACACATGATATGTCCTCTAACAAACTATGTTTGTCTTCATCTCTGGGGAGTCTGGCTGCCATTCTTGCAGTCTAAAAATGACTAGACAAAGTTGTCACACCCTTGCACCTGGTGCTTGAGAGGGGCATAGTCTGTACTTGCATTAACTACTTTTTAAAATCTGGCGCTGCACGCCCTGGATGAATTGTTTCTCCCTAGTGTTACACAACTGAGATTCCACCATGCTTCTCAGCTGGATCAGTAAAAATTAAACTTGACTGTTTTACAGTCTTCATTATTTTCTAATTGAATGGATGGAAGGAAGACTCACTCATGTTTGTGAGGCTGTTTCAAAATATATTTTATACTTCATATGCTCATAAATAGGCATTCCTCAAAATTAGCTAGCTGGAATTTTAGGCTAATTTACAATATCACCAATGAGCATACTTATTAGCTTATATACTTGACATTTTAAGAAAATAAAATAGTGTATGTCAAGAAAATATCAAAAAGACAAGAATTAAAAAAGGAAACTATCGGATGGGATAAATGCAAGAATTAAATGCATGTAAATTATTAGCTCAATTTCTGAAAATAAGCAGTATCCAAATGACAATTGATATGTTGTTATTATACAAGTATATTTTATTAAAATATAATCATAGTGCTGCTTTCGGACAATATTATTCAATAAAAAGAGTGTCAAAGACTACACCAGAATGTAAGGCCATACCACCCTGAATGTGCCTGATCTCAGAAGCTCAGAATGTCAAGTGATTATGTTTTACCTAAAACTCTTTATTCATTTTTATAAATATCTACTCACCACCCCTTATGTGCAGACCCTTTCTTGGTTCAAGTAAGAAAAATATAAACAGTATTTATTTTGTGATTTGGACATGATGTTCTAGGTGGTGGTGTTCTCTAGTTTTCTTTCCTGCAATCTGTAAGGTATAGAACCTACCCTCTTCAGCAAAATTTTAATTAAGGACTAATTTACTCACCTTGTTCAAAGTTCTGTGAGTCACACACATACTCAATAAACTTTAAATCTATTTGGTGATACCATGTTAATATAATCTTAATAAAATTATAGATAAGGAAAAACTAAGGCAAACAGGAGGGAGTTCTATGGAAAATAAAAAAACAATTTCTAAGCACTGGTATTTTTCAGAATGCATCTCACAGATTTTGTTGTTGTTATGAAGCAGCATAGTACCAAAATATGCTGCCAATGTTTGAAAAGCCGCTATGCAGATACATACTGAACTAATGGTACAGAAGATTTGTTTTTCACTGTACACACTTTGTTCTCCTTGGCTGTTAAGTGGTGCCAAAACTCCAGAGTTGTACATTTTTCAAATAAATTGACAGAGTTATTGTGGCAATGAAATTTGACAAAACAACACATTCATTTCTTTACTGATTTGAGTTGCATTGTTGTGCTGTCTATTTCATTTTCTTGAAGTTTTTCACTGAGTCAGTAAAATGATAAAGTCAATATAAATAACTAAATAAAGATGATTTAGTACATTCAAAAGAGCTAGAAATATAGTATCATACAAAAGTGTTTTTTTTCTTTCAAGACAGAGATGACTGTGTTTAAACAAAGCCCCCAAAATGTAAAAGAAAAGCTTTAAAACATTTTAACTTTTTTGTTCAGTACTTTGAGATTTTTTCCTTTTTTTTTAGTTTCTAAATTATTTATTTTAAAGTGAAGTAGACTCGACCTCCCATACATTCTCTGAATGTTAAGAAAAACTTTTGCCACATGATTACAAAGTCACTTTAGGACTAATAGCTTCATGATCTGAGAGTCTAATATCTCACAAGGAGGTAGCTTTTACTGTTTTATTATGTGATGAATTAAAACTTCTATTTTGCCCTTCAGATCTATGCTCTAAACTGTGATAAAGCTAAGCAAATTTATTTGTTTATAATTGAATGTCAGATATAGTTTCAAGCACTGGAAATTAATCAGTGAACCAATTAGACAAACAAAATCCTATTCTTATGGAATAGAAATCTTGTTCTAGAGGAAGAAAGAACATCAATAGGGGAAACAAGTTCAATGAGTATTATTGGTATTACTAAGTAGAAAAGAATTTATTTCTTTTAGTAGAAAAGAGTAGAAATATTTCTAAGTAGAAAAGAAAACAGAGATCAGGACTACAGGGGTGTGTATGTGTGTAAAGGCAATTTTGACAGTGTTGCCATAGAATGTCACACTAAGATGATGACATTTGACTTAAGCCCATCAGGAGGTGAGGCGCAGACTCACATAGATATCTCAAAGACAATTTCTGGACACAGGAAACAGCAAAGATAAAAACTCTGCAGGAGGGAAATGACTCCCTCTACTTCCTGCTGGTCCCTCTGAATATTTAAGGACCCTCCAGTTTACCTATGTTTTTTTTTAATTGAACTACCTTTATTTGTCTGTAACAAGATTTACATATTCTTTAACCATGATACAACATCTGTCTTATGAATAATGTCTACTTTATGTCCACCATCTTTCTGCACATTTTCATGTGATGGGTTTTAGACCAACTAAGGAAATAACTGAAATAAATCAGTGAATGTTTCATATGTCATGTATGTGTTTGTGTGTTTAAGTACATTCTGTCATTGCTAAAAACTGTTGCATATTCATTTTCTCCTTTTCTATTTCTATCACTCATCCTTTCTCTCCTTGATTGTCCCTCTCTTACCTCAAATGGAGACATTCCATTTTTAATTTTCCCAGTCTTCTTATTCTTCCTGGAGTGGTTGCATAGATGTCTAGAATGTGCATTCAGTGACAAGATGCATTCTGCCTTTATCCCTCACAATCTCACATCATTTGACACCTAGTAGCTCATTTGAAATTGCTAACATATAAACTTCATGTGTGAGTTCTTTGCCTGTGCTTTCTATAAAAGTTAATTAACATCATTCAGTAAGGCGTAGGTTAATGAAATGCAATCTCTGTTTCTTTTAAGTAAAAAAAAAATATTCATGTTAGTCCCAATAGTCAATAATATATATTCTAAAAATAATATATTAAACAAGTTCAAAAATGTGAACATAAAATAACACTATTAATTAAGCCAGCATAACAGATGTAAGCAAGAAGTAGTCCAGAAAAAGCAAGACTTAGGATCACTCTAGTCATAAACAGGATTTAAACAAAGCTGCATAGCAGAATGGCCGAGATCTGAAGCTTAGAGCTTAGAGAAAACTCACTTCTGCTCCAGTTTTGCACCAGCCAGATGTGGGATATTGGGGATTTCTCTTGATCTGCTGAGCCTGTGTCTCTTCATTTGCAATTATGATAAATACTAGTGATTATTGGAGTGATCAGTAAAACATGTGAATCATTTAGCTCAGTGCCTTATAAATATTGTCATAAGGTCATATGACAATTCATATTGTCAAATGACAATATGACAATATGTCTTATGTCATAAGGTCATAAGGTCATTTGACAATTCATATTGTATAATGACAATGAATATTGTCATTTATCATCAAATAAGGTCATAAGTTAAATGTTCCATGACTCTCTTTACATTTAAAAACAAGTGCATTATTTAAATTAGTAAAACTCTTAAATAAAAATGCTTATAACACTTTCAGTAAAGTAGGTTTTAACTGGCTACTCAAACAGGCTTATATGTAAATAAAATTGAGTTTGATCTTGATGTTTAAAATGTATTTAAAAATTCAGTTTCTTAAGAACTATTAATAATAGAAAATATTTCTATCATGTTTAATCTGTGTCAGATCATGTTTAAAGTTCTTTGTATGTATTTAATCCTTTAATTTTCTATACAACACACTGTCTGATGTTAGGAACCTAAATTTCTATGATGTAAGGCAGTCTTTTATTTTCTATGTCCAGTTATTAAAACCATGACTGCTGAAAGAGGATGTTGCTGCTGTTAATTTGTACCAGGAGAATTCCAGTTGCAGCACAGATTCTAATATAAAGGCCATTGATATAATCATGCAATACAAGATATAATTAACATAATACAATACTATAATAACTATTTCAATAAAAATTTTGTTAATTAATTTTTTCACTAGAAATCATTAAATGGATGCTAGAAACTGCCTTGTAAGGTTGAAAAATGGAGCTTGGGTACACATAAGTGACATGATAACACAATTACAAGATAGCATGATAAGAGCTCAGGTGGTGGCCTTACACCTGAGAGGAGCCTCCCGCACCTGAAGTGTGTTCCATTGCACACACAAATCAGAGCTAATCTCAGAGAAGTGCCATTGCAGTGCACACACTTAATTGTTACTATACTCCTTTTTTATGGTCTGAGTATTCCTGTAGAGGAATAATTCTGATTAGTAAATCTTGTAAAAGATATAACAAAATCGGCTTTCAGTAATATTAACATGAATAAATTGGATCTAACAGTACAGACAATACTGATAACATTTAAAATATATAGAATTTATCAATGGAATCACCAATTAGCTCAAATCTGTTCAATGGTTTAAGAATAAAGCTGCAGCCCTGGCTGGTGTGGCTCAGCGCACTGAGTGCTGACCTGTGAACCAAAGGGTCACCGCTTCACTTCCCAGTTGCCTGGGTTGTGGGTCACATCCCCATTAGGGGACGCTTGAGAGGCAACTACACATTAATGCTTCTTTCCCTCTCTTTCTCCCTTTCTTCCTCTCTATCTAAAAATAAATAAAATAAAATCTTTTAAAAATAAAAACAAAGCTGCAAATATGGAATCTGTGCTACAAAATTATTAAGATTGCAGATAATTGAATTTAGGTATACTTGCTAATCAAACCTCTCAGTTTGCACTCATGGAAAATGATAAAGATGAATAAGAGAGATGACTCTGCCAAACTTGCAACAGAAGAGGCTCTGTTTAATGTATTAGAATTATTTGCTTTCCATCTTCCAAACCAAATGTAAACAACCTGAGAGCACAGTTCATATTTCCTGTTCAAGGGTGTTATCCCTAACTTCTTGTATGTTGCCTGGTTTATGTTGTAATTGCAAATATCCTCCAACTTTTAGGAGAATCCTGAGATCATGTGACCAAAATGAAAAATAACACTTGCGGAAAACATCATGTACCTGTGCTCAATTCCAGAGATAAGCTCCAACTCTGTGGAGAATAGCAAAGATCATCAGTATGCCAACCGCAGAAACAAACATTGAAACAGTTCTGTCCATTATATCTCACAGAGGGTCATGGAAAACGAAACAGTCAAGCAGTGGGTGAAACACTGCTTTTCTCAGCCAGCAAAGCTCAGTAGTGGGTGTTGGTCCCAGGCGCCAGCAGGTCTTCCTGGAAGGGAATAACTATGCACTCCCCTTTCATGCTGTAGCGAAAGGCAACTGTCCCCTTCCTAGGAAGGGCGACTACAGCAGAGGGTTGGCCACATGGCGTAAGATCACATGCTTATGTAAAACAAAAGAAAACTCACTGAGCTTGAAACAAGAAAGGTGTTTTCACACAAGATGACAAGCCTTGCATATCTGAGGTGGCCTCTCCATCTCGTGATGTGGGAGTGTTGCAGACCCAAGGCCCATCCTTATGCAGCCAAGTGAGTGGTCGAAAGACTGTGTCCATTAGACTACCTGTGCCTGTACCAGCAGCAGCAAAGCAATTGTTTTGTTAAGCTGGAAGTAGGGATATTGCTGAATACATGGTGTTCATTCATTTCCAATATTATTTTAAAAACTAACATTTTTGAGAATAATAAAAATATCATGATGAACTAGAAGCACAACTAGAAAGGGAAACAAAATCTTATCCGGTGACCAAAAGATTTTTCAGTTTGCAGATCTACAAATCAAGTTATTTAATGCATTTGACTGTAGCAACTTAGTAGAAAGGAATAATTAGCTTCTTGGTTAAAGCATTAGCTATAAACCTTAAACATGCCCATCATCTGCTTCAACTTATTAAAAAACATATTAATGAGAGGCCACATCACTACATAACTTATATCTTATTGTAGCAATTCCTAAATGAGGTGGGAAACATTTCATAATTTGACGGAGGTTTCTGCTTTAAATACAGGCCTATTGTTTTAGACATTTTCCAGTTGAGACACTTGGAACTGGGTGATAGAGACTATATGTTAAAACTCTGTTGGAGCTCTGTATGTGTGCTGATGAAGAAAGATAGAGATATTGCACAGACAAGGTCTGTGGTATCATTTAGTCTTTATTTCTCCAGGTAATAATTATCAATGCTATGGCACTTGTAATTAAATTCAAAGACCACTGGGAGTCATAATCCATTTAATTACAAACTGGGGAAATGGAGCATAAGAGATGAGCTCATCCAGATCACCTAGATAAGGCTAAGCAGACGGCAGACTGAGGCCAAAGCTCCCCACACCTCTCATTCTCTGCCCTCATTTCCTTCTCCACGCACAAACTGAGGAACAGTTTGGCATATTTTTAATTGGTTTTACTAATTGAAAATATTAAAAATAATCTTTTAAACTGGCTGTCACTGGAATTGAAAATTAAACTATTCATTGAGAAATGCAGGTAAAACTTGGAAGTTGTATATAATAAGAAATAAATATTCATTATGCTATCAACCTACACTTAATGTTTTGATGAATGTGCTTTTATTCAATTACTTTCTATTAAATTTCATCAGTTTTGAAATATGTAAAATCCATACAACATTATGTTCAACAATGTGTATGAAATAACCCCATAAAGCTGCCTTTTTTTGGTGTTAGAATTATTTTCTCACAGCTGCTTTAGAATGCCCACATAAAAATCTCCTCATTAAATTATATTTCAATAGTTGCAAAGTATGGTTAAGGCCCTCCCAAACAGCTTGATCTTAATTAGAGGACAAAAAAAATGTTCCTAATAATGTCAGCAATTTTCCACGTAGAAAATTAAATGATTATGTTAGAACTTGCTTATTGTTGTTGTCAGTGCAGTGACTGAAACTCGATGGAATTTAGGTTAAAGAAAAAAGGTATTTAATTGCCTTAATATAGCTAAAAGTGGAAGGGACTTTACTGATTTTAGGCACAGATGGAACCAGTGGTTCAGGGTTATTACTCCACTATTCACACCATCTCCCTCTCATGGTTCTTCTTTATGATTTGGTTTCCTTTTCAGATAATCTTCTTCAATATGATAACAAGATAGCCCCCTGGGCCACCTGGCTACATGATTTTAGGGAATGAGAAATATCCTCTATTATTCATCTGAGAACTGATCGCTGTACGCATACAAACAAATCACCTGAGCTAGTGAAAGAAGTCTTAAAAGGCATTAGAATGAACAGTGATTGGGGATCACCCAAGGCTGAGAATAGTAACTTTTGCCATCAGCCTGACTGAAAAAACACTAAGATTAATGGGAAACAAGATGGAATGCATAAAAAAGGATCTTGTCTCAGTAGCGTAATTAGCCCTGGATTTTGTTCCTGTCCTGAATAGCAAATATTAAAAGCAAGACCAGAAAGGATAAAACTATTTCTAAGGAATTAAAGTACTTTCCAAAAAATATCCCAAAATATTTATAAGAAAATTGAAGTAGACAATTCCAACAAAATAATGCTCACTGTATCTTGAAACAAATAAGAAATTATTAGACCTCTGTTTTTAACTCTGATATCTAATAAACAAAGAGTTTGTCACTTCTGTCCATAAAACAAGAAAAAGATGGGAAAACTAGAAATCAACAAATATCCTGTGCCTATCATAGAACCGAGGTCAAAAGGTAAATCAGCCCTGGCTGGTGTAGCTCAGTGGATTGAGCACAGGCCTGCAAAGCAACGGGTTGCCAGTTGGATTCCCAGTCAGGGCACATGGCTAGGTTGCAGGCCAGGTCCCCAGTAGGGGACATATGAGAGGCAACCACACATTGATGTTTCTCTCCCTTTCTTTCTCTCTCCCCCGCTTCTCTAAAAATAAATAAATAAGTAAATCTTTAAAAAAAGGGTAAATCATCTTCCAAATCTGGTGACAGGCGTATCTAAGGAATGCAGCAACTGAGATCTACCCACGTAAGGGAGAAGCCATTAGAGCAATATAATGGTAGGAACACTTAAATGGCAATTCTGATGAATTGTTTCTTTGGACTATTAAGAAAGTGAAACGTGTTTGTGGTCATAGTCCTCAGAGACCCCAAAGTTTAGTTGACTATATCTCTAGAAACCTCTTCAGATTCTCAGGATGAGGATTCAAGAAAGAACCCCTCACAGATCTGACATTAGGAAGAGTGACCTTTATGAAATATGCTCAGAAACATTTGCATGAAAAAAAGCCTAATATACAGGAAAAAAGAACTTTGTATGAGAACAGTTCTGAAATCAGATTTCCTCTGGATTACAGATTCATTAGATTACAGATCAAAATTTTTAAGACACATACTCTCTGAGGAGAAGTAAACAGAAAGTCCCCAAATCAAAACGGAAGGATAAAAGGCAAATTTTATGTGTTCGAGGACTATGGTTAAACATTGCACGCAGTCCAGTCCTTAATGAGATTCACATAAATCACACAAGATGTGATAACATAATTAACATAACTAACGTAATGGAGGACTACTTACACCCGTTTATGTTAGCAGATGTATCACATGCAATTAAATAAAGCTACAATGCAATCCTGAAGTCACAAAATATTACAGTTTGAAGGGACAAAGCAAACATCACAGTCGTACTCAAATATGACACAGATGATTGTATTATAAAAGAATTAAAAAAGACTATGACAATATTTTAATGACTCTAATGTGGAAAAAAAGTGGTCAACATACAAGAACAGATGAGTAAGGCAAGCAGAAATATGAAAACTCTAAGTAAAAATCATTGGATATTACAGAAACCAAATAGTAACAGAAATAAAGATATCTCAGAAAAACTATCAGTAGACTTACTATGGCCAAAGGAAAAATGAGTGACTTGAAATAAATCAACAGAAATTTCACAAACTGAAATAAGAAAAATGATAATATGCAGGAATTCTTGAGACAATATCAAAATGATTGGAACTTATGATTGGAATACCAGCATAAAAAGAGAAGAGGAATATAGCAGGAGAAATATTTGAAATAATAATGGCCATGAACTTTGCACCAGTAAGAACAGATACCAAACCACAGATCCAAGAAGGTAAGAAAGTTCAAATAAAGACAAAGACATATAAATAAATAACCTAGGCATATGATATTCAAACTGTTGAAGAACAAAGAGAAAATCTTGAAAGATGCAAGAAGTCAAAAGTAGAAAATAAAATAGTATTTATACAAGAACAAGGAAAATAATTCAGCAGATGTCTCATCAGAAACTATTTAAGCAAGAAAAAAAGTGAACTCAAATAATATTGTCAAAAGGAAAAAAAAAACCCTGGAGACTATCTACTAAGATTATTACCCCTTAAAAATGTAGGGAAAATGAAGTACTGGCACATAGGAAACTACAGATAAATCTCAAAATAATTAACTGAGTGAAAGAATCCAGACATCTCCACCCACACACACATACCCACACCAGCCAAACAAAGGAGTACATACATATGATTCAATCAATAATCTGTTCTAGGTAATGTAAGCCAATAAATACATAGTGATAGAAAGCAGATCACTGGGTCTGCAAATGGAGTGGAGATTGGAAAGAAACATGAAGAAAGAATCTCAACAGGGCAGAAGGGAAGTTTTGATGTCTGATTAGATCATCAGCTTACCTTTTTTTAATTATACAGATTTTATTTTTAAACAAACTTTGTTCTCATGAGATATATTTCATATCGGTGAGTCTCAAAGTAGGAAAAGAACAATCTATTATTTGAAGTTTTATATATGTGGGCAGTATTTCAGGACAAGAAAAAGGTACACAGTTGAGGATCAAGTCTCACTCAGTTGAGAATCTGTAATATTTTGATATATTTACAAGAAGACCTCTTCCCTACATGGAACTTCTCGACATTAGGAAGCTCTCCAGGCTCTTTTTACCAGGAATTAGAATTTACAATATGAAGTGTTAGCATTTCCTAACTTTAAAGTTTCCCGAAGACATTAACCATCAGTGACTCGATGATGATGGTTGCATGGGTATATACTTATGTCCAATCTTGTCAGATTATACATTTTAAGTGTAGCAGTTTATTTCATATCTATTATATTTGAAGGGAACTGCTTTCAATAATACAGAGACCCAGTTTTACTAAAAGCAAAGCAGCTCCTAACCTTTGGGAGCTGGTCTGGCAATACCAGTGGGGCTTTGGTGTTACTATGAGCTGGCCTGGTGCTGACAGTGAGCTAGTCCTTGGAGTTCACTTGTGGAACAGAAACAATTTCACAGAACATCAATAACAAACAAATCCACTAAGATAGTAATTGATCAAGACACAAATAATAATATTTCATAATCGCATTTGATCGTAGACAAAATTGAAACATTGTTCAAACAACAAAAATTTCCAACTGTCTTTCTTCCTGGCTAATATAAATGATTGCTACTTCTTTATTAATTTAACTTTGCTGTAGTCCTCTCTCCTTCTACAAAACATTAATTAAAATAACCAATCACAGAATAGTCACCAGTTTTGGATACCATGTGATACACATCAAAGGCATTCTTCCTAAAAACACCCCCATGTCATCTAACTAGAGTCTACTTCTTATATTAAGTCCTTTGTAACATGCTCTTAGTGAAATGTCACCCTTGGTTGCACATTGTGTGGAGTTGTAACCAAATGCAGGTCCACTGCCTGACGCCTTGGAGGTCAATACTGGAGACAGGTGTCGGTGTAAAGGAAAGTGGTTTATTCAGATACCGGCCACCTGGAAGATGGTGTCCTGATGTATCAAACCCCTTTTTAACATCTCTGGTCAAGCCAGCAATGCCTATAGGGAGTTAGTGGGAATTCAGATGTAGGAAAATTCCTAGGGAGAACATGGACATATTGTTTCCCTTGGGAGTAAGAGGAGGAGGGACTGAAAAGGGAGTCATGCACCTTCTTTCCAACTCACTCCCTTCATTCTAGTGTT
This sequence comes from Trachops cirrhosus, assembly GCA_028533065.1. Taxonomy (NCBI): domain Eukaryota; kingdom Metazoa; phylum Chordata; class Mammalia; order Chiroptera; family Phyllostomidae; genus Trachops; species Trachops cirrhosus. Next base: position 179,754,428 of record CM052539.1, on the reverse strand, counting down.
ATTGTTCTATTTACATGAACATTTCTCACTTCCCAGGACTCTTGTGGTTTATGGCTGGTGCAAGGGTATCTTGTAGCTGCAACAAAATCTGAAGCACAGAGTTGACATAACCTTGATTACTAGCTGAGAGATTTACAACTTAACATCTCAGGTCAGGCAGAGGCTTTTATAAGGAGGGGAGAGAGGGAAAGTAGAACAAAGAGATCAGGAGGAGGAGTTACGGACATGCTGGCAGCGTCCTTGCAGGTCCAGATATGGACCTTTACGGTCGGTGTGCTTGAGTAGCTGGGACTCTGAGGTCAGACTGTTTCTTAGGTTCACACAGGAACTGAAACTGTTGATTCCAGTAAAGTATATTTAGAAAATAAACTTTTAACATTTAAACTTTAATTTTGCAAGAAAAATCAGGTTAGAGTGAGAAGCTGGGTTTAATATTTACTAAGATTAATAGGCACAGCTTTCTATAAGTGTAGTGCATTCATTCCCTGTTACATGGTCATCACTGTTGCGTGGAGCAATGAACACAATCTGTTTCCTATCGGTTCATCCCTGATGGTCTTTGGCAGGAGGGCATGGGCATTAGTGATGAAGCATTTGGGACACACCTATAATAATTACATATGACCTTTGTAATTCGCATGAGAAATGGACACACGAAAAAAATGGCATTGTAAAATTCTAGAAACTGAACAAAAAACACATATGCAAGTCAAAGTAATGGTCAGATTATTTGGAATTATGAGGTCCTATGTGGTTGCTCATAAAGATGAATCCTTGAAAAAATAGATTGGATCATATTAAATCTTTTCTTGAAGCAAGGAAATGTAGTAGGCCAACTGTATTTTGTAAAACCATGTCTAGTGAAGGGAAAAGAGAAGCAGTAGGTAACATTAGGCTGTCTCTCAAACTCTGTGGTCTAATCAACATCAACAAATATCTGGAGTCAGTCTGGGAACTTCTAAATGCCTATCGATACACAGAGCATCCATCGGTAAAAATTAAAGTCAAATGGATTGTTTGAGTGAAAAAGTAAAGGAAGCAATTCTCAATCCAATAAAAAGAATCGCCTCTTTTGACTGGAACTTTTGTGTTTTGAACTGTATGTTAGAGCTCCACTGCACACATTGTAACCAGGTAGAGACACGCAGGGAAATACGTGTAGGGAGGAACTTGGCACCTGTGGCAGAGAATATGTGAGCCCTCGGGCTGTTGCCAGGAGAGTTTTCAGTGAGCCAAGCCAAAACGAAAGGAGAAGCAGCAGCCTTGGCAGCACGTCTATGGAAGCCAGCAAACGGGATGCAATCTGGCAGCAGAGGGAAGAGCTGCAACAGGTAATTAAGTGGCAGCACAGCTTTGTAATCCTTCTCAAACAAAGGAGATTTAGAGAAAAATCACCCTTTTTGGGATTCTAACTGAAGGAATGCTGTTTCTGCCCACCCACTTATTCATTAAATCTCCCACCCTGACTCTCACAACTAGCCTGTAAACAACTCTATAGGACACAACCCATTCTCTTTCCCTTTTGCTGGAAAAACACACCCACAGAGAGTCCTTTCAGCAATTACAGATCACGTTGATCTGTAGCACAGGTGGAGATTGAATTTAATAGCCTTAGATGATCGTGTCCTAAAATTACTTTGCTGCTGCAGGGCTTTCGATTATTATTTCTTTCCATATGGACCTTATTTGCTCAACTCATGTCGCATTGATTCTAGTGACATTTAGGATATGTGCACTCGATGCTTCATTCTCACAGCCTCCATCAAATCTGTATGCTTTCTGGTAATGCTAGCTATAATTGGCCAACAAAGAGAGACTCTGTGTACATTTCCTGGGTCTTTCTGTCTTCTTCATGTTTACATGCAAAGCAGGGAGACAACAGCTACAAAAAGTACTTTCTCTACAGATTTGATTTCTGCACACAAGAATGAGTGGGAGAGCAAAGGCTATCAAAGTTATACCCTGTAAATGCCCATTTACACATTTTATAATATGCAAGCCCATATGTATGAGATTCTGATATCCTCCCTTCTGTCTGGCACATGATGAAAGGAGAACTTGGCAGATTCTTAGAGAAATAGAAAGTTTCTAATGCTACAGACTTGGGTTGTAAGTACATTTTTTTTCCCATTGAAAACTGAATCATTTGACATATCTCCTCTGTATTTCACTTTTTTGATCTGTGGTGATGAATTTCTAATCTGAACAATATATAAAGTACACATTTTTCTATTGCCATGAAATGCTGTCAAAGCTTTGTAGACTCAGAGACTCACCTACCCTCTACCGTAGGGATTGAAATTTTCACTTTGGTTTAAAGACTCAGCCACTAACTTGAATACATCATCTTTGTGTGTTTTACCTTTCCTTCTAACTCTGCCTTCCTATGTGTACTCTAAGGGAAGGGTAGAGTATTTAGTGATTATCTTAGTTCGTTTGAACTGCTATTATAAATCACCTTAGACTGAACGTCTTAAACAACAATCATTTATTTTTCGTAATTCTGGAGTCTGGAAGTCGAAGATCAGGACGACAGCATGGCTATGTTCTGGTGAGAGCACCCTTCAAGGTTACAGACGGCCAACTTTTCATCTTCAGGCATCAGAAAGAAACAGAGAGCTCTCTGGGGTCCCTTCTGTAAGGGTACTGGCATTCAGTAGGGCTCCACCCTCGTGATCTAGTTACCTTTTCTCAAAGGGTCACCTCCCACAATGATCACAGTGGAGGTTAGGATTTAAACATCCACATTTTGAGAGGATGCATTTACCCATTACAATGATATAAACGGTGAGTGAGTTCAAGTGAATTTACTTATTTTTAACTATTTACACAAATGCTTATCAGTGCTGTGGAAATATAGTTTCCATAATAATATATAAAATACAAATAATATTAATATATTCAATATAAATATAAATAATAGAAATAATAAACAATATAACATAAATATAAATATATTTAATATAAATAACATATAGTTATTATAAATATAAGTAATATATAGTTTATATTATAAATATAAATAATATATAAAATATAAATAATATATAGTTTAATCTAAGCAATATTTTCATTTCATTTCATAAGGAGTTAAAGTCAGTTGCTAGATATGCTTTCAAAGGTAAATTGTAGGGCACACTGCAAACAATACAGATTTGCAATGACATCATTCATAATTTGTAGAAGAAAATTAATAGTTTCTATAACTTATTTTATAGGCCACTGTAAGGTAGTAAATGGGGGGAAATGCCTGATGTCCTATGAAAGATGTGATACACATATATGCGGGTAGCAGTAAGGGTTGCTCAGTGCCGCTGGGCTTGTGTGAACTGACAGCAAACCAGAGTGAGCCCTCTGTGCCTCTGAGCCCGTACCTTTGTCAGTGTTCAGGGAAGTGAGGTGCGTAGCTTTCCTCTAACGTTTTCCCACTAAGGTCTATAGGACAAGCCAGAAAAGCCAGTTGAGGTAGCGATTAACTTATGAAATCATATGGTTTACAATGTGTTTAATTGTCAATCTATGTGGCTTCAGTAAATGTATTTCAGATTGTCTTAAGAAAATTTGTCTAAGTGTAAAAAAAATGCATACAAACTACAAAGGTATGTAGTAAACATAGAGATGTTTTTACTCATCCCAGTTTAGTACTTACTTTCACTATTAAAGTCTATTTAATTATTAAATTCTATACCCTTTAGATATTTAGTGTTTAAAAATACTAATTAAAATAACTATTATATTATTTTACTTTTTATTTTATTATATATACCATTAGGATCTGAGGAAGACCAATATACAGGGTCTGGCACATGTAACACCCCTTTTTTATTACAAAATCTTTTATTAAAAAATCATAAGCATGTAAATCTGTAATATAACAACATCACACTCAAGCACACCATATGACATTTTTGGTGAAATGTTCAAATTAAAACTACAGTTATCACCCCCATATTATTACTCTACCAACCACACTTAAGCAGGTGTTACTTCTGCCAGACCCTGTATACTAATGTCTGTATCCTAATTCATTTTCTAAACTAATAAAAATAAAGTTTGTTTTTTATTTAACTGAATTCATGTGTATATACATATTTATGTTTATCCAAACAAAGCAAAAACACATATTTGCTTCTTTATAAATAAGAGAGATGACCTTATCTATATTTGCAACAATTACAAAGGTCAGTTAATTGAGGGAGCCCAGGATATTCCATAGGCTACACTCATGCAAGTCTTTGATAAAGTTACATTGTAAAACAAGGAAAGCAAGTCAAGCAAAGGTCACAGAATTCTATGTCTTTCACACGCAGATCTCAGAGTCCTTTTTCAGTTACACAGGAGATGCTCCATCTTCCAATGTGATTTACCAAGATAAATGTGAGACTCCTTAGTCTCAAGTGAACAAAAGCACAAGTTAACTACAGTCTTTATGCTTCACTGGTCACCTAGCTAAAACCAGGTACATACTATCATCTACACGCATTGAGTAAATGATGCAAGCAAGCTTATAAAAAAGTGAGTTTTAGACTTTAAGCATCACATCATAAATCACAAACTAAACCACTTCATCTTTATCTTGCAAGAGTCGGTATCGTGTTTCTAGGCGATCCAGTAGAAACATATTAAACAACCAGAGAGAAGCTGCAGATGAGTCCCGTTCTCACACAGTAGCGTGTTGTATCATTCTATGGATTTCTTTGCATATCACATTGATTTACTTCTTTGTAGTAACTGTTTTCTAGTTTCTATATTTGATGCCTTGACTTCTTGAAGCCTTGTTGACTCTGAAGGAACAGCTCTTCTCAGGGTCAGCTGTTAGAGATAGCAAAACGAATTGTCCCTAAGCCAGTCTTTCATATGCAAAACAAGCAATGCAGAGTTCTACCTGCTACCACTGCCCTCGTGAAGCTCCCAGGCTCAGGACCACTGTTTCCTTCCCTAATCATCTCAGACACAGTTCTAGACAAATGGGGAAAGCCCCTATGACCCGGAGCCTGTGGAAATTATTCCACCTAGCCAGTTCTAAGCCTACTTCCCCAGCCTTGCCCATTTCATCCTTAAGAAACCACTTTAAAGACTCATGACCATGCTTTCCCTTCATTCCCTCTGCCTTTGATGGATCCTGATGCTTCCCTGTAAGTGGCTCTCCCTCAATCTCCCCGACACGACTTCTCTTCTGAGGATCTGTGAGTATAACAAGTTAACTTTTAGTGGCAGTCATCTTTGATCTGATGACCTTACCATACTTGAATAATAATAAAAACCTGTATTGTAAAAGACTTCTCTTTAATAACTTAACTGTTAGATTTTTTTGGCTGTATGTGCCATGATTTATTTAGTCAATTCTTTATCAATAGACAATTATATTGACTCAATTTTGTTTTTATTTTTACAAGCACTTCAATGGCGGGTTTCATTTTTCTTAATATCTGGGGCAATAAATCTTAAAGATTTATTCTTAGAATTATATTGAATTTTGTGTTAGATACTGTTTGAAGAATAAGTTTAATTTAAAAAGTATCTGCTAAGATCTTTCTGTCGGCGTAGTGCTAAGGTCTACATAGCCCAATAATTTGTATGACAGTTTTATAATTCAAATTATTCATACTGATGTCAGAGGTGTTTTCCAGGGAGGCAAATAAATTAAACTAAGAAAGTAAATAATAGAAATGAATGATAATAATAATAATAATAAAAACAACAACATTTATCAGGAACATATACAGTGTCAGACATGGCACCGATATTAATAAGAACAAGGCTAACATCGCTATGTGCCAAGCATCATGCTAAGTGTTTTACTTGTATTAACCCAGAAGCACAAGTAAATTATGTGAAGAAGTGGCTCAAATTCTCATGGTCCCAACCCTGCCACACTATTTTCTTTCTCTCAGCCTGCACCTGTGTCCATCTAGTGAGTTCCCTATGATCAGCTGACAGAGGAAAAGAAGTCCAGGACCTGGTTCACAGACTGTTCTGCACAATGCGTGGGAACCACCCCAAAGTGGAGAGTTTCAGCACTGCAGCCTCTTTCTGGGATACCTGGGAAGGACGGCAGTCCTCCTGGTGAGCAGAACTTTGGGCAGTGCACCTCGCTGCTCACTTTGCTTGGAAAGAGAAATCGATGTGTAAATATATACTGACCCATGAGCTGTGGCTAATGATGTGGCAGGATGGTCATAGGCTTGGAAGGAACATGATTGGAAAATTGGTGAGAAGAAAGTCTGAGAAAGAGTTAAATGAATAACCTTCAGACTAGTTTGCATATTTGACGAAGTCTTGGAAGCAGAAATTGCCCATTAGAGGAATCTCACTTTGAGCAGAAGCACCCAGGCATTAGGAGCCCGACAGTCACAGCCACCGTCTGGAAGGTGAGCCAGAGCCAAACATGGCCGCGACTCAAAAGCTGAGTCGGATCCTGAAACAATGCAGCCACTGCCCTCAGGTAACTCTGTGCAGACGGATGGCCGATTATTTCTTGTAGGAAGATCCACTGGCACATCTTCATAGATACCTAGTAAGGTCAATTAACATCTCAAAAAGTGATCTTGTGAGATTTCCATTTTATTTATAGGGAAGAATATTTGCACATAGTATTCCCTTTGACAGTTTAGCGAACCTTTTACTCTGCTGTTTAGGGACTTTGTGTTTTGTTTGTTAAAGCAAAAATCAATGGGCTTCTAGAGGAACCAAAAGTGACCCCTTCCCCAACTTATAATAACTGAAATAGAAAAAAGAAATTATGTTTTGTTCATAACATCTGAAAAGATTGAGGACTTGCAGCAATGGTAATAGCTAGGCAGAAATATCCGCTCATGTGTGAACGTGTTATAAAGAGGAAATTTGGAGAATGACACAGTATTCTCTAAGATCCACGAGCAGAGGTGGTAAAGACACTCATCATTATAAAGTGTCAGCTGTCAGATCTCACAGATGAAGGATAATCTACTGCATTATCATTTATTCTAAATTTAGATGTACTGACAGCTCAGAAAAATCTAGCAAATCGAAGATAGAGATAATATGTATTATCCCTCTCAGGACTTTATGTAATTCAATAGTTGAGAAATTGATCTTTAGTTAAAGAAATAACAATGCAGGTTGTGCTCTAATTAGAGACCAATAATGTTAGAGATGATAATAGTGATGCTTCAAGATTACTTTCATTACACAATTGTAAATTGTGCATTATCTGAGCCACTGGGAAGATTATTGATTTAGAGGCTTCAGTCTCTAAATTTTAAGTTAATTTGGCCAATACATATTACCATAGACATTAACATATTTTAAAAAAAGAAGACATAATATACACTGGCTTTTTTAGTAATATGAGTATGCCAACGAGAGTTGGAAAGATTTGTGATATCAGACTAAATAAAAATTCCCAGGGACCATTATTTTAAAGGGGCCAGAGTACAGATGAATGGCTTCAGAATCTTGCTCCTACAGTGCTTTAAATTAAGATTGCTTGCTAGAGAGGAAATCCTGGGGGCACAGAGATTCTCACTCGTCATTCACTTGTCTTTACCCGATAAACTAAACATGAAAGAATGATTTAATCTAATGTATACTATAGATGTGTTAATTGTATTTATTAAATACTTAACGTATCTCAACTCTAGACTTAATGTAGAATGCAGAAATGTAAATGTCTTGACTCAATGACTCTACTCACACTCTCCTTCAACCATTTCAAAAATAATATTCTTGGACCCTGACTGGCGTAGCTCAGTGGATTGAGCACGGGCTGCAAACCAATCGCAGTTTCGATTCCCAGTCAGGGCACATGCCTGGGTTGCAGACCAGGTCCCCAGTGGGGACCACATGAGAGGCAACCACACATTAATGTTTCTCTCTCTCTCCTTCTCCCTCCCTTCCCCTCTCTAAAAAAAAAAAATAAAAAAAAATAATATTCTTGGCACATCTTGCCTTTTATATTTCACCTTTTTTCTTGTTCCCCACAATTTTTCAATCCTTCTTTGTTATCATAGTCTTTTTTGTTTACTCTTATTCAATATCTACCATCTATTTTGCATCTTAATGAACACTCCAAGTATGAGCATGTATTTTTGAATCAAATATTAGTATGCCATTTTTTTATTTTAAAATCCATGTATTTCACAAATCTTGGTTTAGCAGGAAACTTATCTTTGCTACTAAGATACTTATCCAACAGAGAAATATTGCATTCCTGCTAATTTGAGAAAGAATAAGAATGTGTAAACTTCTCAGTGCTGCCCAGTAAAATATGATACAAGCCACATATGTAATTTAACATCTTGTAGTAGTCATAATTCAAAGTTTAAAATAAAGGAGGAAAAATTTTACAGTTACATATTTTACACATTTTAATACATAAAAATAGCATAACATTAACATGTAATAAATATAAAAGCATTAGTGGGTGATTTTACATTATTTTTGGCTATTTTATTTTGTCTCTTTTTGTTCGATTTTTAAAAATGAAGCACAATAATACATTAGAAAATTTTTAGAAAAAACATGAGGCTCTGCATGACTGTCTTGCCCTAGAGAGATTTATTTCTTTGACGGCATACAGTAGAGACAATTCATCTTAATCCAATTTGCAATTGAGCTAAAGACTAGCTTGCATTTGAATCCGGGAGAAGGCTTATCTACTTCCATTTCTTCCTTACTTCCAAGGAGTGGCCAGCCCTTAGGGCTCCTAACAGAAAAATGCAAATGTTCACCATGGCTCCTCCTGAACCCTGGTGAATCCTGAATTTTAAGTACTGTTTCCCAGCCTAGCAAGACTGTGATAGCTCTCTCACTTTTTCAACATCTAGACTGCCCCTTAAAAACTGGAAAATGAAAAAGAGCTGAATTTAATTTTCTTCTTTGCACTCTGCTTCTAAGATATTTTGTCTTTTAGTGATGATCATCTAATTAGTTCTCTGATGCCTTCAAACAGATATTTAATTCTGTTCTTGGTGGGAGATTTGCTCTCAGAGAATCTAGCCTGTCACAGTCGAAAACTGAAGTCACATGCGCACTGTGGGGTCTGCACATTTGTGTTCGCATATGGGAAAACTCTCTTCAGGTTTTGTTACCTATGTTTTTATTAAAGGCTGCATTCCAGAAACAGCTGGTTAACGTTTCCACCTCTTTACTTCTCACTAATAAAGGCTTAGAGATAATGGTTTACAGTTTTTTTTTCATAGAAATGAATTTTCAAGCGTTGTTCTTTTTGAAATCGGTATCGTGTGAATTAGATTATGATATTTATTATTTTTTTAATTATGAAAGCATTTAAACTACTTGGGTTTTCTATAATATTTAGAGATACACTGTTACGCATTGGATGAACAAGATATAAGCTTTCTAGCAAGATCTTTTTTCTTCACTCTGTAGAATGATCTTTGATACTTGATTAGAATTATAGTCCTATGTACAGTTACAGAATTGAAGATATCTGATTGCATATGGTTGATCTATAAGGATACGTATTCTTACCTCTGTAATATGCCTTGATGCCTTGGGTAAACTTTTCTTCAGGGTGTAGACAGAGATCCTAAAAGTGAGACACAAGTGAGACTCTTTTGAGCAAACAGAACGAGTTGCACAGTCATCGTCTTTCTATAAGGAAGTGAGGCTGTGATTGAAGAGGCACACAGGACTCACCACCCTCCAATCAGTGTTGCTTTCAAATGCTCATAAAAATATTTAACAACTGTGCATGTTCAGTTTGATTAGGTCAGATTTTGAGACACGCCCAAACAAAACATGTTTTTACATACAAAATATAATGTAAGCCCTTAAAATAGGATTGCAAAGTGGCAGAACTTTGGCTGAACTAAAATACCATTGTGGGTGGATGTACATATGTGTGTGCTTATCTGTATGTGCACATGTGTATATGTATATAGCTGCTACCTTAGTTTAGTCTGAATACTACTTGTATTAGTTTCCTAGACTGTTCTAACAAAGTACCACATGATGGGTTGCTTGAAAAGAAAAGAAATGTGTTCTCTCCCAGTTCTGAAAGCTAGATGTTTGAAATCAAGGTGTCAGCAGGATTGATATGATTTGAGAGCTTTGAGGAAGGATCTTTTCCAGGACTTCCTCCTAGCTTCTGGTGATAACCAGCATTCCACGGCATTGCTTGACTTTTAGACACATTACTCTAATCTGTGCCTCCATCTTCATGTTGCAATCTCCCTGCGTCTCTATATCTTCATATGGCCATTTTATAAGGACATCGTTCATATTGGAGCAGGGACATCAAACTCATTTTCACCAGTGGCCATATCAGCCTTCAAAGGGCCGAATGTAACTTTAGGACTGTTTAACTGTAACTACTCCTTAACTAGGGGCAAGCAGATCAGCACTGGTGGAAACAAAGTGCAGGGCCTAATAAAACGAGGTGGAGGGCTTTGTATTCGACACCTTGTGTGCTCACTCTACTGCAGCAGGATCTCATATTAAGTGATGACCTCTGCAGTGACTCTACCTCCAAATAAGGCTACATGCTGAGCACTGAAAGGTTAAACTTCAACATATCTTTTTAGAGGAGGATATAATTCAACTCATAATAGTCATTATGGTATTATTAAAAATAAATTATTTTAAATTTTAAGAAGATCAGGCATATTGTCTGTGTGTTCCTGCCTGCTCCTTAAGATCTCAGTAACTTGGGCTACTATCTTTCTCTCAAATTAAATTAGTAGCATTTAACAAATTTAATTTCTGGAATTAGAGCAGTAGCCATAGAATAACATATTAAATATTATATTAAATAACAGGACTTAATAATATGCTAAATTTTAAATCAAAATGTGACTAAATTGCTTGGTTATTAGAGTTTTCAACAGTGTAGGACATGCGAAATTTTCAGTCCTGAGCTCGATTTAAAGTAGCCACATATTTACTAAAAAACTATATTTTATTTTATTCTGTAAAATGTAATATCTTGATTCATACTACCTATTTTAATAATGATATTTTCAAACGAATTAAATAATGTTTTTACTGAATAAATGCAAAACATTCCTTTGTTATCAATCTCATGTTGTCATATGTTATGATTATGACATTGCATGACAAATAAAAACACATTTAACACAGTAAAACTTTAGGGTAGAAGAAGAAGAAAGAAATTTTTGCCTTTGCAAATAAATGCTCTGAAAACATAACTCTTTCAGCTTCAAAAAGAAATGAATTTACTTTTGCATAAAAGATACACAATTATGATGTTTATGTGATATTTTATTCATTAAAATCTCCAGCGGCTAAATAATTTAACAGATGGAAGTTGCTTTAAAGTGAAAATATTATATGATATTCTATCGTAAACAAGTACAAGGCCATATTCTCACGTGGAATTTAAATATAAGGATAGGATCATGGAATTAAGCAAAAGGCTTAATATGCTAACTAAATTTGTGTAGTGTTTATATTAACATTATTCTTTCTTTCAGTTATGGAGAATAAAACTCACTGAGTCTAATTTTCAAATAAGCCTCAAAAATTGCAATAAATGTGTCTCTCTGGAAAGAAAAACAAAAGTGTCTGTTTTTGTTTGCTTTTTTGTTTGCCTGTGATGATACACAATTAAAATAGATCATATTTATTGAAAAAACCATACAATGGTATCATAAGTAGTTTATTTCTTTATTTCTCAAGATCAGAAAAAACAAACAAATTATTCTACTGTGACCATTCTCATTGGTTCTTATAACTAAGAGAAACAGAACAATTATAGCAAAGCCTGGTTTATAAACAGGCAATAATTTATCATCAAGTCAAAATTGATATGTCATTAAAATAAAATGACATTTGTGATGGTTAATTTTACATGTCAACTTGACTGACCCCAGGGTATCCATATTAAACTTTATTTCTAGATGTGTCATGAGGCTATTTTTAGACTAGATTAACATTTGAATCAGTGGACTAAGCAAATAAATTGCTCTTGTCCTTGTGAGTGTGTATCACCCAATTCATTGAGGCCTGAGTGTATTGAACAAAATGCTGATTGAGCCGGTAGGGGATCACATCTCATCTCCCCTCTCCACCCCAACACACACACACTCAGTCTGGAATTAATACCATTGGAGTTCTTTGTTTTTAGGCCTTCAGACTTGAAGTGAATTACACCACCAGTTTTTCTGGGTTTTCAGCTTGCTTTGGAAACCAGATATTCTCTCTCTCTCTCTCTCTTTCTCTCTCTCTCTCTCTCTCTCTCTCTTACTTCTTCTAACATGCTAATAGTTGGTGAGTAATTTTCTTGGAATGTGGCAAACAAAAGCTAGATTAGAATTTATCGTGAAACAAGTAGACAGATGGAAATAGAAGAAAAGCAGATGGCTTTAAATGATATTTAGAAAGTAAAAATTACAAGATCTAAGATTCATATTCTTACGGGGTAAGGACAAGAATATGCTCACAGGTGACTTCTAGGTTTCTGCTTGATGGTATTAACATTTTATGAGAGACAACAAGGTTTGGCAGGCATTATGAATCTGATTTTACACATGTTTAAATCATCCAAGTAGTGATTACATTCATAAACTATTGGATATGTTGGCTGATGTTCATAAAATAAGCCTGGTCGGGAATAGTTTCAGAAATAATTAGTAGACAGACGATGAAACTGAAGTATTGAGAGAGGACTGCGTGGAAGCAGATATCCTATTTTTAAGCTGATGAGAGGTAATCAGTTGTGGAAAATATAAATATCAAAGGAGAAATGTGATAATTTATAGCTGTGAAGAAGAATGGGTGAGAACTATAACGTAAGTGTAGATACTGGTCTTAAGTAAGATAATGGCTATAGCTTTTTTAAAAAAAATTAGATTTGCATGTTTTGTGGCAAGCAGATAGCTGAAGTGCCTTCTGGTAGCTTCCATTTTCCTGATTTAAGATGTAAATTTATCTGCTGAGAATGAGTAAAGCATGGGAGAATAGGAAGTTAGGGGAGGTAGGCTATGTTCTACAAGCTAAGGACTGCACTAGATACTACGGAGAATTACAAATAATTAAAACATATCGGCTTTTATCCCCAAGGAACTTAAGACATTTAAACATTTGTTAAACTTCTAAAAAGAAATATATACTGATTAAGCAAAGCAGTGAACCAGTTTGATTTGGGTGAATAGAACACTGCAGAATAAGAATAAGGGTATTCTTTGCTCCAAAAACTTATAAGCAAATGGGTGTAACAGATAAAGATATCTCATTGCTTGTAGTTCAGGCTGTTAGAGCAATTTACCATACTCTGGATAGCTTAAAAAATTATTTGCTACAGTTCTGGAGACTGGGAAGTCCACATCTTGGACTGGAGACAGCCAGTCCAAGGCACTGGCTGGCCTGGTGTTAGGTGAGAGGCCTTTCCGGTTTGCAAATGGCAGCCTTCTCCTTCTGTCCTCACATGGCTGAGGTCAGAAAGTGAGTTAGAGAATAAGTCTCCTGCATCAATTCATGAGGACACTAATCCTATTTAAAGCTGTTTCACCTTCATGACTTCATTGCTTACAAAGACCCTGCCTCCTAACACCATCACATTGGAAGTTAACATTGCAACATATGAATTTGGCATGGGGTGGGGCAGGCAGAAGTTTTTTCCCATAGTATAATGAGAGTGAACAGTAACTGTGACTGAATGAAAAAATGACTTATTTTGGAGAGTAAAAGAAAGAATGTGGGTGAGATTTGAATATAAAAGTTCTTAAAAGTTGACAATACATCTTACTTAAAATAAATAACCCATTTTTGATTTCTGAATATAAGAAAATATTGTTTTCAGTATGATGTTAAGTGAATATTGGTCTAGAAGTCATTTGACATATATTTTGGGGGGTGGATCACCAGATATTAAAGCAAAACTTGGAAGACTATCCCAGCAATCAATAGGTGAAGTAATGGATACACATTTTAGAGTGGTAGTAGTGAGGAAAATAGTCTGGGCTTAAACTTGAAATGTATTATGAAGCACATACCAACTTTTGAAATTCATTATGGGAAATTTTAGTGTCAGGATAAATCATTTTGTTTTCTCCTTAGGCCAGTCCAGAAAAGATCTAGAATGGGAAGCCGACCTTTATTAGGAAGGTTATTAAACCACCTGTCTAACTGAGCTGCTATTTCTAATTGCTCTAACTCATGGCAATGAGCTTTGTTTTACTTACTGAAAAATTGATGACAGAAAACATTCAGTTCTGCTCTATAAGAAAGAATATTCAGGACAATTTAGTGGTTATTTCTTTCAGCATATTCTTCACTAACAACACCACAAGAAAATATTATTTAAGGGATGCTAGACTGTTTCGCTGAGAAACATCTAAATAATGGTTTTCTTCATCAAAATTCACTCCTCTTAGTTTAGGCTTCTAATCTCTTTACACTGTATCGTGTTTAAGTCTCAGACTTAAGGGTTATAATCAACTTGGCATAAAAAATATTTTAGAACATCTGTTTCCAGAAGTTAGGTTAAAAATCATTCTAATTTGTGTTAAATTGAGCTATATTCTTTCTCTGTCTGTTTAATGGATTGTGTGTTCTTAGGCGAAGGGTTGTTACTCAACATTGGAATATCTGAAATTGCATAGCATACTTTCTAAAATACACTTCCTAAATTATATTGAAAACGAAACTGTTTATAATTATCAAAAGCATTCTAAGTATTTTGACATATTTGAAACACAAAGTGTTCCATGTTATCCAAAGTGTTTGCTTTTCATTTTTGAAATACCATAAATGAAATAAATGTTTTAAAAAATCTATTAGAACCTCAGTGAATTTAGGAGAAATAAGGAAAATTATCTTACTTTGTAAAAAGAGTATTCAGTATGTTAGTGGGAGAGAGGTATTTTTTCTTTATTACATGTATACACAACCACAACCAAAAACCGAAGCTGTAACACTGTGTTAAACTAAATGGCCATCTAAAAAATTGATATTGCCAGTGTTAAGCCAATAAATATTGTAAAAAACTGGAACCACATATGTCATTTTAGACTTTTAGATTTTGTTGAGAAATCTTTATTTATATTTTATGCAGCTTTTTCTAGGAATCTAACATGTCCTTAAGGCTTTACAGATGACCCAGAAGATATCAAGAAATTGGTTTTATACAGAGTGGAGAAAAAGTAGGTTTTTTAGTTGTGAATACACAAAACAGAGTTCAATTTCATATTTTACTTATTAATTATTGCATTATTTTCCATACAAACAATTGTAAACTTTCTTTTGCCCCACCTTGTGCATTATTATAGCACAACCAAAAATCTTAATAAAACATTTTTTTGCAAAAATTTTTTCATCACTTTTGCTTGAACCCTTCTGAGACAAAACTTTCCTAAGTGAATCACAGTTTAATTAATTTAAAATTGAATTACAGAGAGAACAGAGAGGGAAAGTAAACTCTCTCTTGACTCTTATGAGGACACTGATCTTATTCATGAGGGCTTCATCCTCATTACCTTGTCTAATCCTAGTTAACTCCCAAAGTCTTCATCTCCTAATACCATCAAATTGGTGGGTATAGTTTCAGCATAAGAATTTGGAGGACACAGATATTACGGACATGACAATGCCAGTGCGAAAGGCTGCATCTCCACCTGTGCTTGGTAGGATACCGCTGCGATCCCGTGGGCTGCTGTTGACCTCCGGGCCCACCTCTTACTGCGCGTTTCACATCACTTCCTTTGCTAAGACTGCCGTGTGCCATGGGACCCATTTCCCATGGAATTTGCCGGCTATTTCTGGGAGCACGGCTTCTCATTCTGATGCCTGAATACATTCCTAATCATTCCTAACAAATCCAGAATGTGGGGGGTATGTGTGTTTAGGGGTAAGAAATACGTGGTTAAGTTCCATTCTTCTCTTAGTCATGGTGTGGACCTTAAAACTATGGTGAAAACTAAAATCTTAAAAAAATCAGCTTAAATGTCATGATGCCCTCTCCTCAAATAAATTGTTCTTAAGATTTTTTTGTGTGCTTATTATACATTTATCACTATAGCATGTATAATCTTGGATGGCAATTACTTGTTTTCTTAAATGGAAGAGTCATTTAAGGAATAATTAGACTTTCTCAGAATATTTTTCTTTTTTTAGCTCAAACTGGATCAAATTGTCCAACATTATCTTTTTCTGATCCTTTGTTCAGGCACTCTGAAGCTTAAGCTAATTGCAGACATATCATTAAAGGAAACATGAGGGAAGGAAAAGGGTAAGATAAAAATTTCTCCCACTTTGAATAGGGGGACGCCTAGCGGGTCACGTGAGAATAGGAACTGTGTAGCCTTCCAAGAAGTGGTGAGAACCCAGGGCAAGACACACTTGCTATGTCGGAGTTTCTAACCTGCGCTGGGTTCCCAGTTTAGGCTTAGCAAAAGCAGAAAGATTTGGAATTTCCTAGGGCTTTGTTAATGATAATATCAGAAATGGCTATGATGAAGTGAAAAGTGACAGTTTTTTTCTCTTTTCCCAGCATCATATATACTACCTGACTTTTGACTTCACATCACTTATTACCCAAGAGTGTAGATGGAGCCGAGGCTTTTGTGTTTTGCACAGCTTGATTTGAATTTCAAGTCTGGCTTATTTGCCCCATGAATTGGTCATGTTAACTCTCTGTGGTCCAGATTCTGCCTCAAAATTTCAGCAAGCAAATGCTAAACATAACCACTATTCTGCAACCTGAAACTAATATAAAATAGTATTGGATGTCAACTGGATTTGAAAAATAAAAAAATAAAGGTAACTGTAATTCAAAAAAGAAAAAAAGTTAAACCTAAAAATCAGTTGAACTTTAGCATTTTTATAATTACTGTTCTAATTTTTTCTTTGAATTACTATTTAGTATCCTTAAATTGGCCAATAGAGACCTCAAAACAATCTTTGATTAGCAATTTTTTTGATCCACAAGTTTCTGATTTAATTTTCTTCCTAAATGTATGCAATACAATTTGAGTTACAAATTAAAATCCTGTTAAGTGATATAGAACAAAAATAGAGGATTATATAACTTCTAAAATCAGCAAAATATAACATATAATTAGGTGTGTTTGAAACTACTTGACTTTTGAAAGAAATTGAAAAAATCAAAGTGTAAGAGGAGTTTTAATGAAAGATATTGGAATAGACTGCAAATATATTTCCTTAGTTTTGCTTTCTAGAAAATGGAACAATCAAAATAAGGTCTCATTATATCAGAATTCAGAAGCTAAATGATTAATTCAGTGACATTTTTTCTCACATCATTTAGATAAAGAAGTCCATTAAGTGGAACATTAAAAGCTGATGAATCAAAGAGTGGCATAAAAGAGCAATTAGAAAATAATCAGTTAATGAAGTAAAATGACAGTGGAGAGGTCATCACATGACAGTCACAGAACCAGTGTACTAATGAGAACTGACATTGAGGGATAGAAATGCCTAATACAACGGCTATGATGACTGAAAATATATTAGGTAGATTCAAACAGATAATTGGGTTAAAGTGCCTCCAGGGTGTCAGATATTTTTCTAGTGTTGATTTAGTATTGTCACACACACAAAAAAGGCTTAAATTTAGTCTGCTCTGGAGATGACCTCCAAGCAAATCCTCTCATATTTACACAGCAATCCTCCAAACATCCTGTCCAAGTCACCTATCTGTCACTTAGAAACAGTAGTAGTTAGATTTTGTGACTGTGAACACACAGGGTGCATATGCATAAGGCATTAGGAGAGTTCTCTTACTTTCATTCTTACAGGGTCTATGTGAGCGGAAAAAGTCCAGACTGCCACCAAACGGCTCAGAATGAGGGAGAGAACTAATTTATTGTCAGGATGAAACAAAGAATTTCAAGAGTGAATTGATTTAATTTCCAATATTTCTCCCTTCCCACGCACAGTTTGGCATCAGGAATTAGTCCCAACTCTAAGAAAATTCCTGTGAGAATGTAAACGGTGCAAAAACATAAATAATATGCTTTCTTACATTAAATTACTACCTGTATGATCTTCATAAAAAAGATTGTTTTTGCAAATAAAGTATTTTCAAGAGAAGGTTTAGCTTCACAGAAAAATTGAGCAGACATTAAATTGGTTTCCCAGTAAAAGCCGATAGGTATTGGCTAGCCTTTGGAACTGGAATACTAAAAATGCACCTAATAAATAAATCATGGTGAAAATTTTGCTTTTAAGGGGATGGAATGTCAGTAGTGTGTGGAGATTAGGAACAAGATGTTGAGGGATAGCAGTCCCCTGGACAAACCTCCATTCCCAGTCATTGTGTTTTCTTACAGGAAAATAGGGATATTACAGGCACTTTTCTAGTGGATAGTGAGGCCCTGGGCCTGATGATCCTATAATGGGGTTGATGCCTTGAAGGGCTTCTTTATTTCTAGGGCATTTGTTAGTTCTTGGGAGGATTAGAGGGATCTTGAGAAGGTGTGCCCTGTGGAGAATGCCGATATCAGCTGAAGATTTTCCCCATACTGGGCATGGTAGCTGATCCAGCAGTGACAAATGATCAGTGTCACCAGATTCAGCCACATGTTGTCAACAGTGGAGCAAATAAAAGATGATGAAATGTCATGAACTTTAGCCTTTGTAAGAACTAGATAATAAGGTAATGCTTGTATGTGCTGTTGTATCACTTTTGATGTAATCCATGTCTACACCAACGCTGATTAGAAAAAATAGTTTTTTAAAGGAAAATATTACACCAGTAACACTTACTTCTCTATATCCATGTGTATGTATCTCCAATTATTATTGAGTGAAAGCCATCATCCAGAAGAAAACTATGAATACACAGGGGGAAAATGAATCCTGCCACAATGGCAAGATGTTAATTAAATAAGCACACTGCTCTCAGGTTCAACACAAGCACGTGTCTGCAATGTAAGTGGAAGAAGCATAAGGGCAATTGACCTGGATATTGACTCAAAGGCAACATGCTTTTCACAGGACGCAGATGTAGCTTTCAGCTTCAATGCATTGTGACTATGCATTTTAAGGAAAGGCAATATGAGACAATTTTTCATTTTTTCCTCAGGATCTAATGTATGTATTAAAATGATTTTAAATTGAGAGACAATGCAGTCTTACCAATTACATTGATTATACAATAAACTAACATTGAACACTATTAAACAAGTAAATATACGATGTTTTCATTCCAATGATCTTGTCTTTGTTTCTACAGTTTGTACTGCAGCTATCGAGATTCCGTGCCAGTCACCCCAGGAGGCTAGAGGATGCAATGCAGATGTGCAGAGAACCGGTGCCACAGTGGAAACTAACCAATATGGAAGAGAGATGCTGAGGTATTGCTCTTTCGACTCCTCGCCTACCTCATGCTTTTCTTGATACAGAGAGATCTAATCAGATCACTGGGGAGCAGTGAGGGAGGGGCTATAGTAGGAGGTTGTAAACAAGCTAGCAGTGCACTGGACATTTGTCCTTACCCTTGGGAGGAGACACAGCAGAGGAAGGTGCAGATCTGCCTGTCTAGGACAGGATGGGATTGGCTGAGAAGCTGGCAGCCTCTGGGGTACATGCAATTATGGGATGGAATATTTATCAGAAGAAGGGTGGGGACTTGCTCTCTTGCTCTTCTTCAGGGATGCCTGGATGATTATGCTGCAGCCACCAGATTTTCCCAAATGGCAACATCTTAACCCTGTGGCAGGTTGCCCCATTGATCTGAGAAGTCCAAACAAACCCTTTTCTTAAGTATTGTTACATATATCAAGTGCAGAGGTTCAAGGTCATTTTATTATATAACTAATAAATGCAAATTTGCAGTGTTTTTAATTTTTTTAAAAAAATTAAGGCAGAAGCCTGCCATTCTTCCAAAACTGTGTACCTTTTGCATCTTATGTTGTTTTAGTTTGTAAACTAGTCATATAGAAATAAGGTAATTAAAAAGTAGCAAGGGGAATGATAGGGGAACATTTTAGTCTTAGTTGTTAGGCTTAAGTGACCAATGCTTGTGGAAAGCTGGTATTACCAAATTGTGTAGGTTTTGAATAAAGACTTCTTTCCTTTTTTCATCAAACCCTTGTTTCTGGAATTTTGCCTAGAGGTTGTGGCAGGCAGCAGGAACCCCCTTGCTGTTCGGCAACATTCTCGGAATCTATCTGAAAAATTCAAAACACTTATTGTAAAGATATATGAGGTCTGTCCAGAAGTTACCCAACCATGAACTGTGAAAAATGGAGACATTTACTGAAGAAGATACAAGATACAAGAAACATTGTACACAGGACAATGGTGCCTCGGTCCCCTTCAAAGTGCGTACCTTGAGACCTCACACAGTTCTCCCAGTCTCCATCAGCTGCCCCATTGTATTTTCCTGAACCTCACTGATGGTCTGAAATCTCTTCCCTTTCAAAGGTGATTTTAGCTTTGGGAAAAGCTGTAAGTCACAGTGTGTCAAATCTGGGCTGTAGGTGGGTTGAGTCACCAGGGTTATTTGATTTTTCACCAAAAACCTGCAAGAGTCATGATGTATGAGTGGGCATGTTGTTGTGATGAAGCTGTCAAATCACCAGTTGCTGTGGCCTTCTGAATTATCAGAATAGTTTCCATGGAGGAATGTTGGATGAAGCTTAATGCAAAATTTGATGCAGATTTTTGCTCTACTTGCTCAGTCATTTTGAATGTGACAGCCACACAGTACATAGGCTCACTCAGTGCCATCTACTGCCCTCACTGACTTGTATGTGAGGTCGTCGTGCACATTCTAGCTCATTCCCTTTGGTTGTCAGGTTACATGAATGTTGTGCAAACCATTCTTGTTATATTAACAATGGTTTGATTTTTTCTGGACAGGTCTCATACATGCTCATCACATCACTATTTACAATAACAAAGACACAGAAACCACTAAGTGTTCTTCAAAGGATGATTGGAGAAAGATAGGACATATGTATACAGTGGAATATTTAGTCACAAAAAGATTAAATATTGCCATTTACAACAACATGGATGGATCTTGAGAGTATTATGCTAAGTGAAATAAGTCAGAAGAAAAGGACAAGAGCATGATCTCACTGATATGCTTTATATAAAACAAAATGGAAAACAAACAAACAAAACAAACATAGATATAAAGAACAGAATGGTGGTTACTGAAATTTACTTTGATGTATGTTTCTTCCTCTGCATTTTTATTATTTTTATTAAGTATTTTCACAAATGTTGCCATAAAGAAGATTTGACCACATCTTTTGTTTGTTCACTTACATTTTCAGCTTTGGGGATTGTTGCTATATTTGCCAGATAAAATGAGCATCAAAAATACTACTCTTTTTAAATCATGAAAGCTTAATGAAGCAGTTTTCTTGCTTCTAGGACCATGAAATTATCTATAAGCACTACAAAGTAATTCTAGAGATACTCTAGTAAGATCCTGTTAAGAAATAAGCATCGTAAGAACCTTACAGTTGAGTGACTTAGTTACTTCTTTTCCCTATATTAACACATGCCTTATTTTATTTCCAGATGAAGTTCCTCAAAAAACCACACAAGATTGTATGTTCTTTATCTATATACTTTTCAGAGCTTAGCATACCACAGACTTTTAGAGCAGTGGATAAGCATATTACATTGAATTAAAACAATTTTAAGTAAAAAACTCATTGCTTTCTCTCCACACATGCAGTTGTGAAATTTTCTAATATTCTTTCTATAATTTCTTAAGAGTATTCATAATATAAGATAATTTAGGAATATTTATTCATACTTATAGTTTCCATTTAGCTAATCATAAGATACTCAATTCTGCAATAATCAATCTTTAGTTCCATTATTTATCACTTTTTATTTAATAACATTAAATTAGACAATCTGGCTATCCATCTTAGGAAGACAATAGCAAGGCATTCATTCTACCTATAGGTTATGGAGAAGAAAGAATCATGAAGGAATCCCTGTACACAGCCCCATTCTAATACTGGATTGAAAATATTTCCTTCACAGGAATACTTCATGATAAAAATGAAAAGTGACATAGCCAACCATTCAGCTGAAAATTAATGACACTCAATGACCTTGTCAACTAGCAACGTTTGATGTTAATCATTTTAAGCATACCATATTTTATTATAAATTGTCAAATTTAAATCATTTTTAGAGGATTCATAAAATTCATTAAAATTCATAAGAGGTCCTAAGAAATATTAGATTAAAATACAAAGGTGAATGATAAAATACATATTTCTTATAATATTTGAATAATTTATATCATTTTATAAATTAGCATGGTGTTCCTGTACTCTTTCAACATATTTTAGTCAAATATTTATTTGTCAATTAAACATAAATTATGATAATAATAAATTTAAAAAAATAGTATATTATCCTTTTCCTAAATTGGCACTGATAGTTTCAGTTAACGTGATTACTTTAAACTATTAATGGATTTATTTTTAATTCCATTTTAATAAAACAAATCCACCTAATTCAATTATAATCACAACCAAAATATATGCCTTTGTGTTACACTAAAAAAGATTTAGCATACAGAAATATGATGTTGTAGCTCTATGGGACTCTTTTGATATATATGTAAATATATACATATGTGTGTGCATACATTTATATGTGCATGCATGTGTGTGCATATGTACATACACATATACACATATGCACACACATGTTTGTGTGTGTGTATATATATAAAACAAGAATGTGGGATATCTAACACTCATGCTAAATTGGTGTGCATACAGATAGAGTCACACAGGAACATACTGAATAATTTCACCTATACGGCATTATGGAAAAGCTTATACTACAGTGGCAATAGAAAGATCAGTGTTTGTGGGGTGGGAGTAATGAATAGGTGGAGCACAGAGGATTTTTAGGGCAGTAATAATACTTTGATGTTATCATAATGTTGGCAGGCGTCATTATAACTGTCCAAATCCACAGCATTTACAGCACCAAGAGTGAATAGTAATATGAACTGCAGACTTTGCGTGACTATGATGTGTCTATATAGGTTCATCAGCTCTAACAAACATGACTTGATGGGGGATGTTAATGATAGGAGAGGCTAGGTATCTGTAGAGACAGGATGTATATGAGACATCTCTGTATTTTCCTCTTGATTTTCCTCTGTACCTAAAATTGTGTTCAAATATAAAGTCTTACAATGAAATAAAGAACAAATTGAGTAATCGGTGGGGGGGGAGGGGCTGACTGGAGGAAATAGGGGAAAGTCCACCAAGGAACATGTATAACAGACAAAATAAATAAAAGGAAAAAATAAAGCCTTACAAATTCAAACCTCTGAGATGGCAGGATTTATGTCTTGCAGCAACTAAAATTGTTTACACTGACTAATAAAGGAATTAGTATTTTTAAGCAACTTATTGCTACTTGAAAAGAATCCCTAAGTGCATGGCATTATTGCAGTGGCCAGTGAGTGGTCAGGGACAATACTGATGGCTAGATTGCTTGGCGCCCAAGTTATGCAAAAGCAAAACTTTTGGCAAAGGTTTTAGTAAACTTATGGTAAATTGGAAGGGAAACCATGTGTCTTTTAAGCCCATAGCTACAGTGAAAGTGCTTTAAAAAATGTGATATTAGAGTGTGTTAATCATTACTGGCTGTGTAAACAAGGGATTACAGGAAAAATATAAGAAAATATTGTCCTAAAATCCAGGATGTCTCAAAGTTGAAAAAGATAAGTGATTAGTCTCCAAAAAGTAAAATGATCCAGCAATTCCATTTTTGCTGAAATATCTCAGAGAATTAAAAGCGGGGACTCAGATATTTGCACAAACATTCTCCTGTCATTGTTCTCCATGGCTACTTTATTGTTTTTTAAATATAATTTTTTAAAAATTTTCCTTCAGTTACCCATGTGGCACTATGCATAGTTATTACAACATCTTCAGCTATTTTTCCTGTGATGTACTTTATATCCCCAAGACTATTCTGTAGCTACCAATCTGTACTGCTCAATCCCTTCACCTTTTTCCCACCCCCCAACTGCTTTCCCTCTGGCAACCATCCGTCTGTTCTCTGTATCTGTGAGTGTGTCTGTTTTTCTTGTTTTGTCTGTCTGTATTGTTCTTTAGAAAAATAGAAACATTTTTACCAGTGATACTTTAAACAACGATTGACACATACCTAGACTCGTAGAGAAAGAGCGCCTGCTGCAAAGGAATTGTACAAATAAGTACAGATGTAAGAAATCCTGGGAGTCCCAGAATAATTAAAATCCTTGTTCAGCCTTCTCTCCAGCTAAGCCATCCTCCCATTACTCACGATGTACCTTCTTTGAAGGCAAGAAGCTTGCTCTGAAGTTGCAGGGAGGGAGTCACGCGGCCAAAATCTCCTCCCTCAGCCCCCTTCCACTGGCATGCATGCGACACCACTGATTTACATGTATCAGCTTCCCTCCACTCCAGTGAGCACAGATTCTGGCTTTCAATGATTTCTGTCAAGAAGACAATCACAGATGTTGATTTGATATTTAGACTTATTGATCAATCCAGCAATTGATTTACAAAAAACCTGTCTTACAGAGTTTCAAGAACCCTTTTGGTTTATATTAATTCCCTTTGAAGGGGTCACCATTTAATATGACTGAGCCGATAATCTTAATAATTGCTCTTGGCAAGCAATTATTTAATTCCATCAATAACTCCTTTTTCAAATAAAATCGGGGAAATTAGAATCAGAAGTGAGCTCATCAACTTCAGTAACAGTTAAAAATCAGAGCTCCTATGCCAGCAGCTGGCAGCAATGGGAAAGGCTGACTTATTCATGAATTTGATTATGTTCTGAAGATGAGGAGTAAAACATGCCTAATATGCCCCGGATGGAGCAACATGAGCGGTGCTGTAATAGTAGCTCAGGCAAATGACAAGTGTACTTCTTCCCAACCAGTTCCTTTTAGAGGACTCCTCCCTCCAGACAGGAAGAAAGCTGTTACCTGATCTTTGAGGCAATCATAGTTTTAACCATACCATTTGCCTGTCTAAAAATGCAAAGTATTTGAAGAGGAATACAACTTTCCTGTGAATTCAATAAATGTAGACAACCAACTGAGCCAATCGCCTTACCTCTCCGCATTACTGGACATGCATAAAAATTGCTTTTAGCGATGTCAATATGGCAATAAATGTAGTAACCTGGGATTGAAAAGTTAATGAAGCTAGGAGCATTTTGAAAACTATAGGATGATTGGGTGGAATTATTGTGAACACATCACTAAGCAAGTGCATCGCAAGTGCATGGTAAACCAATGAAACAAAAAAACACATAATGAGAGTCAGATATTTAAAAATTTATTTGGGTGATGAGAAAGGGCCTAAAGCATGGGCCAGGCCAGGCTATGTTAAAAATAGTGCTATCAATTTTAACACTTAAAAGTAAATTATAGCCTTGGCCAGGTAGCTAGATGGCTTGCCAAGGTTGCAAGTTTGATCCCGGTCAGGGCACATACAGGAATCAATGGATGAATGAGTAAATAAGTGGAGAAACAAATTAATTGCTCTCTCTGCCAAAGCAAATTAAAAAAAAAAATAAAAGTAGTTTACACACCCTAGGCTTTCACGTACAATTATTGTGTGGGATCTTACAAGAAACGCAAGAGAAGATTTAAGCCCAACGCTGCAAACAACCCACGTGTCCCTCAATGAAAGAACTTTAAAAAATTGGAGTGATTGGTGAAATAATCTCTACTTATCAATAAAAGTGGGTCAACTGCTAATGCATGCAATGATATGAATGAATCTCAAAAACATTATGTGTGAAAAAACACTGAAAAAATACGTATTTATGATTTGATGTACATACATACCAAAGACAGACAAGATGAACCTATGCTGAAAGCTTTTTTCCAGTTGGAGAATTGACTGACAGTGTCATAAGGTAACTTGGTAGGGTTAAATAGCTGTTTTAAATCTTGTTTGGGTTGATAGTAATATGAGTTTATGCAATTGTTTAAACTGATCAAAATGAGTATTTAGGGTATATGTATTTTGTTCTATGAAAATTATACTTTAATAAAATAACTTATTTTATGAGGGAAACATGAATTTCCCTAACTTAGTAAGGATGTGGCATTATCTGCATTTTAAAATTTCATGGGCCACTGATATATATGTAATAATTTTCACAAATGCATTATTTTAGTTAACAATGATCTAACTGCAGATAATATGTATTTTATACTGGTGCTTCTGTTTTCATATTGAAATTTGTTATTTTTATTGTTGACATTCCTAAGTAAATATTTTCACTGCTGTGACTTTTGGCTTAGCCACACAGAACTAGTACATTTGTGTGTATTATACAACTGAGATTTTGAAACATTTTTGACTGTTTCTTGTACAAAATTGACATTTTATAGTGATTATGCAAATACCATTTTCTAATGAAAGTTCTTCCTTTTTGTGTATTGCTTTGAAGAATTTTATGAAAAAATTTAAGTCATGCTTAGCTTTTTAATTGAAAAAAAACTGGATACATTATTTCCTAGAATGTTAAAATACATAGAAAATTAAGTTCTACATTGCAACTGTGTTTGGTTTACCTCTACAAATTTTTATTGTCCAAAATCTGCTTAATTAAATATGATATGCTTTTTTAAAATTCTAGTTCTGAATCACATAGACACAAAATAAAATTATCTACTAAAGGGAAATTTGCGTTCAATCATTCTACTGTGCTAGTTCATGTTTTGAATAATAGAATCTGTAATTACTGGTCTCCACATGGGAAATGCTACGTTGCCAAGGCAGTAGATGGAGCTCACGAAGTGCTTTTGAAAATTGTGTCACATTGTTTTTAGCAGTAGGAGGTTTTGCTGTTCTTGGGAAGATATCACTTTAAAAATTGGAATATTCAGAAAAAAAATAAGCATAACCCAAAGTATGGACTGCTCTGGAAGACTTTCTAAATTTAATAAGGAAAGTCTTGCATTTTAGGAAAGCAAAGTTTTAGGTTTAGGGGTATTAGAACTGAGTTTAGCTAACATATATACAAAAAATTTCAAACATATGAGAAAATTGGTAAAAATATGTCAGTAAATATTATTAGATATTTTTTCCAGAGAAAACCAGAGAAAATAATTTAACATTAAAGTTATATTCTGAAATTAACAAATTATTATATATACCAAGTTTGAATTGTTTTGAAGTACAAAAAGTTTTTCCCTCCTGATTTTTGCATGAAAATATTTCTTGGAATTTTTATTACAAAAATAAATATTTAACTTCAAATGCATTTAGGAAAGAGAAATATGAATATAATGCAAATAATATGTTGGGAGAATAGATTTCAAACTTTCTAGCCACCACAAGAATGTATATCAAGTAAAATTATCTGTTAATTAACAATGTTGTAAGATT